>JARYZH020000171.1:0-600000 GCA_030021035.2 Notholithocarpus densiflorus
ACCATCATTTTTGCTTAATTCTCCATCAACCATTTCTTCATGCTTCACAATAACATCCTCCTCCATATACTTTGAGAGCCAATTTTGCTTCATTTTTGGTTTTTGGACAATAATATGCAAAGAGCAAGACTTAGGTACAGTACTTAGGTGCTGTTCAACTTGAGAAAACTATAGCTGTCATTTATGTCAAATTTTTTTTTTTTTTTTTTTTTATGCTTGTAGCAGTAAGTCTAAGAGACACATCTGACCATCAAAATTACCTTCTTGGCTCAAGGCCTGCTTATTGCTTTCATTACCTACCTTGTTTCTTGCACTCTGATCAGCCTCAGTTTCTAAACCAGCTTGCAATTCAACTTTCTCAGTATCTTTATCAACCACACCATCATTTTTGCTTAATTCTCCATCAACCATTTCTTCATGCTTCATAGTAACATCATCCCCCATATACTTTGAGACTTCATTTTTGGTTTTTGGACAATAATATGCAAAGAGCAAGACTTAGGTACAGTACTTAGGTGCTGTTCTTTAAGTTCCCTTACTCAAAGCCCCAGCAATTTAAAGCTTTCAAGTAGACCTTTTGAGGCAAAAATTAATTATATTAATCAATTAATTAATGAGAACTTTCATGGTTTAATTTAATTTAACCTTATTCATAATCAATACTTGTCATTTTGAAGGAGAAAAAGGTGATGGTGCATGCACGCCATACACGCATGATTAATATTGTCATTATTCCAAGAGTTGTGGTGGGAGACAGCATGACAGTTTATCGTTTTGCTCTACTTTTTCTTTCAAAGTTTGTATGGTGTAGCTATTTTTTGGCAATTTATATAATTCGATTGGGGACTCTAGTATTGTGGTATAAAATCATTAAAATGTATAAAAATGAGGTCAAATGGCATAATAGCCCCAACTGAATGTTGGAGGGTAAATAAAAATAACTAGTGCAGGGTGACACATTGTAATTAAATGATTATCAATGACTAATTTATTGTACAAAACTGATTTTGAGGAAATTTAGTGCCATAATAACATGATCGAGTAATATGTCTCTTTCAGAACGTTGACTCTCACACATTCTTTATTATATATCGGTCATATACCTCAGCTATATATTTTACATTTTAAATATGAAAATCATGCGTAAAATTACAATGTTTTTTTTTTTTTAGATACTAAATATTTTTAACACACACGGAGAGAGGGGAGAAGGTATTTAAAGAAACTTACAGTGATGTATATCCAAAAGGGCCTAACTCTTGGATACACAGCACAGGTTTTAAACCTCTTTAACTCACACTCATTTTCCAATGTGGGATTAACCCACAGTTTTTTCTTTTGAGATATTAAATATTTTTAACACACACACGGGGAGAGGGGAGAAGGTTTTTAAAGAAACTTACAGTGGTGTATATCTAAAAGAGCCTAACTCTTGAATACACAGCACAGGCTTTAAACCTCCTCAACTCACACTCATTTTCCAATGTGGGATTAACTCACTGTTTTTTCTTTTGAGATACTAAAGTAAAATTACAATGTTGTATGTATAGAGCGCGTGTTAACAAGCGTGAGAGAATACTAACCATTAAATAAATAAACTATCAAATTAGGTTAATCAAAATACTCATTATAATAGAGTATTATGGGTGGTAGCTATTAAATAAAAATAAAAAATAAAACTAGGAAAGTTCCTTTTTGAGAGAATTGCTTGGTGAAATTCTTAAAGATTAAAAAGTGTAGTGGGTCCTTTGAAATAACTAGTAAGTTTCCCGTGCGATGCATGAATAATTTTTTAATATTTTATGTAAGATGGTTTTAGAGAATGTTATACATATATTATAATGAAAAAATAATCTAAATTTGAGTAAATAAACATATACATTTTGAGATATTAAAAATTAGTTTAATAGCTTCACTGCACATTTGTAGCCTTCTCAATGTAAGTTTTTTTTTTTTTTTTTTTTTTTAAATCATGAAACCAAAAATAAATGCAAAAGAGTAACAGGACCATGAAAATCAACTAATTTGTGTTGTGTTTACAAATTGCATACCATGAAATGAAAGTATGCCCAATTCTCTCACTGCTTTCCACTCATCGATAATGCAACAGTAAGATATGGTGTGAGCAAGTGCATATGCATGTTTCATATAAATGATTTAAAACCATGGTAAAAAAAAATTCCCCATAGAGATTTCGGCGGCTTGATGGTGGTGGGAGCCAATATGAAAAAGGTGGTGGCTCCTCAAATTCTTCTTTCTCTCTCTTACAAATGCTTTGTCAAACTCAAGTCTTTCATTTTGGTAATAGTGAAACAGTTCGTTTTATGTAATAGTCCACAACATTTTTGTGTTTCTCTATCTCTCCCTAGTGTCTTATCTGGTTAGTTAATACTATTAGTTCTTAATTATTATTATTTTTTCTTTTGTTTTTAATACTAAAATGGTAGGTATGTTAAAAGACATGAAGAAGAGAGAAATGTCTGGTATAAGCTCAGACAATCAATGGGAGATTAATGAGATAACAATAAAATATAAGTCAACGTAAACTTTTTGGGTAACAGTAAAAAATACTTAATGAAAAAAGGTTAAAAAATGTTAAATGCAAAATTAGAATGCCACATGGCTGGACCTCATGCACTCTCACATGAGGTCTCTGCTTCTATTTTTATATATTGATTGATTATAATCCATGTCCATAGGATTCATGAAGAACTTAGTTTTAGTTCGAAAAAGGGGTTAAATAACATGAAACCCACGCGTGTGACCCGTTCAATACTCAACTACCAAAAAGGAAAAACACTAAGTTTAAAAATAGACCTCTTAAAATGCCCATTTGCAAAATGCCTAATCCCTAATGGTACCCAAGATGATGAAAACATCATGTAAATTTTGTCTTTTTGTGCAACATATAGGTTTAAATTAACACAATCATAGAGTCTATACGACCAAGTGCATGGAATGTCGTCCGCAATAAGAGCCTTGTGGTGGGCACAATATTATTCTTCCATATATATTTTTTTTTCTTTAATTGAGAGGTTTTGGGGACTAGGAGTCTAGTGAGTTTTAGTTGCTTTATAGAATTTATATAGATGAAAGAAGATTGAGTAAGAAAGAATCCAAGAAAAGAAAGAATTAGAAGCAATGTTACGAGGAACAACTTTTTTCACAACTTTTTTTTTCACAATCTCTACTAACTTGAGAATTAAAATAAATGAAGCCAGAAGAAAAGGAGGAAGCAATAAGAGACAACATTTTTCACAACTTATTTCATAATTTGTTAAGCTGTTAAGTTGTTTGTTATGCAATATATCCCTCACTATTGATATCAATTTTATTACGCACAATTATAACTTGCTATCATAACATTTGTGAAAACAATTAAAAGCAATGTTAGGAACAACATTTTTCACAACTTACTTCACAATCTACAAATTGAGAAGTAAAATAGATGAAAGCAGAAGAGGTAAAGGAAGTAATATTAGAGACAAAAATTTTCACAATTTATTTCATAATTTGTTGAGATGTTAAGTTGTTCATGTTGCAACGTCACTCACTATTGATATCAATTTTATTACGTATAATTATAACTTGTTATCATAACATTTTCGAAAAAAAATTATAAAAATCTTTGTGTCTCATCACCTACTCCCACTTGCACCATTTGGTGTCCAAGCTAATACCATGGTAGAGGCTCATCCATAGCTTCCTACAACATTGTCATGTATACCCTTTTTCTTTTCTCCACATTAATACTCATCCAGTTATGTTGTCAAGTTAGCTGTCTTTCTTTTTAATTAATTTACACTAAACCATATCAGATATGTTAATGTCAATTATTTGTTAATATATAAATGTCTTATCTTTTTGTGCACATAGGCGTTGAAGACACAAAGAAGTGGCCCTCTATATATTGGCACTATATGGCTAATTTGTTTGGACAAAATAAATATTCAAACTGTACCAGCGTTAGTGCGTTGACAAAATGCCATATTATTAGGGCTGAGGTGTCTGTATATGGCTATAGGTTTTTTTGTATATATATTATATGGCAGTGCCTGCCTTTCCTAAGCCGAGTTTGCCCAGTTATAAACGCACCTCTCTTCTTAGATATACCTTGTGTGGTTCTCTTCTGCATCGCTTTCTACACTTCCCATAGTAGAACTATTTTAGTATTTTCTAGGAACAAGACAAAATCATATATACCTTTGTGTTTGTGAGGTTGTTTTTGATTTCTTTCTTAAACTATATCCTCCTATTTTGGATTCTTAAGCTATACTTCTCTCCATGGAACCACTTTTTTAAGGCACAAAAACTATCTCCTTCGTTTTTGTTTATCTATCTATCTGTCTGTCTATCTTTATCTTCGTTCTTTTTCAGGGTTTCAGTTACGAAAAGAGGCCAAGAAATGAGAAACATGTGGAATTTGGCATAAACCCTTTTTGCATTATTAATAGCTCTTTCTCACATAGAAGTACTACTACTTCTTGTAAAGCTTCTTTTTTTTTTCTTTTTTTTTTGCTTTTGAATTAGTAGGGAATGGATGTTATGAAGGAAAAGTGGAGGAAAAATCTGATTGTGAAGACATGGGAGCGGTGCAAATCGTTTGGTGGAGGCAACAACAAGAAGCAGTACTACTATGATGATAATATTAACTCATTGACAAAGAGCAGATCATGGAGCTATGATCACACCAAACCATCTGATAAGGAAGAAAGGCAACATAAAAAGAAGTGCAAAGTGGCTCCTGATGGTTGTTTTTCAGTGTATGTTGGACCCCAAAAGCAAAGGTTTGTGGTCAAGACTGAGTTTGCTAACCATCCATTGTTCAAGATGCTGCTAGAAGATGCTGAATTGGAATATGGGTACAATAGTCAAGGCCCAATTTTGCTTCCTTGTGAAGTGGATCTGTTCTATAAAGTGTTGGCAGAGATGGACTGTGGAGAGGAGGTTAGGCTTGGTTGTAACTTTGCTAAAGGTTATAGTCCATTAATACTTCGAAGTCCAGCTCGGCGTTCGATTTCTGGTGATTACAACGGTTGTGGTGGTGGATATAGGCTTCTAAGCCCTTCGAGAATGCTTAAGATGAATCAATTGTAACTATGTACAGGTATGGTTGTGCACGCATATAGTCTGTAATTTAATTACTATTTTGGTTAAGGTGTGCAAATCATAAGGTTATATGGAGCATATATAAGTTTCTAAGTCCTACACAAGTGCTTAAGATGAAGCAATTTTAGCCTAGCATAGAAGTGTCTTTCTGCATATGCAGTTCTTTGATGTGCAAATGACAAAGGTTGTGGTACGTATAGGCTTATAAGTCCTTGGTTAATGCTTAAGTGAAACAATTTTAAGGTATGGCTTTGTGCACATACAGTCTGTAAATCTCTCTCTCTCTCTCTCTCTCTCTCTCTTTCTCTGCGCACACACAATACACAAAATTTACACAAACTAACATGACAAAATATATATAATTCATTGTAAAGCAAATTGAAACCAATAAGGGTATGTTTGGAATGGAGGGAGCAGAAATGAGAGATACTAAATTTTAGCATATTCCAGGCACTTTCCATTCTCCTCTCATTTTCTTTATATCATCTTCCTCTGTCAAACATAGAGGAACCATGAATGTGTGCCAAGTATTGTGATGTCCATGTAATACTTTTTTTTTTTGGGTAAATACTGGATTGCACTAACAAAAACCCATGTAAAACTAATTGTACACTTGTCATGCTTTTTCTAAATGAAACGTACTTCTGTCACTAAATGAAACAAAAGTGGCTGATGTGAGTGAAACAAGATAAACGAAAAGAAAGTGCAGCTCAACAAGGCGTTAGGGAACATGATTACCATTTCTATCAGATAAACATGAAATTGCTACAGCTCTTTGAACTATTTTTACCAAAACAATTAGTCTTTTTTTCCAGTTAATTAAAGAGTACAGTGCCACATGCATTCTCCTAAAGGTTTATTCAGATCATATTTATCCGATTGAATGAAAGATATGAATGGTTGATTTACATAATGGAAGAAACATTTATATATGTAATATTAGATATGAATTAGTCATATTTGAACTAATTAATATCTACTCCGCTCTGTTACTGTGAATTTAGATAAGGATTCAAATCTAGAAGCTTGTAGTTGTGAATTATATAAATAAACTATTTAAAATTTTAGAAGAATTCATGTTTGAAAATTTTGTAGACAAAAAAATTCTTAAGCCCACGTTGCTCTAAAACAAATGGGCAGTATAGGAGGATTGTAACGCAGCCTGCACATGCATTGGTTTGACCATATATATACGGTGAAGTGATTCCGTGAACGTAACTCCTTCCTTTAAAATGTTCATACATACTTCATAGTCTTTTTTTACTTAAGTGTTATTGTTAAGATAAAGGCAAACAAAGAGAGGAAACAAGAAAACAAGTATAATTTGTATTCTTTTATTAAGGAGAGATAATAGAGATTTAGTCATGTACATAAAAGGTAAGAAGAGTAGATGCATTTGAACATATGTGGTAGCAGTTATTATCACTAGTACGTAACTAGTGCTTACACACGGGAATGATGAATTGTAATGGTGTTATTGGTGTTAGCTTGGGTTATAAAATATAAAAAATATTAGTTCGACCAGGACATTTGGAAGTACTAAAATAGTTTTTTCTTGCAATTTTCATGATATTAGCTACGCCAAGTTTCTCATTACACTGCTATTATGTATATAATTTTGAAAATCACTATTAGATACTACATATATAATATCAATTTAGAATCACTGTTTGTGAAATTCTACTAAATTCAACACAAAAATAAAAGAATAAATTGATCCAATAGTATCTCCTAAATTGAATGGGAATAGGTGCATGAAATTGTTCAGCTTAATTACAATTTATTATGTTCAAGATCTTGGCATACAAAAAATCTAAATAGAAATAGTATAAAAAATAACAATAAAAATCTAAATAATTTAATTTATATGAAAAACTATCAAAAGCAAAATTCAATTTTTAATCTAATTAAATTTTCTCTAAGTATTGGTTATATATAGTCATGGTTTATATATATATATATATATATATAAATATATATATTTATATAACTAGATTTTTTATGGTTTATTTATATTGAACTCCTCGTTTTCTATATTGAATTACTTCACTTTGCACAAAAATTAAAAAACTTACATTAGATAAGACATATGGCGCAAAATTTAACTCTAATTGAATTCCAATTTTTAGACTTAATTAATTAACTTGGCACAAAAATTTATAAACTTAAATTAGATGGAACACATGACATAAAATTAAACTCTAATTGAATTCCAATTTGAAATCTAATTGAATTTTCTCTCAACTTTACCTATTAATATATGTGTGTATATATATATAGCTTATTGATTGCTTCTTTTGCTTAAATTCCTATCCATTATTTACTTTGGCCAATGCTTATCATGATTTAGAGCTGTACTAAGTCATTTGTGCAATACAAAAACACAAAATGAATAATTGTCTATTGTATCCCCATGAGTAGTACTTATAGCCAGCCCACAAGGTCCATTAGTTCAAGTAACCTTTCAATGGTGGAAAAAAATACTCAAGAATTTTGCTTCTGAGTTCTTTTCATTGCAGTTCAAGCTACTAGAACAAAATACTATAAAGATTGTAAATTTATAAAAATTACACTACGTTAGATATATATACTCTGTGACCAAGGAAACTTCAATTTGTGAAATCAATTCCAATTCTGCTCAAATTTGCAGTTTAAGTTGGATTGATATGTTGGAGTTATTTTTGAACCTCTTCTTGTAAACAAAACAAATTAGGGTAGAATTTTATGATCACGTGAAGGAGAAAAGAGGCAAAATGAGAGTTTCACGTAGTTCAACCACAAAACCAACATATATCTACGGAACAAGAGCTCAAAGAGCTACATCTTTAATTCATTTAGATGGCGATACATTACAATGAGGCTCGTTTTTATAATGGAATTACATGCACAAACCACTCACAATTTTGAATTAATTGATTCAATCCCACAATTTCCTCTAATTAATACTTTTTCCTTTCCAAAAAAAATTCTCCAATTATCAAATTTTTGATTCATTCCAATGTAATCCCATAATTTTTTCTCCAATAAACAATACCTTAATTTGGTCTTCAATAATATGGAAAAATATATATATACATTTCTTACACGGCTCTCAAGTTGTACAAAGCGTTGAATCTTTTGCTTCTCTTGGAAGAACATCTTCCAAACTCGTATGTTTTTACTGCCTGCTCTTGGGGGGTATAAGACAAAAGAACATCTTCAAATTTCTTTGATAACTGATGTTGTTAGGTATAAGTAGCAGGATGTTTGATAGTAATGAAAGAAGAAACGCTTGCATTATTGAGAGTACTTTTGATAGTTATGGTGCTTTCTTGTTGCAGCTGGCACTCAATCATACATGATTGATAAGGGCGTTTTCACATTAGCAATAATATCAAATTGTCCACAATTAAGATCACCAAAATTGGTCGGCAAATTAACGAGCCTAACATATATATATAAATATATATATTTATAAATTAACGAGCCTAACATATATATATATATATATATATAAATATATTTATATATATATATATGTGTGTGTGTGTGAAAATTTCAGAGAGGAATCAATGAGTTGATGGGGTTGGACCAATTACTCTTCCAGTTGCTAGCTTTATCACACGTGAATTTCGATCATATGGAGGTGATCCGCTCCTTATCCACTACTAGATTCTTCTTTCTTTGATGAAATATTTTCTTTTTCATTTTCTTCCTCATCCTCTAGCTTTTAAATGAACTTATTAGTTGAGATTTTTTTATTGATCATAATGGGGCCGGTATCATTGAGCAACAAGTAGTTTTCAATCATGCAGGGGCGGCGCCATGTTATATATAATAATTTAAAAAAATTTATTTGTCTACGCTTCAAAAAAAATTTGGGAACACCCTCAGTTTTTTTTATGCCAATAAAATTAAATTTTATTTTATAATTTGTTCTACTTTCAAGCAAAAAGAAAAAGCTCATAAAAAAATTTTGAACTAAAACCTAGAAAAAAAAAATTTGTAACACAGCAAACCCACCCCAGGGAAAAAAAGCCCTGTTAGGTTCTAAGACTTTAGGAACTAAATGTATTAGAACTTCATTATGTATTATGTTGGCAAACCATGATCAAAACATAGAGTCTAGGTTTAGGCTTGCTCAAAGTGTGTTTATTTGTAAAAGTTAGAATCGAGTGATTGCAGGATTTATTGGTCTAAATCTGCAAGGCTCAATCAATCGAAAATTAGACTCGATCAATCGAACCTCGTGCAGATTAATTTTTCTGCAGAATTTACTAACTCAGCCCAAGCCCAGTTTGACGTGTAGGGTTTTATGTTTTACTCCAAGTATAAAAGGAAAAACTCTAACTTTGTTTTAGATGTCTTTGATGTGTTGTGTGTTGAATTTCTTATGAGATCTAGAGGTGTTTACCTTCATACACACTTAGAGTTATCAAGATCAAGATTCATGTCAAGAACTCGGTGATCGCTTCAGTTGCTGCATAAAGAATTTAAAGAAGATCTGAAACCTTTGAGTGGGAGTACTTGTGGTTGCAGTGAATCAAGGAAAGAACTAGTCCGTGGACTCGGAGCTGTCACATGGTCGTGGTAGTAAGTTTTCTACTTGAGGTAGCAATAGAATGTTAGTGGTCTAAGTCTTATTGTACAAATTTCAATTCTTTCATAGTGGATCTATTTACCTTGAGGATAGCTAGGTTAAATCCTCCTCAGGTTTTTTACCGGTTTGATTTTCCTGAGTTATCATATCGTGTGTTCTTTATATTTCCGCATTATTTACATGATATGATTTGAATGTGTTAACCTAGATCTGAATAATTTATCTAAGTAATTATTTGGCTAAATAACTAGGTTAAACAACTTGTGTTTTAAGGGGTCTAAAAACGTACAAGTAGTATCAGAGCCAAGATCATGGGTTCGAGTCACGGGAATGTCATTATGAGGGAGGGATTGTTGGGGGGACCACAATTTAACTCCCTACAACCACTCTAAAAATAGGCCCGCGTGGTGTGATGTCGAATGTCATAAAAGATTTGAGTATGTCTTCCTCATCACCAATTGGTTTTGAGGTGGAATGGCACAGCTCACAGTCCGACAAGCCCAACATTAATCCTAAACAAAACTAACCCCAAACAGATTTTAAATCAAAATAATTAAATTTTTATTAACTAAATACCCAACCGGGCCAACCCAAACGGATTCTCAAAAAAAAAAAAAAAATACCTAAGCCAAACCCAATACGCGTCCGCCAATTGATCAAATGGTAAAGCAAAACTGAAATCAGAAGTCTTAACCTAAAGGAAAAAAACCTCATCAACGACCAACAGACCAAGCACATCAGCATGACAGCGCCTCCGCCTCAAACTTGAGCAACAGAGCACATCAGGCCTCAAACTCGAGCAATAGCAACAAACCCCGCCCCGCCCCTGGTCCCAGAGCACATCAACATCGGCGACGGCGAGATCGGAGATCGGATCAGAGATTGCCTTGGCTTGGCCTTAAGTCCTCGCCTCGACGTGCTGCCGCGGCACCGCCCCTCAGGCCTCAAGGTATTTCAGTTCTTTACTTCTCTCTCTTTTTCTCTATCTCATCTTACAGAGCTCTCTCTCTCTCTTTCTCTTTGAACTGAAATGAGATTCTCTCTTTGCTTCTCTCTGTTTCTCTATGTCTAATTGTCTTTACTTTATAATTTTATTTGACATTTTGACTTTATCGGTTTGTGAGTTTGTCGTTTTGTGTATTGTGAATTTTGTATGTTGTGAATGTTTTATATCTTTAATGTTTTGTGTAATGTTGATTGGCTCTTGTGACTCTTGTCTGTTGAGTGGGGTGGGATGGGGGCCATGGGGCCGTGGGGTTGATTGTCAATATATGAATTTTTCTTTTTATTAAATTGTGTAATTTATGCTTCTTAAGGAACACCCTAAGAAAAATTTCTAATGCCACCACTGCAATCATGGGCACCACCAATTGACTTCAGAGAGAACACAGATGGGACTAGCAGAACACTAGGAGTTTCATGTTGAGTGGATTATATTATATAGAAATGCGCACATATAACATATTGTATGAACACAAAAGCATTTTCATGTTTAACTTTAAACAAATTAGGTGAGTTCCAAATAACTAACTCAATTGGTAAAGTGAAATGATTAGGTGAGTTCCAAATAACTAACTCAATTGGTAAAGTGAAATCATATCGCAATCATCATAAAATAGACCTTGTAGATTCAAATCCTCTCATATTTATTAGAAAGCTTATGAGAGAGAATTTTACATCATAAGAAGTCAAGCCAAAAAGAAAAAAGAAAGAGAAAGTTGCATTCATAAGAAAACTGCTACTAGCACCAGTCATGCATCCGTTAAAGTTAAGCAAATCCACAAGAAGCCAACATGCAAGTAAATGACAGGCACAACAAACGATGTACTATTTCTCATAGGTCAGCGTGAGTGGTTGAGATGGGTGGAACTGTTGTGTCCAATCTCTCATGGAAAACTCAGGCGCATGATCCAAGCAAATAGAAAATGTATTTTCTAGCTAGCTGGTACAAGCATAACATAAAACCACGAGAAAATTCATTATGTTTCGGAAACATACATCCTCTCTCTCACAAGAGGGTGGACTCCACACATATGAGGTCCACCCTCTTGTGAAAGAGAGGTTGCATGTTTCCAAAACATTTAATACTCTCTCTAAAATCACCAAGTTTTTCACTGTACAAAAGCATGTACTAGACCCATTGTGCAAGAATGACACGTAACTAAAACTAGATACATGGCACCATCTCAACAAGTCGAGTGCATTGAAGGACTAAACCAAGCCAAGTCATTTTTTATTAATATTTTCTTTCTCATGCAACTTCAATGTGTGTGTATATATATATATATATATATATTATATTATATGCTCATGACTAAGATGTTCAAAATCTTTAATTAGAACTTCAACCAACTCAAAATGTCGGCCTCCAATGGTTTTAAAGTATTATGACTATTTTAAAGGAGTTTTTGTGTGGCAAATTTTTCACATTCTATATGTGCATTTTCCTGACCAGAAAGATGGTTTTGGTGACAAATTTCCAAGCTTCGTTAGGTGTAGTATTTGTTATGTCGACCTATATAGTTTTAAAGGCAACATTATCGCCATAATCAGTTTGGAATAATTCATTTCGTGATTCTTTTTTATTCCTAATCCACTAATTCCTTTTTTTTTCCCAACTTTAATAATAGGCTTTGACTTCTACTTCAAAATGATTGTCACTGGCCACCAAACCGACAACCTTGAATCAACTAAACTCGATGGGAACAATATAGCAAAGTTCTTTATTCTTATCCTGTAATGGATTCGTTCATCATGACTATGGATATGGTGAGCAATTTTCATAAGCTCCAATTGACTACAACCAGAATAAGGAGGGAATATGCAAAAAAGAAGTTTCATGTGTGAACTATGAGTGGAATAACACGCCGAAAATTGTCAAAGGCAGGTAGCTTAACTAGCACTTCTTAGTATTTTCAATAAACACATCTAAGATTCAAATCTCTTCTCCTATTATAACTATCAATTTATCAAAATAAAAGTCTGCTGAAAACTGTTTGTATGGGTAAAAATTCTTTAAAAAAGGAAAAGTCTAGCAGTAATCCAGGTTTAAGTTCAAATTTTGGACCAATATTTAAGGAGGGAGGGGACAATTACATCACAATTAGAAAACTGTTACTAGCATAATCATTCAAACTAATGATTAAAATGTAAATTACTTGTGATGAAGTTTAATGTTTGAATGATTCTTGATGCAACTAGTCCTTAAATTGCTTGAATGGTAGCACAAATCTTATTGACATTTTAGTTGGAAGAAAGTCTTTCGAATTCCATTTCAAGAACAATTTATTTAGAACTATGGAAAGAAATTGGAAATGTCATTATTTGACACTGGCTTGTATTATCAATTGTAGAACTTTGGGATGATTTTAAGTGTTTTCCATTTAGATATTAGAAATTTTTGCTATTCTTGATAGAACAACATTTTTTTTATTTTTAAGTTATTGGACAAACTTCTTACTCAACTATATAAGTATATATTAACTGCAAAACAAACCATGATTCAGAAGTTTACTGATCTCTTTACTTATGAATTATTGAATTTGAACTTAAAAGACTCCATAAGAACTTCATAGTTCATACAATTACAAATGAAATAAATAGTAATTAACAAATAGGGAACATAATTTTCGCTTCTTCATGCCTTTCTGTTCCAAACATGGTAATCCAGTGTCACTGTTTAAATTAAACTGGACTACATGTTGTTCTCCTTGATCATTGGAATTCCTTTGGCATGAAGTGCACTTACGCCAATATAACTTAACCTGGTACTTGCAACGAATGACACAAGCTATAACAAATGCTTAGATAAAGAAAATCCAGGAAGATACCTTCAAATCTGCATCAGTTCTTCAAAGATTTTCATTGCAGAAGCCGGCAAACCTAAAAGAACATTTATGCTTTTCCTCTCTTTCCCATGAGATAGGAACAGAATTACTTCCTTCTCAGGCAAAGCGACAGGGCCAGAAAAAAGAGCTTCTCCCCATCCAAAATCTACTGTGTGAAAAGATAGCCTAGACCAAGTTGTAACCAATAGGGTTGCTGCAAGTGAAGGCCTAGCTCTTGTTGCTTCAAAATAGTCTATAGCCGATCTCATATAACTGTCTGTAATCATGTTAATTGCCTTTTGAACTAGTCCAACTGTAAATGACAGTGGGTTCTCTAGTTGCTCACTTGCATTACATATTGAATTTGTTAACACAATTGCATTGCCAGAGTACCCCTTTGGAATTGGTGGCTCAAATCTAGACCTTCCATCAACAGCAAAGAGAAGCTTTGTTTGCTGATCAGGCTGCATCCTTAGTGCCTGAGTTCTAGATTTCCAGACAAAAGCTGTGAGGGCTTCAAATGTTGTGCACTTCTCTAAAACCCCATCTTCCATTGCCTTTTTCTTGAGCTGTTCAAGCTTCTCAGGGTCAAAACAGAAGGAGCTATAATGCATTTCTTCTTTGTAAAGTTCGCTGGTCTCTGATATATCTTCAATCTGAGCAAATTCTTTGTGCTCAAACTCTATCTTAGGTGGGTTCCGGGCTTTGAGTAAGCTTCTATCTAGAACTGGTGGGACTTTTAGGGGCAAGCCTCTTGCAGTTTCACTCCATGAGTTTACAAATTCCATGGCAGCAATTCCATCATGCATACAATGGTTCATGCATAGTCCAAGAACAAAACCTCCACATTTGAATTTAGTCACCTGGAAGATTAAATTAGAAATGCAACTTTTAAAAAATGCTGTTTGTTTCAACTTAACAAAGGGGAAAAGAGAAAGAAAGAAAGAAAGAAGCAAAGCCTAGAGTTCTGTCAGGTTTCCATTTTTTTTTTCATTGAAAAATCTTCATTATTACATTAAAGAATATGTTCTGCAATTAAAGTAGAAGATATAAATGTTTGATAAAGAAGGAAGAGGCTATTCTGATTTGATTGTCAAGTATTGACAACTCAAGAGAAGTAGTTGACTCTTATGGGGAGCCTATTTAAATGTAAGGTTTGATATTAATAACTCTAGATTGATGCAGGAACTTACTAGAATTGATCATTATGATCAATCTTTTGTTTAAATATCCAAATAGAGGTATGGAAAATCGAACTCCATTCTATATAATTCAACCCATTTTTCCCCCAACTAGCCTAAACTTCTAAGATTTTAATATAGATATCGGCATGTTCCTTCTAGTTCTGTTAGAACAGATAAATAATTAGAAAATTTATACAAGGGAAATGCAAAAGATATCACTTATGTTACTTTCATCTTGAACTTTACATACAGGATGTTAGCATATAGAATATTTTGCACATGTTTCATATTTTTAGTATTGCCCTTGATTAGGCTTGAATCAAGGCATATCAATTATCCTTGATTCAAGGCTAAGCAAGGTCCTCATAGGCCGACTATTCTGTGTGTGTGAATATATATATACACTCACACATACTGTATAGACATTTTAATACTAGAAATACAAAGATTTCATTCAGAACATTGTTCTGTCTATGTTCCTTTCGTTATTTCTACACAGGAGTACCTCCTTCTATCAGAAATACACTAAACTTGTAAACAATGAGACATGAAAATAACTGAAGATCCTCAAACCTGAGCCACTAGAAGAGGCATCTCAAGTATGTTCCTTGCGCCTGGAATGTCATAAACTAGCTTTCCAAGAGTGACTGGGTCAGGCTTTGTTGTGTCGCCTATTTCCTCTATTGTACAGTCTGCTTCAGCCTCAACAAAAACAGCACCCTCCCCTGTGCAATCCACTATCAGCTTTCCTTCTGTACTGATTGTTAACCGGCCCGCAACTGGGTAGTAGGGAACAAGAACCTTAGACAAGGCATCCTTAATGATTTTCACAGCATCCTCATTGCCTTTAGACTCTGACTTAAAACAGTAAATAGTGCGAACTATAACTGCAATGTTCTGATCAAGGTTTGTGAGGAAGTAAAGACCCTTCTCTGTTTCCTCTGCTGGAGCAACCAGAGTTGGTTCATATTGCTTTACATTAAGCTGAGAGGAACTGTTACTAACACTCTCCATCAGAAAACACCCTTCTTGGTCCAAAACCTGACCAACACAATTGCCATAAAGCAATATTGAATTTCATTACATAAGCAAATTACTAGTTAAGGAACTTGTGTGTGGTACCCCTATATGTGGATTGGATTGGAAAAGTGTGTTGTGCGAGTGTATGCAGACTAGGCCATATAATTGATTACCAGGAACTCCAAAAGAACTAGTAAATTTAGAACTAGAGCTCCTCGTAATCAATCATATATTAGCCCATTTCGACTAGTAAGCACCCGATGTGAGACTTAGCACACAACAACACTTATACAATCCAATCTAATCCACATAATCCAAGGTACGACACTGTGTATCATGCATGTAAATGCAATGTTTCATGATGATATAACATGAAAAACAATGAGTTATTTGCTAGCACAGAAATACAAAGTTGTTGGAAAAACAGAAATGGAACCGCAAAAATGTACTTGAAATGTACCTCAAAAGCAGGTATATTTGATGAGAAGAAAATGCGTTTGGAATGAAAATGAGACTTTGTGTAATTTGTGTTCCTTTTTGGTAGAGGAGTTATATAGAAAGTGGTGGACCAAAATCTTGAAAATTAATGGTTTTGGTTTAACAAAAAAAATGTTACAACATGGAAAAAGACAGGTGGAGTTGGATAATTGGAGAAAGTTTTATACGCAAACAATTTTTAATGGAGAAGCCTTATAATACGAAAGAAAAAAAGTCTTATAACAAGTTTTTTGACATTGCTGTTTCTATGGGGATTGCACAGGTCGTATGGGTTGTGGTAGGCTACTTGCCAATGAACCAAAACATTACCAGCCAAGGAGTGTGGCGTGAGAGATAGACTGTGGGGTTGGTTGGTGGAGTAGGCGTCCAAAACTTTGGTTACTTGGCTGACTATATATTTTTGCTGTTGGTTTAGCTTGAGGCCAAAGTAGCAGGAAATGCATAATGATGAAAATTAATGGAATCTCACTGCCATTATGGGTCCATGAAATGGACAAAAAGTTTATTAAACAAGATAACATTTTTTTTTTGGATTAGAGCTTGTTAACGGATTACGTGAAAGACTCAACCAAATATTAATCAAACATTTATGTTTAACAAGTATTACTGTATTAGCATGGGATTTGTTTATCAAGAAATAATATAGGGTAGGTAGCACTGGGATTTGCATGACAGCAACTACATTTCCTCGCTATTAATAAAATTTCATAAGTACAATTACAAGACATCAATTTTCCACACTATTAAATTCGATCGTGTGATTGCATTAACCAATATAGTACAAAGATGATTAAACTGAACCATGTGATTCATTAATCAATTTTTCTCACTATTAAATTCGATCGTGTGATTGCATTAACCAATAAAGTACAAAGATGATTAAACTGAACCAAGTGATTCATTAATCAAATTTCCACACTATTAAATTCAATCGTGTGATTGCATTAACCAATACAGTACAAAGATGATTAAACTGAACTATGTGATTCATTAATCAACAGTACTGTTACATGGTTAAAATTTAATTGGAGAACTTAGGGATAACATCAAAGAAACTTTACCCAAGTGTTATCCTGAAAAGAAAGCCTATCTGTACTTTTGTTTTCTTTCCATTGGTCTGAAAGGCCTTTTTGTTTTAGTCAGTAAGAACCAAACATCTACAGTCAGTCCTCACTGGTTTGATCATTATAGATTATCTAGAATCACGTAATGCAACAAGTAACCGAGTTTTAAATACGAAGCTAATACAAAGTTTGCTGAAACATTTCAATCAACTATTAGGAGAAGAAGTCAAAATGATTTTTTTTTAATCCGTTTACCATATTTAGCCCAAAGTAGACGCCAATGTAAGTGTTCTACACCAACAAAAGCAAATAAAAACAATCTTATTGAAGGGGTTATCAATAATTATTAGTCCAATCGGGTTAAGCAACATTTTGGGGTTCGAATAATTTGAAAGAATGAGTGTGTGAGATGAATAATGACGAGAGAGACATCCAACTAGAAAAGAATGAATACTTATTAATTGAGTGATAAGATATACATAAGCCTCGTGAAAATCAAGTACCTCATTGGCACCAATGAAATCTGCAAATTGGACAATACCTTTCGATTTGGATTACAGCAACAGCTACTATTCTATTGTCCAACCCCAAAATCAAGAATGATCAGGAAACTTTATAAAGCTGATAATTTGGGATTTGCTTAGAGAAAATGGGCAATCATTGGACAGTTTATTATAAAATATAGAACTCTACTACTGACACAGAACAAATCACTGAAAATAAGCACATACTCACAAATTTTCACTCAGGTCACACCAGAGACTCTAAAAGATAACCATGAAACCCGAAGAACTCTTCAAAGGTATATAAACTCAGCCATTCAAAGTCCAAATCGGGACAAAGTGTCATGAATTTCAAATCTTAGCAACATTACTGAAAAATAAAGAGAAGAAATCTACGCAAAACTTAACTATCATTTGACAGTATGCTTTTATTTACGTGAGAGAGCAACGAAAATTTTTGCTATTTTTTTTTCCCAATGAAGTGAAACAAACAAGGTCTTTTATACGCACTCCTAAGTAAACCACGAATAAATAACCCCACCTGACAGAATTGCATATCAAGTAATCAATAAATATATAGCGACTCCATCCCACTCGCTCCACCCATGAGGCCCTAAAAACAAAATATGAGCCCCTATCTCTAACAAGGAATATATCACTTCACAAGATGAAAATGAAAGCCCAAATCTCAAAATTAAGGGGAGGAAGATAACTTCAAACCCTTTGATATGTCCTCAACTTCACACAAGCTTGAGCCCATCCATCGACCTACATATGTTTCGGACATTCCCAACTAACATGTTTTCTAAAAATAATAATAAGATCTGACCTATTAAGTTCTAAAAAATAATAGAGTACTGCAGAAAATATAAGTTCTTTGATTTCATCAACATCAAATAATTCATCTTCAGTCAATAACTGCATTAATAAAACCACCAAAAGATTTCAAACCTGTTGAGAATCACTTTTGATAAGGTGCTAGAAATAATTTCAAGCATGCATACATGCAGTTTCTGGAAGCAGCCCTTCTTGCTAAACAACTAATACAATTTAGGAAAAAATCTTGAGATAAAGCCATTCACTAAACATTTAAAGAGGATAAATATCAAAAGTCTGAACATAATTTTCTGAAAGGAAAGAGAAACTATCAAAAAAATAAAACTAACTAATAAAACTACGGAGATTATAAGTACAACAAAAGAGGTTAATTCATATGGTACAAACAAACCCGGTTGGGTACATGTGTCTGGAATCAGTCATGATATCTAGACATCCACTGTAGTTTGTCAATTATAGAAGCTGAAGGATCCCCAGTAGAAAGATCATCTACCTGAAGAATGCACTACAAGCTTCAAATGTTCTGCAAAGGTCATAGAAAGTTGTGTCTCAGTTGAATGCACTAAGCATCATCATCATCATCGTCTTCGTCTTTGTCTGCATCATCACCACCATCAGCATTCTCCTCAGCATCCTCTCCCTCATCTTCCTCATCACTCATGTTATTTATCACATCTGTAATTATATCCTTCACCTCTGCTTTTCTATGCATTAAGTCAACACCAAAGTGGGTACCTAATAAAATTACATTTGCTAAGTCAACCAGGTTAAACTGAAAATCTAATATCATTATTGTTGTTATTTTGGTTGGGGTGGAGTAAATATAAATAAAAGTGAACCATACCGAGTTGCCTGAGAATATCAGATAAAGTTGCCTGCATCACGAGAAACAGAGTACATTTAAAATGACATACACAACCTTAACAAACGAATCTATGTGATGCCGTAGAGAAGTGTACTTACAGTATTGAAGTCCACCTCCTTCAGGATATTAACAACCACAGCATGCATCTCCTCTCTGCTGGGTTCTGCCTTTGCCTTCTTACCAGCTTTGCCTTTTCCTGGTTCCAGGATATATTTGATAAAGAGGTGAGATATTCATCCAACCATAGAAACTATACTAACACGAAGCAATGATATTATTCCTAGAATACCATGCATTAATTTCACAACAATTTCAGGAAAATTTGCAATAAAACCATATGCTAATGGACCTTCAACCTTTATTTTATTTTTATATTAGTAAATAAAATCAATTGAAAAAAAAGCACAAGGTGTGCAACCCCAATATTAGACCTTCAATCATTTAAAGCGTGTTAGTTTACTAAGTTAAAAATAAACTCAGAAGAACAAATTTTTGTCTAAGAAAGTAAATCGGCTATAAGATGCAAAAACAAACTCATAGTAATATATGTCCATGAAGGGGGAAAAAATATTTGAACAAGAACTGAATATCCAATGTGCCAAAATCATCTATAGCAGTCATAAAATTAAACATTTATGTTTGGGAAAAAAAGCAGGGCAATGCACAATGCACCTTGATCCTTTGCCGAGACCTTTCCTGGGGACCTGCTTGACTGTTTCTTGCTTGCATCTTTCTCTTTGATGTTCTTCTGGCTTTCCTTTTCAACCTTCTGTTTTTTAGATGTTGATTCCTTTGACTTGGAACGTGAGCTAGAAGTTCCACCAGTATCACTGGCACCTCTTTTCAAAGTTGAGCTAGATGATTTTTTTGGAGATTTTGCAGGAGCCTTCACAGATTTTGCAGGGGTAGCCTTTTTGACAGGCTTGGGTTTTTCAACTGTTTTTGTCACTGAACCATCCTTCCGACCTTTTTTTGATGAGCTTTTTGACATCTGCTCCTTTGGTTTCTCTTCCTCTTCCTCCTCCTCTTCCTCTTCCTCTTCCTCAAATTTATGTTCTTCATGATCACTTTCTTCATTTGGTACGGTCTCATTGTCATCATCATTATGAGATTCATCTTTCGCACCAGAAGATTCAACTTTATCCTCAACTTCATCTTCTTCCTCAACTTCCGATGACTGCTTTTGCTTTTTTGCAACTTGGGGTGTTTGTTTTTGTTTCTAGAGACAAAAATGGGAAAAAAAAAATCAAAGTCACCAAAACTTTGAATGAGGTGGAGAGCCATGGACAGCACAAAAGATACATTGATAAACAAAGGCCAACAAGAAGAGAGAGAACTACAACCATCAATCACACTTAGTGCCTCAGAATATTCAGAAGTCCCAGACACTTATCATGGGAATCAGGAAAAATTTTATAACTGAAATAAATCATCAAGCAAAGTGCAGGAAGCAAAAGTCAAAACTCCTTTTCTGTTCCTTTTTCTTTTGGGCTCTTTCTGAGGAGAGTTAGTCATGCATATATACATATTACAGAGGTCATGAACATCAAACATATCACAATCAGGGTAATAGAAGGTATGAGAAAGCATATACATGTATGATAGAGAGGGACAGAACTAAATCAAAGGCACAGCACACATCCAATCACTTGCCTAGAATTTTTAGCATGTTATGTTATGTACCTTCACAGCTACAATCCCATTACTTATGATAAAGTTGGCTACCGCTTTGTATGTTTCAATCACAGCAATATACAACACCATCTAAAAATTACACTACCCCTTTAACTGTGTACTACATTCATATACTGCAAAAGCAGGCATGACTAAGACAACAACAGAACAGCAGATATGTCATTAGAGGATCTGATTTAAGCATGGTTCAGAGACCACCCTAATCCAGTTAGTGTGTAAAAGACCTCCTGTCCAAATTATGTTATGATTATTAAGTTTCTCCTGACCAGCATATGTATGCCATTGACAATTCCAACTCCTAAAAGTAAATGTAACAGCAAATGGAAAGATGGGGGCACATAAACAACATAATGAACTTTTCCACTTTGAAAACTTAATTGCTAACTAATACTTCAGACAAGTATAACCCCTTAGCCAAATGTTCATGATTACCAACTAAAGATGGCAATTCAAAATAACAGATCATAAAATGAGCAGCAACATTCTCATCAGGATCGAATAAAATTTAGTATGAAAATTTGATCTTGCCTAAGGTCATATCAATTAGGCATTAAGCAAGCATAAGTGTTACGAGGCTAAAAATCCCAAGTAGTATTCTGAATTAAAAAAGAGGGGGGGGGGGGGGGGGGGCAAACAAACCTTGCGTTGTGTTTCTGCAGATGCTTCTCCAGAGCTTGCAGTTTTGCTTGGTGTGGACTTCCTCCTACGCTTTTGACCTTTCTGAAATTCAAATACAGAATAAACTTCAGCAACTCACACCCTGAGAACTTATCATCAAATGCTTGATCTATGGACTAATGATGTAATGTAAAACCTGATCCTTATCAGCAAGCAAAACGTCAGTTGTAGGATGTGGAGATTCCAAAAACTCTAACAACTTTGCAGAGAGTTCTTCCTGAAATTAAAGATAAGTTAGGAAGATTATGGGAAATTGATACAATGTAGATACAATAACAAGTATCATTCTATCAGAACTTACCTTCTTCGTCATTGATCTATTTATTGGAATATTAAGCACATCACAGAAATCCATCAATTTTTCCTTAACACACTTGTCAATCCTCTCCTTTACCTTTGCCCGCTGCTTTTCCTACAGTAAAAAAATTTATTGAAAATAAAGAGGTTATAATCAAATTAACAGAATACTAAAGACATGGATAGACAAGAAGATTATATTACGTTGATATAATCAAGAAGATTATAACCATAAATCAACAAGAAAGACAAAATGAGTATAATTTCAGTAAACAAGAAAAAACACCTCATTCCCGGTCCACACGTAGCCTGAAAACTGGCCTATATTTTTCTTACAAATATGCACCTACACAAGAATGCCAACGATTAACATCTCAATCATCTGATGAATGTCAATCCAAACCAAGAAACTGAGTTGGTTGGACACCTTAGCTTTCTTTCCGTAAAGTATTGAATGAAGCATTTGCAGATTGTCATCAGTTTTTCTCTTGGACAACTTGAAAGCCACTGAAACAGTTTAGATAATCAGACAAAAAATAGGCCAGGCTGCAGTAACAAGAAAGTTGAATTGAAGTGAATAACATGCCCCAAAACAAAGTATCTGTGGACAATAAGAGCTGAAAAATGTTTCCCTCTTGACATGCAGATGATTCTCAGATGTGTCAAAAACTTTTTTTTTTAAACCCTTTCCATCATGATCCTGATGGAAGTAAACAACAATGAAGACAACACCTGACTTGAATTAATCATTCTTCTTGCATTTTCTAACTTTCAATCCCCCAACCCCAAGAACATAGTATATAAAACTCCAAAAAAGAAATCCCTCACATATTTAGATTGTTGAATTTCCCTCATCCATTTGACATTCTTCAAGCTACTATGCCTCTATAAGTTTTCCATTGTTGAAGAGAAAGAACCAGTACTATTCTTAGTCTTTCTTAAAAAAATCTAGAAATGGAATAGAATATCATCATAAACAAAAATTTAATACCCTTTATTTGTCATCTTTATATTCAATTGTGCAGTCACCCTAAAAAGGGAAAAACAAAACTTCTATTGTCTGGCTTCACCTAAATTCTTTGCTGTTAGACTTATATTGACAAATACTATCTCAATATTTCTAGAATAAGTTCAGCACAGCAATTTGATTGCTGCACCTAAGCCACTTAAGGGTTAACTCTTCACTGGTACTGAAAGCCCTAACCTAGCAATAGAGAGTAATATTCCACAACATGACCCCACTTCAAACAGATTGGTTATATATTTATGATTTTAAGCGTAGCATAGATTAAATATGAAATAATTACTTGGTGTGAAGAAGGAAAGAATATACAAAGTTAATTGTCTTCCTATGCTCCGTAGCCCTTGTTGGAATATAATAACCTAGTTTTTCATAACCACGACAACTTGACATTTCCACTGCTTGCAACAAGTCCATTAGTCCATATTACCGACAAGGTGTGATATTTTATGACCCAATAAACAAAAACTGTCCACCATAGATCTACCAAGAAACAAACTACAATAATAGAATTTATAAAAAAATTAACACCCCCAAGTAATCTTTTGTGTGTATATATCAAGTTTCTTTAGTTAACAAGGTGTGTGAGGCTCTTTGGGCACCCCACTACCAATTCAATTTGAAGTTGGTTTTGCCATCATATTGTTATGAAGTTCTGCAATTATTTTTATTAGGATGAAAATCAAAAGAATTGAGCAATAGAAAGTGAATCAGGAAGAACGATAAGGCAAATTATACATTTCTGCTTAGACTGTCTAACAGCGAAAAATCAAAGTGCTGTCAGTTACCCCAGGAAACTAAATCAATTTCCCACTTTTGGTACTGACACATGGCAGAACATGTCTTTTCATTGTTAAGTTACACACACACCCAATAGCCTTGAACTCACAACCTCACCCTCCAACTAATTATTATGGGAGAAGGAAGTGCCAATTGAGCTATAGCTCATAGATCTGTTTGTTTATACATATTATACCCCAAAAAAAAAACAAAACTTGGGGATTTTGACACAAACCATCCTAATTAATTAAGTGAAGAGTGATGCTAAAATTAAGCAAACAAAAGCAAGTTTGGAGCCTAATACAAACTAAAAATGTCTCAAGCTTAAAACCCAAGTTCTTGTACTTTGCATATCAGATCAAAGGAAATACTGAAACAGCCAATCAAAGTGAGCTCTACAATAAATGTATTTGCAGTTAACTTCCTCATACGCACTTTACAACATAAATATGTTCCACCATATAAACATTCAAAACTCAATTGTAAATACACAATGACACTAGCAAAATATCTATTTCTTAAACATTTTAAGCGGGGAACGGTGGGTTAGAACCATTTGATCTAAAGGTCTTTGGTAACACTAGCAATATCCAATCGGTATACGAAGCAAATCATGCAATTACCACTAAATGAGCTTTGTTCACTCGCAACATTTATCAATATGACAGATTCTTAGCTAAAAAGTCATTCACCTAACAACAATCTAAAAGCTTAAAATATACCAAGAAAAGAAACCGAAACATACCATTTGGAATATCCTTAAGCTGCGTACCAGAGCCCTGCATTTCCACAATCCCAATTTAATCGAAAAAACCAAAACTTTCACTCAAAATGTGACACAAAACCCACAAAAATTTTCAAAACTCCATTACCTTCTCAATGGACAAAGCTTTGTTCGCCGACGACTTCCCGGACCTCCCCGGCGACGGTACAGAGAACCTCTCCACCATCTTCCTCTCCCTCGTCGGCCTGTCACTCACCGGCGTAGCATGCTCTTTCTCCTTCTCCTTCTCTTTCTCTTTCTCCTTCTCCTTCTCCTTCTCCTTCTTCTCCTCCGCCACCGACTCCAACTCCTCGCTCGCCTTCTTCTTCGCCGCCGCCGCCGCAGCCACCTCGCTCTGGTCCTTCTTCGAGCTCCCTCTCCGGCCACTCCTCTTCCCTTTCTTGCTCGGCGTTTCAGCCACCTTCTCCTTCTTCTCTCCTTCAACTTCTTCCTCAACCTTCTCAGCCCCAACTCCTTTCTCCCCCGCCCCTTCTTCTTCAACTTTCTCCGACACCGCCACAAGATTTTCCCGCTCTTCCTCCTCTTTCTTACCTCCCTCCACTTCGAGCTTCGCCTCCTCTTTCTCTCCAGCCGGAGCTTCCTCCTCCGGCTTCTTCTCCTCTAGGGTTACGGTAGCCATGGGAAACAAACCACAAATTTCACACACGCACACACACACAGAGAGCGCTAAAACCCTAGGGCTTGTTTGGGGGGTTTTGGGAGGGAAACCCTAGAAATCGAAACGCTCACACAGAGAGAGATAGAGACTTTTTTGAGTTTTGAGTTTTGACTTTGTTTAAGAGAGAGAAATTGAGAGGGATTTTGTGACAAAAAAATTGAGGGAAATGAGAAATGAAAAATGAATTTGGGAAATTTTGAGAGCGCGGTTGTGAAGTAAAAAGGAGCGCGGGGGTTCAAATTTTGATGCCAAATTTTGTGAGCGGGCTTGGGTTTGTGTTTTTTTTTTTTTTTTTTTTTTTTTTTTTTTTTTTGGGAGTTAATATTTTAGTCTCGGCAAACAGAGACAAAAAATAGTACAGGTTAATAGATGAAGAAAAGGTTGCTATTACTAGTAGTAGTGAGTGAGTGGTCTCTGACTGACAGAGGGACAGTTTTTGTGAATAAATTGCAAGACTGTTATGGGTCTGGTACCAGGCACCAGCAATCAGCAATGTGTATGTGACATATGTCTATATGCTCTATGGATTTTGAGTAATTTGAAGACTGAGTAGAGTATAGTATGTGACATATGTCTATATTATCATGTGACTCATAGGCTCATAGCTAATGTATTATGTAATGACCCACCACTAATTATCTTCTTCTACCTTGGAGACTGAGTAGAGTAGTAACGGTTGTTGATTTTTATTTTGAATATACTTGAAGTTCAAGTTTGAGACTTTGAATTTATCAAGGAAAAAAAAAAA
Organism: Notholithocarpus densiflorus; assembly: GCA_030021035.2. NCBI lineage: Eukaryota > Viridiplantae > Streptophyta > Magnoliopsida > Fagales > Fagaceae > Notholithocarpus > Notholithocarpus densiflorus. The sequence continues at coordinate 26,148 of JARYZH020000171.1, forward strand.
AAATTTATTTATATATATAATAAGTATAGGACTACACTTTTTTTTTTTTCCTTATGGGAAGATTGAAAACTTTATTAATAATGTGAGAAAGATATAACTTATTCTAAGAAACAAAAATTCTCTTCAATCCAATTTTAGGTAATAAATGTGTTAGTCCCTGCAAAAAGCAAGCATACTCGAGATAACTGAAGCCACAAAGGAGGGAGGGGGAGATAGTTCACTTAGAGCTCGGTACACAATAAGGGAGTCACCTTCAAGAATAAACTCTTAAATACCAACATCATTTGCAAACTTCAAGTCAGCTTCAAACGCCTTTGAATCTGCTTCCATCACTCCCAAAAGGTGCGTCAAATTTTCTTACTTAGTGTTGTTTCCACCCTCCCCTTGTCATCTCGAATAATGACCCCTGCACCCATTGAATTATGTGTTGAGAAGACCGCTCCATTTAAATTATTTTTGAACAACGATGTCAATGGTGGAGACCAAAAGACTAAGGGTGACACCGATGGGTTATGACTAGAAATTGCTGCTACGTCGTATTCATCCAAGTATTGTGGCGCCCATTGCACCAAAGCCATCCCATTCTTCTTTATTCCCCCATGTTTAACTTCATTAAATTTGTGTTAATAATTTAATAATAGTTGAAATTATATTATTAAACTTAATGATGTATGATAATTTTTATTTGTGAACTTATCAATATTTTACTTTTATTAACGTGTGTTTGGGAATTTATTACAAGCTAGTTTTTTTTTTTGCTTATTTTAAATATTATTTGTGGATCTCATACAAATTTTTTGTCTCAACTTTATTTCAAATAATTTAACTTTAAGTTTTTTGAAAATAAGTTAACTTTTAACTTTCTGTCTCACATTTTTAATGAGTCATGTGACTTACTTAAATAATATATGTGAATAGTTTTTTTAGACATAATGGTTTACATAAAATATCCTACAACCCAAGTTAGAAAAAAAAAAAAAAACTTGCTCCTATACAAATAATATATCAGAAATAAACAATTTTCAAATAGTTAAATGTTACAAAACAAAAAGCCCAAGATACATTGGGGTCAACTTTATGACCGCCCGCATCCAAGGCTCATTTCGGCATTTCCAAGGCTCAGTCTTACACCAAAGAGGCCAACAATAAACGAGTATGTACTATATGACCCATAATAAGGCCCAATCATATAGTGAATAAGGCTCACCAACAAATAAGGTCATACTATACACGACCCACATATATAGGCCCTATACACGACCCACATATATAGGCCCAATCATTCGCTGATTCACAACACCTAAACGTTTATATCAAAGAAATTTCCATAAGATGGGCTCGTTCAAATTGAAAATAATGAGCCCATTGCTTCCCTTCCTCTACACAAAAGGCATAAAAAGGCTTACATATGGTTGTATAATTATTTTGAATGTTACCCACATTGTCTACTTTTATCATTTCCTTGTTGAGTTGTTGTGAACAGTGCCCCTATTAGAAGAAGATAGTGAATATTCTAAGATAATGAGTATGGATCTTTAATAGCACCTATAAACATTTGTCTTTCTAAATAAAAGTCTTGAAATATAACCCATGCTTTAGGCCATAGGTTTAAAACATAAAGAACTAGAGAGAAGAGTGATATGGTTTGGAAGATTGGGGAGTACAACTATGAAGGGCTCATTGGCATCACCCATTGGAACTATGTGAGTTTGGACATGTATAGGTGGGCTGAAGTCTACAGTGAAGGTGTGTGTTCATTATTAACGCCTAATAACCATTTGCACACAACCTCTAGTTGGATGAGGAAGTTAAGGGACTGTTTGGATTTGCTGTTTCTATAACTCATAACTCTATTTCCATCACCCATAACTCAAAAATGATGGGACCCACGGCTGAGAAGTCTGTTTGGTTTTTGTTTACAAGTTTTGTTTCCATCACTCAATTCTCTAATTTTAGAGTGATGAGTTATGGAAATTGAAAACACATTTTAGGTGTTTTCAGTTTCCAAAACTCAGTTTTCAATAGCATTTTCGTAAATATATTCACATGGTGGGACCATTACATTGTATTGTCACACTCAACTCCTGACACCAACGTCTCCTTCTTTTTCTCTTTCTTTCTTTTGCCTTTGCTTTCTTTCTTCCTCACTTCTGCTTTCTCTCCACAGCTTCCTTCTCTCTTTCTTTTTTTATCTCTTTCTTTTTTTCTTTCTAACTCCTCACACTAGTGCCTTCCTTTCTTCTTCATGATGAACACAACGCACTCCATCAGATCTGCCAAGCATCTCAGGTGATTCTCGCTACACCTCTCTACCCTCCATCGGATTTGTAGAGTTCTCTCTATCTCCTTGGCAAGATCAAAATTTTTTTTCTCTCTCTATCTTGTGGATGTGGAGTTCAGATTTGAGATGTGGTTATAGGGTTTTGATTTTTGAGACATGGTGTGTGTGTGTGGTTCAGATTTGTGGTGTGGCTATGGTGAGTTTAGATCTGAGATATGGGTGGCTGTTATGGGTTCAGATTTGTGGTGTGGATTCGGATTTGATTTGGGCATCTATAATGCCAAAGATGGATAAGCTATCAGGTTTAGTGCCGAAGATGATATGGAGTACCCAAGCAGTGACACTCCTTGAGCCATGGACTTTGTTTTTAGCTGTTTTCAGGCTTGTATTTGATACTTGTATTAGAGGTCTACCTCTTCCCCTGTTTCGGATGTGCCTGAACAGGGCTTATACGTTTTTCTTGTACATCGTTTTTCTAATCAATAATATTTCTATCCTTTACCCCAAAAAGAGGGTCTGTATTTGTGATTTTTGATTTGGGTATTTGTGGGTTTTGATTTGAACATTCGTGGGTACCTATGAGTTTATGCTTGTATTCATTTATGTTTGTATGTTTATGACGGTTTGGCCGTAGGTTTGGGATATGATTGTTCTTGTTGATGTGTGTACATGAGAAATGAAAGAGAAAGAGGACAGCTTCAGTGAGAGTAACAGGGCAATGGTGACTGAAGGGGAAGAAAATGAAATGAAATGAGTGAGCGTGAGGCGGGTAGGCTAACAGAACTTATGACATGGTGCTCAGGCATGGGTCCCACAAAAAGTAGAAAAAATTGAGTGATGAGAAAAATATGTGCCAAACGGGTGGGGTAAGAAATTGGGGTATTTTAAGTGATAAATGATGAGTGATGAGTGACGAAAATTGAGTGAGGAGTGATGAGTGATAAAAAAAAAAAAAAAAAAAAACCAAACAGCCCCTAAGGCTCTAATCTCCATCACCTTTGATGGAGAAATTGAGAGATGCAACTAGTTAAACTAAAAAAACCACTCAAACAAGCAAGTTTCAAAGCCTGGTTGGGAAAGAAAAACGGAAGAAAGCAAAATAAAGCATTCTTATTTCTTAAAGAGAATCTGGGTGTTTCAAAGAAAAGCCTGAAACACCATTGCATCCAGTGGATAATCAACTAATTTAAAACCTTACTCCATCCCATTATAAAAGGGGAAGGTGTGGATGAGGGAAACAACAAGCAATAAAAGAATTAGAAACTGGTGAAAAAGAAAAAGGAAAAGAAAAAGAAGAAGAAGAATCAAAACAATTTAAAGCTTCCTAGCTATTTGACGTTATCTCTCATTCTCCACCAACATCTAAGAGCATTCACATTGGGAATGGTATATGCCATATGTTGATTCAATTTAGCATAAAAGCCCAAAAACCTCACTGCATCCAGACTTGTAAATGTAGACTATTGCAAAAAAAATTGCAATTGTGCTATAGTATTTAGAATCGCACTGTAGCTCAATTGTAAAACCAAAATTTTTTTTTTTTTTTCTTTTTCTCTCTCAACTATCTCCCTGACTCTCCCACTCTCTCAACTCTATCTCCCACGTCTCTCTCTTTCTCTCTCAGATTTCTCCCTCTCCCTTTACTCTCTCTCTTTCTCTGTGATTTCTCCCTCTCCCTTTGCTCACCCTCAGGCCATCGTTGGCCACCATCGCCCAGCAACGCCATGCCCAGGCCGCGTCTCACCAAGCGACGCCCAGCGGCGTGGATCGGCAGAGATCGACGATCGTGGTGGCGTGGGTTTGGATCGACGGAGATCGGAGATCGTGCTGTGTGTGTGGCTTCGATGTTTTGCTTTGATGGGTTTGCTCCGATGTTTTGGGTTCGAAGTGGCTTCGATGTTTTGCTCCAATCGTGGTGGCGTGGGTTTTATTGATGGGTTTGCTCCGATGTTTTTTTTTTTAATCTGTTGTGGCCGGTGCTAGAGGTTGAGGGAGAAAGAGAGGTTGGTGGTGGGGGGTTGCCGTGGTGGTGGTGGGTTTAATGAGTGTGGGTGTGGTTGGATTGGTTCATGAGTTGTGGCTCTCTCAATGATGGGTTTTGGCCGTGGGTTTGGCCGTGGGTATGGGTATGGTCGTGGCTTTTTTTTTTCCTGGTGGTGGTGGGTTTGTGATTGATGTGGTGGTGGTGGTGAGGGTTGCCATGGTGGTGGTGATTTTTGGTGGCTATGGGTGATATTCATAGGTGTGGTTAAGTTGTGTTTTGGCCTTGTTTTTTCCTAGTGGTGGTGGTGATTTTTGGTGGTCGTGGGTGATATTCATGGGTGTGGTTGAGTTGTGTTTTGGTCATGGGTGATGTTCATGGGTTTGGGTTGGTAGTGGGTGGATGAGAAAGAGAGAAAAATGGAGAGAAGGAGAACAGAGATGAAGAGAGAAGAGAGAGAGATTTTTTTATACTATTTTATTCTGTAATTTATATTATTATTTTAATATATTGTCGGTAAAAATAAAAGTTGTGATACTGGGTGTATTGTAAAATAGTATTGTATAATTGATAAAATAGTTTTTTGAGATGGTAAAATGAGATAGGATGGCATTTCCGGATGGGAATGCTCTAAGCGATTAGCAAGCAACCATAACACGCACCACCTCTCTCTCTCTCTCCCCCCCCCCCCCACACGCGTGTGTGTATGTAATTACAAATGTTATAACTAATCCTTTCACTTAGTGAGAAAATTCGTTATTATTTGGTACTAATTTATTACACATGTCCATATGAGACTAGGCTTGCTACATTATGAAAAAAAAAATCAAAATTAGTTTGGTGTCATTAATAATATATTGAATTGCCCATTGAGGAGAGGACACCAAATAATGTAAGGGGAGAACTACATTCAAAGCAACTCCTTCACAAATTACATGCTTACATCCCAGCTCTGTTATTGTTGCTACTACCAACCTTTGTAGTTGCCCTTGGTGGTTAATAGCATTTGTATGTGTTGCAATCCCAAGCGCAATGGTTCAACAAAGAAGAAGTAGTAGTTTATTTTGCTTTTGCTAACCAAGCTATCTAGGTTTTAAGCTTTTAGCGAGTCTCAGTCTTGTGCCATTTCATTCCATACAAAGAGAATATCTTTCTTGTAATTTCTCCCTACTACTATTAAGCTTGCTCTCTTTTAATTTGTTGCTACATAAAAAAATACTTTCACAAAAAGTGGATGAGGATTTTATTACTGTCTTTGAAAATTATAACAGTTGCAAAATTTCATGACAAAAAGTATTCAAATATATGTCTTATCCTTAATAATAAGCACATTCGCCCATCTCTTTCTAATTCTTAACTTGGTGGTCTTTGAAAATTTGGCCGCAACCCTTCCTTCCACCAATTCAGGCATGTCATCATCAAAGTCAGCATTTGCTTCTAGGATGACAGCAAAGTCAAAAACTTGAGCATATGCACCAGGTATGGACCTAGTGAGCTTGTCCTTATACGAGCTCTGCCTACCCTTCTCTCCCACACTCTAGCCACCTGGGCTGGTCTCGCCTCTAGTTTGCTCTCTCATGTTTGCTCTCTTAGTGCTCTTCTCCAGCTCTGCGTCTTCTTCACTCCAACTCTCAAAGTATTCGCACTCCATCTCTATCTCTGCAAATCGGTCACCTTCTCGGTCTTTCTCGATCTCAATCTATTTCTGCAAATCGATCTATCTCGGTCTCAATCTCTTTATCTCTGCAAATCACCTTCATCTCGGTCTCTTTCTTAACTCAGTCTCTCTCTCTCTCTCTCAAATTGACCCATTATCCCCAAATTTACACAGTTAGGGATTTGGTTCATCGTGTTCTTCTGTTCTTTGTTTTGATTTCAAGGGAAGGGGAACTACAACGTCATTCCCCTTAAATGTTTTTTTTTACAGATTTTTCTTATTTTATTTTAATTTCGAAATTAAAAAAATAAAAAGGCAAAATGGCGTTGTTTCAGTAGTGTCAACGGTAGCCCCTAACTGAGCACTAACAGAATCCTGTATTGACAAAAATTGAAAGTTAGAGGACTGAAATGACAAAACTGAAAGTTAGAAGACTGAAATGAAAAAAATTGAAAGTTATAGGGTCCATTTTAGATTTTTGCCAATTTTATATTTCCAACCCAGTGATCGAAAAAAAAAAGCATAAATCAGAAATTATAGAAAAGTTATAAAAATAAAGTAAATTATAAAAATTACACTCTACTTGAGCCTCACGCACACACACAGGGGCACTCCAACACTGAAGGAGGTGACAATTGGAGTTATCACAATTTCCATATCTTTCGCAGACCCCACCAGTAATGGTATCAGGTTTGAAGTCCAACTCCTATTTTCTCTACACCCCAGAGGTAATAAATGCGCAATAAAGACCTCTAGGCTTAGCACAACATTTCGGCCTGCCTCTAGTCTAACATTTGCCATTTTTTCGCAAGCATTCTCCCTCTACTCGAAATCGTACCCACTACCCAGAGTTACCTACCTGGGATTGGTACTGTACCTTATGCAATAACAATAAACTGCTAAGATTAAAAGTTTCTTTTTCTAACTTTAATCTCAATCATTTATTACTATCGCATGGACAATTGCATAGTACAAGCAATTTCGTCTACCTGTAAGGCCAAAAGAAATAAGAGAAATGTTTTGTAATAAAGACTAGGCACAATTTTTGTGTGTCCTGACACAAAGTAGATCACAGCCAAATTCGCAGAGCTCCCAGAAACAAAAAGCACAATGGTTCCAACTCTCAAAACTTGGTAATTGAAAAGTAAACATAATAATCGGCAACCCAGAGGCCCAGAGTGATACTAACAACACTCAACAAGCCTTCTTAGCTGAAGAAAAATTTCCATCACCCAAATTCCTCAACAAAACCGGTACTCCAAGTCCCCAATTGTAAAAAGTTGGCCCCTAGCCTGATCTCCTTTGAGGATGAACCCAATGGAGAAGGAGAAGGCATGTGCCTCGAACCCACCAAGCCAACGGATGGGGATTACCCTCCTGTGACAATATTGACCAAACTCATGATGCCTTCCTCTAATGATCAAGTCTCACCTTAGCCAAGAAAGGTATCCACACCGAGAAAATATTATTCCGAGCGCTTCCATGCTCAACCTAAATCGGATTGGCTCCAATGGCAAAGAGAATCGGGACCAAGACCATGGGAGAGAGACTGATGGAAAGAAAAGGGAATGGAAGTATCCAAATAGGGGAGCAAATTTAGTTATAGTCGCCGACAGAGAGCTCCAAATTGATGCGAAGATTCTTTGTGAAAGGGATGAAAGTCCTAGAACCCATCATAGCGCTAATGCATGGGGAAGCAGTACTCAACCCAGTCTTGGAAAAGATAGGGCGGATAGTGGAAGAGTAGGGGGTTCGGACCCTAAGTTTTAAGTTTTTACCAACCTTTAGTCTTTATTGATGAAGATCATGTTCTGGAATTGCAGAGGGGCTCTTAGCCCAAACTTTTGCAAAATAATCATGGATATGATGAAGAATAGTAATCTGGATATCCTTGTTGTCACAGAGACAAGAGTCGGTGGAGATAGAGCGAAGGAAATCACAAATAAGCTCCCTTTTGATGGAGCTGTGCATACGGATATCATAGGCTACGTAGGGGGTCTCTGGCTCTTATGGAACTCAACAGTGGTGGAAGTGGAGCCCATTGCAACAACGGAGCAAGAAATTCTTGCCATTATCAAGGTCAGTAGCTCTAACCCTACCTGGCTTCTTTCTGCTGTGTATGCAAGCCCTAGGTTCCATGAACGAACTGTCTTTTGGGGAAACCTTAAAATAGTAGCCTTAAACCATAATCTGCCTTGGATCATGATGGGGGATTTTAATAAGGTCTTGCTGAGCAATAAAAAATTTGGGGGTCGTCTTGTTAACACCCCTTTGAGATCCAGGAATGCCTAGATGCTTGTGATATGATGGATATGGGGTTCAGTGGAGCCAAATACACCTGGTCCAACATGAGAGGAGTGGCTGAACTTATTCAAGAAAGGTTATATGAGCTTCTGTAATCCCAATTGGAGAGTCTTATACCCTGAAGCAAATGTCAGTCATCTTACGAGGCTAAACTCTGACCATTGCCCAATTTTGATAGAGTTGGATAGGAGCTCCCCAATCAAGCTCCCTAGATCGTTTCGATTTCAACTGGGATGGCTCTTTCACACTGATTTTCCCCAGCTAGTGAGAAAGGGCTTGGGAGATTTAGCTCCTCTTAACACAGCCGTGAATTCCTTTACCATTAAGGCCAAGACCTGGAACAAGGAAGTGTTTGGCATTATCTTTCTCAGAAAGAAAAAAATTGCAGCCAGGCTAAGTGGCATCCAAGTAGCTATTAGTAATAGACCCTCCCAATCTCTAATTGACTTGGAGAAGGACTTGAGGAGAGAATATGCTGAAGTTCTTAGAATTGAAGAAGAGTTCTGGATTATGAAGTCCAAGGTTGAGGTGCTGGTCAATGGAGATCAAAATACCTCATTTTATCACACATTTACGATTGCTTGAAGGAGAAGAAACAAGATTGTCAGCCTTCGGGATAGTAATGGGGATTGGATTGGCAATGAAACCGATGTAACAGAGCACATAAAAGAATGTTTTATTGCTCTCTACTCTACGGGTAAGGTTTCTAGCTCTAGGAGAACATGGTAGATTCCTAACTGGCCAGTTTGTCTCACTGATGAAGACTGTGCTCACCTATCAGAACCAGTCATTGACCAAGAAATTAAGAATGCCATCTAGTCTATGAAGCCCTTCAAGGCGCCAAGGCCGGATGGGCTTCATGCGAGGTTCTTCCAAAGGTTTTGGCTTTTGGTGAGCAGATCTGTTACTAAGGCAGTTCATGATGTTTTTCATAGTGGGAAAGTGCCTGAAACCCTCAATTAAACTCTCATTACTCTCATTCCTAAGCGAGTTGGTGCTGATTATTTGAGCAGTTACAGACCTATCAGTCTCTACAACACTGTCTACAAGGCCATCTCAAAGGTTATAGTAGCCAGACTAAGACCTTACCTTGCTGATTTAGTGTCCCCCATGCAAACTGCATTTGTTCTAGGACGAAAGGGTATTGATAATGTAGTCATTGTTCAAGAGCTCCTTCACTCAATGAGCACAAAAAAGGAAGGTCAGGTCAAATGGCGATAAAAATCGATCTAGAGAAAGCTTATGATAAACTTGAATGGAGTTTTATTCGGGATACCCTAGCTCTCTTCAAGGTTCCTAACTTTCTGCTCAATGTTATAATGAGTTGTATTACTTTTTCTAGTATTGTTGTGTTGTGTAATGGTGGAGCGTTGGAGGAGTTTAGACATACCAGAGGGATTAGACAAGGCGATCCTCTGTCGCCCTACATATTTATCATGTGCATGGAGGTTCTAGGGTTCCTCATTAAGGACAAGGACAAGTGTGACTTGAAGTTGTGGAATCCAGTAAAAGCCTCACGAGGGGGACCAGCTTTCTCGCATTTGCTTTTTGCTGATGACCTTGTGTTGTTTGGGAAAGTAGACATAAAGAATTGCCAAAGTATGAGAGACACCTTGGATGTGTTTTGTCATTTATCGGAGGAGAAAGTGAGCCTTAACAAATCAAGGGTATATTTCTCGCCTAATGTTCCTGCTGAGAAAAGGGCAGACTTGTGTTCTTGCCTTGAGCTCCACTTCACACCAAACCTTGGAAAATACTTGGAGTTCCCTTTAAAGCAACTTGGTTCCTCAAAGCATGATTTTGATTTCGTTATTGAACGAGTCTAGAGGAAGTTAGCCGGCTAGAAGGCCCACCTTCTATCCTTTGCTGGAAGAGTGGTGTTGACTCAGTTAGTCCTAGCAGCCATCCTTGTGTATGTTATGCAGGGGACGATGCTCCAAAGGAAAACCATTGAAGCAATAGACCAAGTGAGTATAAACTTCATATGGGGGTCGACTGAAGACAAGAGAAAATTGCACATAGTCAGTTGGGATAAGATAACAAGGCCTAGGAAAGATGAGGGTCTTGACTTAACTGCAGCCAAGCCAAAAAATTTAGCCCTTCTAGCAAAGCTGAATTGGCGTATAAATACAGAAAAAGACCAACTTTGGGCCAAGGTCTTGAGGCTTAAGTATGCAAATCCTAATAGATGTTGCTCTAGAACATGGGCTGGCATCAAGAGAGGAAAGCATATCTTTAAGCAAGGAACAAAGTGGAATGTGGGGTCCGATAGTGGGCTTAGTTTTCGGCATGACAAGTGGTTGATAGAAGGGGAGCTTTGGTCCCTGATCTCGGGGCCTTTGCTTAGGGATGAGGACAAGCTGAGAATAAGTGATATGGTGCACGAAGGAAGATGGAACGTCAGTCTTTGCTCCTTTGTGTTCCCCCCAGAGATCCTTCTTCGCATCAGAGCTGTTCCTACCCTAAAACAACTAATCTCATGGATACCCTCAGTTAGGGGTTATTACCCTCAGGAGAGTTCGAAGGGAAATCTGCCTATAGGCTTGCGAAAAGGAGTAAGGACCCAACCTATGGATTTGTAGGTTAATGGATTTGGAAAACTGACACTTTCCCAAAAATCCAATGTTTTGTGTGGAAATGTTTTCTGCATAGCCTCCCAGTTAAAGACTTGCTGGTGAAAAGAGGCATCACGAAGGACAGCACCTGTGATTTTTGTGATAGAGGAAGCAATACAGTCATTTATGTGCTCCATGATTGCGAGTTTGCAAAAAGCTTTTGGATGGGTCTAGGGAACCCGATATGTGATGGGAGGTTTTTTTAGAATGACCTCTGCCTTTGGCTGAAAGAGAATTTGCATCCTGGCCAAAATGCTAAGGAAAACTCCATTCCTTGGAACGTCTTCTTTGTTTTTGAGATATAGGGCCTTTGGAATCATAGAAATAGAAGAATCTTCAAGCAATCTAAACCTAATCCTAGGTTTGCTGTGGAGGTGAACAATGTGGCCCTCAACTACTTCTATGTTGCTGGCAAAAGTAAGGTCAAAACAAACCAAAGTCCTATTATGGTTAGATGGGCCAAACCTGAAGAAAACTGGCACAAACTTAACACATATGGCTCGGCTATTGGGAATCCTGGTATTGCAGGGGGAGGAGGTGTAGTCTGAGATCACAATGGACAGTGGGTAACTAGATTTGCTAGAGCGATTGGTATAGCCAGTAGTGTTGAAGCAGAGCTTTGGGCCTTTAGAGATGGGCTGTAGACCTACATTAACTTGAATCTTCTAGCGGTTAAAGTTGAGATGGATGCAAAAGTTGTCTTGGGATGGCTCTTGGGCCAGCACAATGCCAATAGAGCTCACTCTCTACTCATAACTGATTGTAGGAAGCTAATTGAAAAGATCCCCAGAGTGAAGATGTTGCACTCTTATCGAGAAGGCAACCAATGTGCAGACAAGATGGCTAGAATTGGTGGAGCTCAGCAGGAAGATTTTAGGACTTTCTCATCCCCCCCATTTGATGTCTGTCTTTCTTTGTATTTCGACGAAATTGGTGTGTACCATGAGCGTCTTTGCACAGACTTTGTTCCTTAGTTTTATATAATGCATCATGTTTACCAAAAAAAAAAAAGTCTTATCCACTTAAGAGCACAGAATTAGGAACTCAAGATGTAGTTTATAATAATCCAAATATTACAATGGCATCAGAATCATCAAGGAGAAAAAGAGTGTTCACAAAAAAAAAAAAAAAAAGGGAGAAAAAGAGTGTTATCTTAAAAAAAAGAAAGAAGTGTGAATATAAAATCAAAAAAATAATATCAATCGGCCCATATCACTAAAACTGGGCCAAGCTGTGGTTGAGCCCAAAGCCCAACTTAGTTAGTGCGGGTCGACCCAGGGGCTTATTAATGGAGCTTGTAAAATGAGGAAAAGAGGCAAAGGAGACATTGATATTACCAATCAGTCCCCACTTTATATAAAAACCACATTATTTCTTCTCTACCTATTTCCTGAGCAGCAGCCAAGGGTTTGTGTTATACTAGGGTTTTCCTCAGAGTTGTCAGAAATGATAAAAACTCTCTCTAATTCAACACCTACGTTTTCGGATCTAAATCTGTTCTTTTCGATTTGTACACTTGTTTTTTTTGTTCCTCGTTGTACTGTTGTTGATATGAATAATATTGATGATGTTTCCGTGGAAACAAAACGGTGCGTTTTTTTAAACTAAATGGAAAAGTAGTGTAGGAGCTTTTTGTATATATATTTTATGTATGGCTGACTATTGATTCAGTTATGGACTCTCTGAAAATAATGTTATCAGAGCAATTTCTTGTATTGTTTGTAGAACTTGAACATGAGGTTTTGTATGTATTTGTGAATATTATAGTTGAAAAATGAATGGTAAATAACTATTGTTTTACTCTTGTGTCTCTCTGGATTACCCGGCAATTTGTAGGTTTCATTGGGTAGAGGTGGGGCGAGGCGAGCCCAAATTGCATTATATAGAAGAAAAAAAATGTATGTAAATGACCGGGTGTGTTTATAGTGTTATAAATTGTGTTCACAACCGTGTCTGGAAAATGGAGAAGGATTGTGGTGGATTGATGGCCAACGTAAAATTTAATCGCATTATTATGGAATGGTGTTTTAGTGGGTCTCGAAACCATGACATTGTCTCAACCAAATTGCCACTCTGTGTGGTAATTGTTGTTATTTGGATTGGTAAGATAAATGGTTAAATACCCATGTAATGGGTCTTAAATGCAAATCTATTCAAATGTTGTGGATGTGGGTTTGAGAGCCACTGGATGTTGTGTGTAACTTATCAATAGAAAAATATGAGCTAGACCTGGTTATCTCACCTAGGCAGTTGCTTAATTTACATTTTCTTGTATTGTCTTGTTTTAAAGTACAAGACATATCAGTTCATTTAATTTTGACCACCATCAGAAAAAATAGATGATTAACTGTTAAGAGAGAATGTAGAAGCCTTTGTTTCGCAGCACCTTCCCTTTATCCCGAGGAAAAACAAAATTCATGAAAAACGCAACTTCGCTTTTGTGCACGTATACACCCAATCCCACGTGGTACAAGCGTCAAGTGCAAAATATAATCTTTTTGATGGAAAATTCTTAGGTAGTTCCGGAGTATAGTGAAATTGTGCCTCTTCCTCTCACATTCATTGTGGACTCTACCATGAATTTAATAAGCGGACTCCACCATGAATGTGAGAGGAAGGAGCACCATTCTCCGTGCTCCGAGAGTATCTAAGAATTACTCCTTTTTGATAGTGGATGGTATTGATTTCTAGTAAGATTTTTTTTTTTAAATTGAACAATATTTGCTATTCTGGGTGATTTTTTGTCATGATCCCTAATAAAATTTCCCTATGACCTGTGAGGCATGAGACAACTTTAGGGAGCACAGATGAGAGAAATAGTGGAATAATGGGTTTATGGCAACACATGATTTTGATTAAGTGGTTTGGGATTATAAGTTTGGCTGATTTTTTTCTTTGTAAGTTATTTTATTATGCTGCAGGATTTGTTCATTTACTACTTGTTTATCTGTATCTATGCATGTGTGATTTGTTTATTTTTAAACCATAACAATATTTTCATGATTTGCAGCAACAAATTTGTTTAAGTTGCTTCTAAAGTACAGGCCGGAGGACAAATCAGCAAAGAAGGAATGCCTTTTGAAGAGGGCTCAAGCTGAGGCTGAAGGAAAAACTGTTGAAGCTAAGAATTCCATTATCGTAAAATATGGACTCAACCATGTTACCTGCCTGATTGAACAAGTTGCTTAACTAGTTAGTTGTTACGAATGTATCATCTTTATTCCCCTAATGAATTATGTTGTCTGCTCAGAGGATGACTTAGGAGTATTATCCATCCTTGGGGGACTTGCTCTGCCATTGTGTTTTTTTTTTTCTTTGTTGGTCTTATTGGTTAAACTTCTCCTATTTAGTTTCGTGCCGCATTGTGTCACTCTCTAGTTGTGGGAGTGATATGTTTTTGATAAAACTTTAAATACTCCAATTAGCTATCTTTTTTTATTATATATAAAGATTTGTTTTGAATGATCAACATGTTGATCACATTAAGTTTGTTAGCTATAAAATGGCCATTGGTGTGATTATTTTGTCTACTGAGGTATCAATGTTGGCCTTTAACCAATATGCTGGCAAGGTTGTTTGCCCTTCAGCAACAAACAAGGGTTTAAAACCCTATCCTTACCGAATGATCTCTCGAGTCTCATTTAGTTTTAAGCAAGTAACTAGATTCATGATATGGGCATTGCTTGTTAATCATTCGGTTCAAAATGAGTATTTTTAGACCGCCTAGATTAGTAGTGTTAGTCGCTCCTCCATTGTACTGAATGGACACAAATTGATGTTGTTGAATTAATTTGAATAACAGACATTCTTCCGCTACTTAAGTGGGTGAGGTTCCTTGTCATTTTTTTTGTTTTTTTTTTTAATAAAAAAAACCCATGTTAAAGGCCATTGCCTTAAAATTGGTCTCAATGAGTCAAATTAGCATGGACTTGATATCTAGCAAATAGCAAATTTTGTTCATGAATTCAATAGTTATTGTCTCACCGATCTTTAAATTTTTAATAATTTTTTTAGATTATTGTATAATATAGCTGTATTGTATATTAAGTTGTATTTAGAATACTATTTTAGATTATTGTATATATACAATATGGAAGTTGTATATAATTTTTTTTTTAAATAATCATTTTATTTGATACTAACCCAACCCCCTTATGACAAATTCCTAACTCCACTATTAACCCTGCTAGAAAAAAATTCTAGAGCCACCGCTGTCAAGATAACATTATTATACTTGGCAAATTTAGGCTTGAACTTTGCTTATTTATTAAATAAACATTTTCCTAAACTCAAGCTATTCATAAACATCACAAATGAGATGTTGGTGAACATAATGCTGACAATACCCAATAATTCGAAAGTCATTATTGAAAATTTGAAAGTAGATAAGTAATAATTAGTATTATAGACTTTGCTAAAAAGCTATGACAATATTGAATGGTCGATCATAATCAAACTTCAATAAGAAGTCATGTATATACTAGCTAAGCAATAGTCAAACTTTGCAAAGGAATCTATAATAGTTAATTTTCAAGTAGAATCAAACTTCAATTAGTTAATTACAAATATTACTGTGGGGGTCAAGCCAAATGGGATTGTGCTTGAAGCAAGTCATAATCTATTTATATATATGTGGGAATGAAAAAGGATAATTCACAATGGGAGGTTCAAAGAGAAAGAATCTTGAAACAAGATGGTGGAGTAGGAATAATGCTTGAAACACACATGCAAGCCGAGAAATTGGATCATTTGAGGTGGCTTTGCTCCTTCGGCTTACACATGCAACAATGGAGAAATTAATGTTCTTTGTGGGACTCTTTTTATCTGTCTCTCTCTAATTTTTCTGAACCCCTTTTCTCTGGGGTCTTTCCCTATTTATATTAGTGTAAATAATGGGCTTGTAATGATGGGGCCTGCTTTTGTCAAGTGTTCTACCCCTCTTTTTAGAATCATAGTGGGAATACGTGTCTAATTCACTGTTTAAACAAGTCACTTTAACAATTAATGTGCAAGCCCTTGTTATTCCCTCCTGACATCGCCACTGTAGTTACTTCTCATGATTAATGACATACTTTGAGGAATGTGCTCAGCTAAGGACACATTCTCAAGTACTGCAATTCCTTAGCCGCATACCTCCAGCAATGTCTTCTCAACAAGCCAACTCGAGTGTTTTTCTTCTTGGTGAATGCAGTTGGGCTGAATGAAACTTCTTGGTATGACTCGCAACTTGACGGGGTGGGCTTGACTAGGTCTCTTTCCTCTACTCTGCCTTCTCTACCTACAGGGCGTTCGGACAACGACCCAATATCGGTTGGACAATTTTTATTATCCCACAGTTACTATTTGAATAGTAAGATTCCTTCCTAAAATTAAAAGAAAAAAGTAAATTATAAAAAAAAATTAGTTCATTTGAGGAGTCTCATTGCAGTTTAACTTTTGCAACTAGGCCTAGTTGGGCCGAATTGGATCTCAATCCCAGCCCCAAATCACCTGGTCAAAAACGACACCGTATTTATAGCAAAGTTAAATTTTGTTGACTTGGAATCTCATTGGTCCGTGACCACAACCTACCTGCCCAAAAAAGCCAACCAAGCCAAACTCAACAAATACTAGCAAATACCGAAAAAAAAAAAAAAAAAAAAATCAGATTTTTTATAAACGATTCAAAAGAGTCAGCACGCACGAACTCAGTCCTGGTCCGAGATGGAACTGACTCAACGTGACCCGAGTTCTAAACCGCTCCGACCCGACGAACCAGAGCTCGACCTCTACACCATTCCAAGCCAATCTAGTAAGTCTCTCTCTCTCTCTCTCTCTAGAAAACCCTAACATTCGCTCTCCATCGAAACCCTAAATCGCTCCCTCTCGTTCCTCAGATTTCGATTCCTCGATAATTTTCCTGGTAAAAGTTGATTAATTCTTTAATTTTTCCAGTTACATTGCTCAAATTTTGAGTCTTTAGTATTCGCTTCGTGAAATTTAGATTTTTTATTTATTTTTTTATTTTTTTTACGTGTATATTTGATTTAACGGTACAAAATTTTTCGCTCCGTGGAGTTTCCGGGAAAATTTGAGTTCTGTTTCTCTTTTATGGTTTCAGTTACAATGATCGAAAAAATTTGTCATTGAAAAGCTCGGATAGTAGCTTATGATTAATTTTGGCTTCGTGAAATTTAATTCTATAATTGATTGAATTTTATGTGTCTTTTTTTCGAAATTTCCTGGAAAAAAATTTGCTGTGAATTTTTCGGCAAAATGTGTGGTAGTAAAGCGACTTTTTTTGTTTTATTTTAGGAGCAAAAAAGGAAAAAATTGAAAAATTTAATTGTTTTTGTCAATTTTAGACACTTGAATTGAATTCTCAGGTTGGTTTAATCGCTCTGTAGAAATTAATTTCTGGAAAATTTTATTTTTTCAGCTACAAAGATCGAAAATTTGGCATTGAAAAGTTTGTATAGTAGCTTATGAATAACTCTCTTTAGTTAATTTTAGCTTTGTGAATTTTTTTTTAAATTTTTTTATGAATTTTATATGTCTGTTTGTGATAATTTCCCTGAATATAGTTTACCATGAATTTTCCGGTGAAATGTGTGGGCATAAAGGGACTTTGTTATATTTTAGCAGCAAAAAAAGAAAATTTTGAAAATTTTAATTACATTTGTTAATTTTAGACATTTGAATTGAATTCTCAGGTTGGTTTTTGTGGGACGAAATCCATGATACTGAGAGAACTGAACTGAGAGATTTCTTTGATGGAAGCTCATTTACAAGGACCCCAAAAGTATACAGGGAATACAGGGACTTTATCATCAATAAGTACAGAGAAGAGCCTACGAGGCGGCTTACTTTCACGGATGTCCGGAAATCACTGGTGGGTGATATTAGTTTGCTACACAAGGTGTTTAAGTTCTTGGAGAAGTGGGGGTTGATAAATTTCAGTGCTAATTTGGGTAATAGTAGTCATGTTAGTAGTAGTAGTAGTAGTTTGGTTGTGGTGGAGGATGAGGAGGATAAGGCTAGGGTTAAGGTTGAGGGAACTATCCCAAATGCAGTTCGGGTAGGGGCATCACCGAATTCGCCAAAGCCTATTTCAGCGCCCCCGGTTGTGGGGGATAGTAGTGGGGATGCGGTTGAGAGTGGATTTAAATTGCCACCGTTGGCATCATATTCGGATGTTTTTGGTGATTTGGTGAAGCAGAAAGGGTTGGTCTGTGGGAATTGTGGTGGCAATTGTGATTCTGGTCACTATAAATATACCAAGGTAATTTCGTGTGCTCTTGTGAGTTTCTGTAGTAGATTACTAGTTTTTTTCCCTTTTCTTGATATATATATATATATATATATATGTGAATTTATGATCACATTGGTTGGAGGAGTAAAATGGGGTTTTCGATATTTGCAACTTGCTTACATTACAATTTATTTTATGTTATATATCTTTGTCAGCTGCGCTTTCTAATAGTGCCCTGATGTTGTAGTTCTTTTGTGTTTACTTTTGATCTCGGTTATGTTTTCAATTAGAAATTGTTAAGAAATATGGATTGGCTGTTTCTGCCAATTAAATGTCTAGCATGGTCCAGTTACTGTCATTCTAGTCATGAACACTTTCATTGGTCAGGTCTTTCTGGGAGTTAGTTTGTACATTTCTTTATGATTTGTAGACATTTGCATGAGTGTTATTGGGGTCAGACGTAGGTTGTGTATCGTTGTGTATATATAATATTAGACCTAAATATTTGTCTTTGATTGTTTATGCTAATGAAAAGTGCGGGTTGAAGTGATTACGGAATTAACAGCTAGGTATGTGTTTCTTGACATATATTTCTTAGACCATCATGATTCTACATATTTTCCATTAGATGAAATTGAATTCTTTTATAAGTATGGTTGAGCGTTTGACACGAGTTTCATGACCTCAAATGCTCAAATTTTATAAAGGAAAAAGGTGTCTTACAAATCATAGAGGAACTGTTGTAGCTAGAGAACTTATTAAGATACTATGTCTTAGTCTTAGTTGCCTGAGCAGCACTTCTGTTTGTCTTTGTTACAAAATTACAACTACCTGCTTTGCTTAAGACTTAAGCAGGTTGTATGCTTTGAGGTTCAACAGGACCAAATGATGTGCAGGTTATTTATTGCTTACATTGCATTGATTAAATATGCAAATGGGATAGTGCTCTGAGCTTTATTTAAATATTCTACGTATCAAATTATCAATGGCTTACACTATTGGTGGTGAAATAGATTCGTCATAACATCCTTTTTTCACCTCTTTTGGCATGATCAGTGTATAATTCCAATTTCTCTCTCTCTGTTTTTTGTGCTTGATTTTTTTTATATTAAAATTTTAATTCTTTGTTCTAATTGCTTCATTAACAGGGCGAATTCATTATTTGCATAAACTGTTTCAAAAATCAAAATTATGGGGAAAACAGGTCTATGGATGAATTCAAACAAATTGAGCATGTTGAAAACAGTAGTAATCAAGGAGCTATGTGGACTGAGGCAGAAACCCTACTTCTTTTAGAATCAGTTATGAAGCATGGGGATGACTGGGAGCTTGTTGCTCAAAATTTTCAAAACAAAAGCAAACTTGATTGTATAGCGAAACTCATTGAACTGCCTTTTGGAGAGCTTATGTTGGGTTCTTCCCACAGATATGGTAATTTTGGTGGCCTCAATGGCAACAAGAATGGTGCAAATCAAATTCAGTTATCGTCATCTGAGCTTCACGAAAGTCTCAAAACAGAAGGTCAATCTCATGAACAGATAAATGAAAAAGAGCAGAATGGAGATGCTGTGGATGAAGGTCCTCCTTCAAAGAAACAGCGCATCACTTCCCTTTCAGATGCAGGTGGTTCACTTATGAAACAGGTAGGAGACCTCCATTTTTTTTTGCAGAACTTAATAGCAAGCATTTTTTTTGGGACATATAATTATTATTTTTAATCTGGCTTTTAAATTGATTTATCGCTGTAAAGTGAGTTTTATATTTAAATTCCATTTATGTAAAAGTGCTTGAGAAAGACAAAAAGATGTGAAATGTGCTTAATGATTTGCAAAAAAAAAAAAAAGTGGCATACAATTGATGGTGGGAAGAAAAACAGAAAAAAAAGGAGTTCTTTTATGTTAAATATTTCTAAAAATATTATTACTTTTCTTTCATATACCTAAAATATATTGGCCAATGAACCCTGACTCAAAATGTCAAATGACACTTCCTCATCCCACAGCCATGGGTGGAGTGTGCGGTCGTGGGTTCAAAAGTCAAAATCAACTAAGTGTGCATGTAATTTTCTAATATAATTTATTACTTTTTTGCATATATATTTTTTTGATACTTCATGCTCCTTACATGAAGTTGCCTTGTTTAATAAATTTTTTCTTACTTATCAAAAATAATAATAATATATATATATATATATATACCTATAAATTTTGGTTAACTGAACTTTGCTCTTGCAATTAAATGAAGAGAATCACATATACAATTTTAATTCTTTATTGGATTTTTTTTTGGGGGGGGGGGGGGGGGGGGTTGTTGTCAGACCTTTTATTCTTTTCCCTGTTATTACCCACAACAAGAAGTAAATTGCGTTTCCATTAGGTAGCTCTCATCTCAACCATGGTTGGTCCAGAAATCACTGCTGCTGCAGCTGAGGCTGCTGTTACAGCGCTTTGTGATGAAAACTCATTACCAAGAGAGACTTTTGACGTTGATGAGGATTATATTTCTAATGGGATATGTTCTCCCACTACAAGTTTCGAGCAAGAGAGGTTATTCATTCATTCCTTCTTTCATTAATTATTTACCTTTTTCTGATGCCTTTGGGAGCATTATTTTCCCTTTATATTTGTACTATGGTTTTTAAATATTCTGTTATCTTTTTCAGAGTCCTTCAGGATGAAGATTCTAAGCTGACGGAAAGGTCCACTCAATCAGGTATGTGTTGTTAGGTGCAAAGATGCAGATGTTACAGTATTCTGAAATACATTGATTTTTCTGTGCTTTTCCCCCACTTTAATCCAAAACATAACATAATGTCAATTCAAAGAATCCTTGTGTTTTGTAATTTTGCTTCATTCCTATGTGCCTGCCTGATATCATCACCCACACTCACTATTGCTAATTATCTGCTCATCCATTTTATATTATTCTATTGGATTATTGATTGTTGGATCGTGTCTCTCCTAACCATATCATATGAACTTCATACAGAAACTCAGGATACATCCCTAAAGAGGGATGATATACCCCTAGCTGTGCGAATTAGAGCTTCCATTGGAACAGCTCTTGGCGCAGCTGCTGCCCGTTCTAAATTATTAGCTGATCAGGAAGACAGAGAGATTGAAAACTTAGTTGCAATCATAATTGAGACACAGGTGACTCTTAACCTAGGATTTCTATTTATGGTTCATATGCTTTTCAACTTTTTTCTCTTGTTGAAATCCTGCCGTTTAAGAGGTATATAGGACTGATAATTTATTCTTTGCTTGAATGCATATGTAGATGAAAAAATTGCACCAGAAAATCAAGCATTTTGATGATCTAGAGCTGATAATGGAGAAGGAATATACTGAAATTGAAGATCTAAAAGATTCTCTTTTAGCAGAGCGGATTGAAGTCTTACAAAGGGCAGTTAATGCTGGTATCTGTAGATGGAGGGATCACTTTGCTGTAAAATCTTAAGTATGGTAGTTTATCTATGTGGAAATTTTTAGTTCACATCACCTAGGAGGAGAAGAAGAAAAGATGAGATCCAAGATGAATCTGAAGGATATCAATTTATCCTTTTATGGTTAGTTCTTTTGTTCTAGCTGAAATTGCTTGTACTGCCAATTGTAGTTAGGCATACAATTAGGGCTGTTGAACACTGATCTTGTAATAACCATTAGACGTTAGTTTCATTTAACCTCTTTAGAAACGCCCATAGCCCAAAATTCATTACTATTTTTGTATTCTTCTTCAACCCTTCTCAATCTGAAGGTGTCGTCTTGATTTTACATTTTAAGTGTTTAGCATTTTCATTACCATGACTTTGTTTTACACAATTCCTTTATCAATACTGTATAATCAAATTTTACCTTATATTTGTACAATTTATTCGTTTCACCCTGTACAAAAAAACATACACACAACCCAAATAAATGGTTTACAATCATTCCTAGCATAGATGGTGACTATAAGTCTATAACATGATTGTGTTCTGTCCCTAGTATAGTTCAAAAGGTAGCCCGCAATGTCCCTTCATTGTTCCTTCCAAGAAAGAGCATGAGCAAACTATGGATAGGATCTTATGAGCCCAAAATTTTGAGAGCTAAGACTTCTAAAAAGGTTTGTGAAGAGGAAACTTCTTGCCGTCTCCTGAGGAAGTTTCGGAGACATATTCAAGTTCCCTTTAACCTGTAATATGTTTTGTCCTATCTGTTGCTTAATCAAACCAATGATTTTAGGGTCAACATGTTTGCCATATACATCTGTGACAAAGAAAGTGTCTTTTGCTGTCCCACTCCTTGTTGAGATCTCTGCCTGCTTAATGCACAAACCATTTTCACGAAATATCCTGGTAGTATCTGAAAGGAGTCCAAGTCTGTCATCAGTGCACAGTTCTAATTCCAGTTCCTGCACCAGAGCTTAATTCTTAGAAAATGACAAGAACAAAGGATATTTCTCTAAGTGCTAAATTATTTCATGCATTGGATGTATCTGTCTTCCCTCTCACAGTTGTGAGACCCGCACATTGTGAGAGGGAAGATACATATATGCGATGCATGAATTTCCATTTTTTGAAGTTGTTTATCTACCTCAGAGGCTCGCCTCTCAATGGCTGCTTCAAGGCATTCTATAACTCGTTGTCGCTCAGCTTCTGAACTTACAGGAAGCCCATCCATATGTCTAATGTAGTATTCCTGCAAGGAGACGACTATAATTACAAAGGTCTAATTGGATGAAATTAAAAAAATGTGCAGAACTGGACTTTAAATTCATAACCTGTAGACTCCACATTGTGAGACAAATGAATATAAATTGTGCATCCGGCATATGCTCATCTCTCTAATAAAGTGTAGACTCCATATTGTGAGAGAGATGATATGTGAGATAATTATTGGTGGAAGAGATACTTTTGATTTTGATTTTTGAGTAGTTGTTGGAATTATGGGTTACCAAATGTGTTTTGGTCCTTCGGATCGAGGGCAACGCATAGAAATGCAATCAAATGATTTTGTCTGCTGATGGACTTAAAAAAAGAAGAAGATAGAGTTCCCTTGAGGGGGTGGGAAAGTTGGCAATCAAACGAATTAGAATGTTTTAGAAACTAGTTGTGCCATTTTAACTATTAGTGAGTTTTGATCTTACCTGGTAAGCTTCCATTCTTTCTGTGACGACTGTCCCATGGAATACCACATATTGCATATCTGCTAGAGAGCACAGAGTGTCAAATAAAAGTTTTGGCCGGTCTTTGGATCTTACAGTGACGACGGTATAGTCTCTATCATTGCAATCTAATACACAAACATGGTTTCTTGAACTATGCTTGACACCTTCAAGCCTTTCAAAATCCCTATCAGCAAACATCATCTGATGTAATCTTCTTTGTGTGTGCATTATCCCAGAGGAGGATATTGTCAATCTTGGCGTCTTAAAATTGCTATTTACTTTGAGGACATTGCATAGCAGTTCATTCATCATGGAGAGCTGTTTTGGATCTTCAATTGCTCCTCCAGTTTCCTGGTCTGTGACATAAATAACAGCTGCAGCTCTAGAATTGTGTGTCCAGATTTCACTGTTTACCACATTGCATCTTAGGTCTGTGAGCACTGCAAAAACTTCTGACAACAACCCTGGTCTGTCGGTGCTGGTTAGTTCAATTGATGTGTGCTCCTTGCAGGGCATTACCCCGTTTAGCCCTCTCAATGCATCAGTTTCAAGAGTCTGCAAAATTGATCAACAAATTTGAGGATGAAATAGAAGAATATAGAAGTTCCAAAAATAAAAAGATAGTGTAATCATGCAAGCAGGTGGAAATAAGCGGTAACTGATTCTGGGAAACTGAAATTGAGTTTAAATGGAAGCAAGATGTGAGTTTCATCTCAAAAGATTGAACAATTTGGTAGCATGATTCTTTGTACTTCAACATCAATGAGCATAACATACTAATTGTAGCAATATCATGCTATCGTGTCCATACCAATATGGAAGCAAAGCAAGCATTCACATGAAAATAAGGGTAATCTTGAACTAAAAGGACTAGAAAATTTGAAATATACCAACCAAATGAAAAGAAGGAAGTTGATGAATAGTTTTCTGTGATCACTTACCTTTTGTATATAATTTAGGAACCCTTCATCTCTAATTTTGTTCCCATCACAGTCAGTCACATTAAACACTGGAAATTGAGAATCAGAGTGAGGAATGAGAGAGAGAGAATGAATGCTTTCTAACCATTTGAAATTGTAACAATAGCTTCCAGCAGAAAAAAAAAAATGCAAGCGTACCATCCATGAACCATCCTCCATCAGAGGAGATGTATGCTTTTGTTATGATGAGGTTCAAGTCTGTAAGTACTTGGACAACTTCAAGGAGTAATCCATGCCTATTAGCACTAACAACCTAAGCCAAAAACCAAAAACCCCAAACACATAATTACAACATTATCTACATAACAGTTCAGTTTGCCAATTAGACAATGGAGACCAGCAGGACTTACCTTTATAATGGTGGCATGTTCACAAGATTCATTGTCAATCACAACTCTGCAAACAAAAAAGTAATGTCAATTGTCCTATAAATCTTTAAAGCTCAAAATTTTGAAAGCAAGAGAAGTCCAAAATTCAAATCCAAGCTGCAGGCAGGGCTATGTAGCAAAGTTTGATTTACAACTTATCCAATACCATACATAACATGCAAAATGAATAAACAAGTTCAGAGTTAGCCTATAAGAAGTTCTAATAATTCCCACAAAGCCAAAATAAGATTCTTTTCAAACTGTTAAATTCATGTCCCAAAATCTAGGACAGCAAAACTTTTTTTTGGTCTAAAAAAAACACCCAGAAACCGATTTTACATAAAGATCATATAAGCAAGAAAGATGAGTTCCATTACCTTGTGGGGTTCATTCTGCTAATAAACTTCGCATACACATCATCCATTGTTAACAATCCCAAACCTCCTGAAAAGCCGGACTCAAACTAGGAAAAAAAACCACAACTAAAAGAGACACAGAGTGTGTGAAAAACCAAAAAAACAACAAGAAAGGAAGCAGTGTGAACTCAGTGAAGTGCATGGCCGTTTGAAATTTAAATATAGGAGCTGGAATGAGTTAATAAATGGCGGCTTATTACCCGACAGCTAACGTATAGAGCAACTGTTTTGTAACGTATAGAGCTGGAGCAACTGTGTTTAGTTACATTGACAGTTAAAAGTGTTTCATGGAAACAGTTAAAGCTGCCAAACTGGATTCTTAATTCCTATATATATATATATATATATATATATATATATATACATACATAGCTGTGTCTGTACACTGCTTAGGAATTTGAATTCACGTGGCTGGCATTACATGATCATTTTCAAGTACATTAGAATTTACAGGGTCAATTTACAGGGTTAAAATTATGATAATGAAGCAGAAATTGTATTTATTTATGTACCAAGCTTCATTATTATTTTTTTGTTAAGTTAAACTTTTAGCAAATAATCAATTAAGTTTTTCCTTAATTGGATTATATAACAATGAGATTGTGAAAATTCTAAGGCATAGATAAGGCCAGGGGATATTGTAGTTTACAGATAAAGACAAGGAAGAGTACAATGATACATATGTTAGCTTGACAATGCAGATATGCATGAGACATTGAGACTGTTCAACTTACTGTTTTTTTCCTACTAGATAAAACTGTGACAACAACTAGAGCGATCATAAAACAACAAACGTGGCAAGTCCGAGGATACTGGATCTTTGCTTTTGTTTGTGTCAAACTTTCCGTGTCATTGTAGGTTTCAGTTAGTGAATCTAACAATGTTTTCTTGTCACATATCCCATCTGTATATGAAAAAAAAAAACACTAATATCTTGATCTGATAATAAAAAAACAATCATCAAATGCCAAAAGTTTAAAAACTTAAGATTTCCATTATTATTATCTTTATCTTTTTAGGCATGATACACTTTTTAGGCAGATTTTTATTTTTTGAGAAATTTTGATAGAGTTTCAAGTTTCAATTTATAGCATTTGTTCCTGATGAGTGTACTCTTTATTATCAAACTAAGACACTAATCAATTTTTAATTTATGTTGAAATTTAATCCTAAATCTTTTATTCAACATTCAGAGACTTTACCAGATTAAGAGAGTTGTCCCAAATCCGATAACTTTGAATTTGGTGAGTAGTTTGGATGCTAATTAATAAACCAAGCTTCTATTCACTATTCAGCAATAACTATGGAGTACACTTCATCAAATTAACTTTCTAGAAGAGGTGACTTTTTTCTCTTTGAAAAAAAGAAAAAATTTGTTATAGCTATAGGTTGGTTCTAAAAGTGTGACGTGTTTGAATCTGAGCCTCAAGATTTCTCAATTTTAGCTCACCTAAATGCCTAATTAAGAGGCACACAGCTACTCTTCAAAAGAAAAAGAAGAAGAGGCACACAGCTATTTTGAGCTGTAGCATTCATTTGGCATAGTTTAATAGGTTCTGTTTTAGTTCTCGCGGTACAAGTGCTACACCACACTAATTAATTGAGAGAGGAAAATAATGACGTGGTCATTAATTTCTTCAAGCTAGCTAGTTATTATACCATTGTGAACAACGTGTATCCTTTTTTTTTTTTTTTTTCTGCTTATTCAATTGCAAAAGGTCCATCACAGACACAGTCGTATCCAGCTGGGGTTTAAATTTAATTCTGGATAAAATTTCTTTATTTACAATTAATTGAAGAAAGTTGTATCATCATTTAAAATATGCTAGTATAATACCACATCTTTCAAGTTAATTTAATGACCGAATTAAGTTATTTGTTGTTAGTTATGCTGCAGTTAGAATACTTATTTTATTATTATTTTTTTATCATTAGACTAAGACACTATTCGATTTTCGGTGTAATTAAGATTTGAATGCTAAATCTCTTATTCGGCGACAAAAAACTATTCTAGTTGAACTAACTGAATTCTACCAGATACATTGATGTAAGTTCTAACTTACATCATTAGGTTAAAACATCATTTGGTTTTTTGTGTAAGTGAGATTTGAATTCTAAATATTTTATTCGGTGATAAGAGACTGTCCTAATTGACCTAACTAAAACCCATGAATACATTGATGTAATTTCTAGCGTATAAATTGCTGTATCAACTTTTAAACAAGATTAGAAAGTAATTCCAAATTTTATTATATTATATATGTTATTTACGTAATACCAACCATATTCGTTATCATTTTATTGTAGATTAACCTTTTTTTTGTTGTTATCTAACGATAGCCAAGATGAATCATCCTAGCTGATCAAGGTCACATCAAGCTGTAAGGAAATTTCTGAGATACTTCTAGCTGAAGAGATTGATATTCAATCCTTCACCTCAAAAGACAATAAAAAGGGAAAAAGCAAGCTTTAGTAAAAGCAAACAAATTTGGGTACTGTTTTCTACTTTAAAAGGAAGGAAAGTCCGTAAAATACTTGGAAAGGACTTGAGGGAAGGTCATTTGGGGGGCCACAAGAGTGCTTAAGGACAATTGAGGATGCACAATTGCACGTCTTGTTGCCTCTAATAAGAATCTACTAGGTGTTCTTGGATTCCCTTTTATGCAAGTTCAATTTGACAAAGATTGTCACAACTCAACTAGATTCTAGGTAAGGATACAATGTAAATTTCACATTCTTTTAATTTCATAATTGTTTACGTGGTAAATTGTGATTGAAACATGCCATTTCAATGATTGAAGATATAGTGAAAAAGTTATTCATATCACTTTTATCAGTACTAATCACAACATGCCCTTGTTTAGTTCTGCTAAGTACTCCTGTTTTGTGTTCTACAACGAGATCTTATTAGTCATAAGCAACCCGTGAACTGAATCAACCTTTTTGGAGAACAGAATAACATGGTGGGGACAAGTTTCTATATATTGAAGTACCATGTATTCTCATTCATGCTTTTTTATCCATTTCCCATAAAAGCCCAAGATCAGTTATTAGCAGTCAAACTTAACCCGTGAATATGTTGAGAAAATATATTTGGGAGACAAACAAGTAGTCTTTTAACTCCACATTTTAAGTGTAGATATATATCTAAAAGGAGTTTCCATCTTTCTATTTTTACAAATATTTTTTTTTGTGCTTTTCATTGATATTATTATTTTTAAGTGGTCCGTATTCTTTTAACTATTGTTATTGTGCATTATATTTTCCTAATTTCTTTTTGTACAATTAAAATTTTTAAGTTTTAAATTTCTTAGTATCTTAAGGAGATTTATCATGATAATTTAAAAAAATATATATATAATTGAAGTTCTCTTTAATCTTTATTTAGTTTTCTACTTCAACAAAGTTTGCATTTATATTAAAGTATTAGTTCATTGAATTGGCCAATAAAGTAAATGCATATATTAATTATCTATTGTTGTGCATTAATTATTTATATTAAATGAATTCATATGATTATTTTTATAAACTCTATATAGAAAATAATTTTTAGGTGGAATAATAATAATAAATTTAGAATATGACATTCTTACTCATGTTTAGTTACTTTGACAACAATTGTCACAAAAGCCATAAAAAAATTAATATTTGTGAATTCATTAAGATTAATCTTAATCCTTTAAATTTCCTACTCCTTTGTGTGTGTGTGTGGAACTAACACTGTAGTATGTATTCTAAGTAATGAAATTTTAATATCATTTTTCTAAGATTTATATGAGAAACAATTGGTTTTTTTTATGTGAGAAACAATTGATTTGACAAAATGACATTTTTACTCAAATTTAGTTGTTTTTGTAACAATTGAAACCATGTCCAATAAAAAGAGGAAGATATTTTTAGTAACACAAAATCAAGAATGTAAAAAATAATAATTGAAGGATATATGCATTTTTTAGTAAGCATGAAACATGCCTATCTATATTAGCTACTATATAATGCAATTTTCAATTTGTAAACACACATATATAGTATGATCAAATCACTATACTACTCTTAGTGTATTTCTATTTTGTCTATATATGAAATAACTGATCAAATATAACAATTTTTTATAATGAAATTTATTAAAAATATCTTTTTTTTATATATCAATAGTTGGGAATGTTTGAATCCTGAATGTTTTTATTGGAAATTGAGGAATTTTTTGTAAAACTTATAGAAATATTGGAGAAAACTAATAATAAGTTGCACCACACATCGTGCGGAAACTCAACTAGTTCAGCTAACAGGAGAATTTGCATCAGCTAAACAAGTGCGTAACTTGTATGACACTAATTCGGCCACACTAATGCAGCCATCGATCATTAATCAAATAAGACCAAACTATATTGCTTTGAATATAGAATATGTTTTCTCTTTATTTTCAGCTTGAGGAATAGACACACAAACACTCACCATCTATCACGGAAAGTAGGAACTAGGAACTATATAGCGCAGAATGATGGAACAAGATTAGTGTCCCAAGTTTTAAGGAATTATATCTAAATTTTGCTCTTAAAATATTAAATGAATGATATACATATAAAGCCTTTGAGCAAATGGTTGCAACAAGGTTAGTTTATCATTAGGAGGTTGCTTAGAAAACCCTAGGAATAAGAAAATAACAAAGCCTTTGTAAGGACCGGATTTGGGTGTCTAGCCCAAATGATGTATGAACTTAGGCCCAAAAAGCCCAATACAATGAATTTGTAGAGAGTGGGTTGGAAAACCGGGTTTTAGTGAGTTAGACGATAAGTAAAGTGGATCTAGATGACAAGAAAATGTAAGTAGACTGGTTTAACCTAAAGAAAATCGTCCTTGGCACAGTCCGAGGAGATCAGTTATTATATATTGATTCTCAAGTTTGATTACAAGTTCAGTTCTTGATTGCTACAGTGTTTTTCTCTCAATTTTTCGATCTCTTCTCCATGGAGGGTCTCTTACATTATATAGTTCTCTTTGGACGATCTTGGCCCTCCACTTGTTGATCATCCAAGCCACTACTTGAGTGCTTGTCTCATTAGACACTCTCTCAGGCCCTCTGTGAGTTGGGGCAGCCAAGGTAGCACTGTTCAGGGATTTTCTCCACATTAATACAATCAGAAAGTTAGCTGCAGAGCATTCAATGCAGTGGTAGCAGCTTTCCCTTGAGATATTTCATGGCCTCCCTATATCCTGTTCTTTCTTGATACTTATCCTTATCAGTGGAATTGTCCGGCACGTTGCTTTTGATGTCAGACCATATCTTCCGACCTCAGCTTTGCTTAGCCGAGGAGGCATTCATCCTTGGCCCACCTCCTAGGATGACCATGACCACACTTCACTTCTTCACTCACCAACGCGGGTTCTCATGAAAGTGTTTACCCGTCCTCGGATTGTCTGACGTCCTCGGATTGGGCCCTTGGCCCAATATACACATGGATATGGGCTCTTGGGCCTATCACCCCTACAACCTTTCTTATGAAGAATCAATACAGAGACTGCTACTGGTTTTGCCATATCTCTCTCAACTTTCACGCTAGTTTTTTTCTTTTCTTTTCTCACTTCTCTCCCAAGAAAAGAAAAAAACTTGTAAGTGTAACTCGGTGTAAGTACCTAGATGTAATGATTGCATGTATATATTGCACTTATGCAACTCTCTCAGTAATTAGTTAGTGGGTTTCTCACTCTAATTAGTTAGTGTGCCCCAAAGAATCAGTGCTTTGGTTTTTGCACAAAAATTGCAAACATAAGTTGTTCCGTACTTATAACATGAACAATTCTTTTAAACATATATAAGGATGATAAGGAAAAAGAATTCACTATTAGTTGTATTCTATCATTTTATATCTTATGCAACAAATGTGTCACGTACAGTTTATAAAACCTACATTTTTATATGACTTATAAATTATAAATTATGAGACACTGATTATAGAATAATTATTACCATCTTTATCTACTATCACTACACCAAAATAAGTTTATTACATCAAACGTTAATACAACAAAATTAGTATAGTGGTATTAGATGTAATAATATATCTACAAAGTAAAAGTCACTGTAATAGTAACTTAAAAGTGGTAAATTATTACATTAATAATAATTAGTTGAAATAAGTTATAATTTTTAGTTACAATAGAGGCTTTAATACTATAAGAATTTTCTTTTGCAATAACTTAAATTGAAGAAATCGTTGTAATAACTTAATACCAATTATTTTGCAATCTATTACAATAGAAATTCAAAGTGACAGCTTATTGTAACAAATATATCATTGTAATAACTAAATATCAATTATTTTACAATATATTGCAATGACAAACATGGCTGGATTTGAGTGGAAAGAATGATAAACCGCTTGTATATACTCACCGTACTTCACCACTTCTCGTCGAGTGGGTCAAGAAGGCCCTTCCAATCATTGCTACCATGATATTCCCTCCATTTACTACCAAGATGGTTCCTTGGAGAGTATTCAGCTGTCTTTGACAAGAGTCTTTGAAGCTTGTTCAGATGCCTTGGTGACATTTCTTCTATGGCTTTCATTTCTGGCCAAAGTCTAGCCAAGTTAAGCCCTGCAACGAATATATTATTACAATAATCTAATACTAATTATTTTACAATCTATTTTAATGAAAAATATGAAACAATTATCTATTACAATGAAGATATCGTTGCAATAACTTGACTCAAATTATTTTTTTCAATTATTTGCAATCTATTGCAATAAAATTTGTGAAATAATAACTTATTGCTACAAGATATTCGAAATAGTAAATTATTTATTGCAACAACAAATATATTATTACATCAAAATTGTCATTAAAACTGTGCTTAAAACATAGGATTGTAGGTAAACAGCTCGAAAAAGTCAGAAAGTGTCAAATAATCAACTAATAGTGAATTGTCATTAAACTGTGTCTATATATCTATACACATGACTAAAGCTTGGGCCTGTAGGTTCTAGATATAAGTCCAAACAGAGTTGTAGTATATATTTGGTGTGTGTTTGGCATTGACTTAAAAAGCTAGATTTTTGTACTATTAGCTTATTTTTGCTATTATTCATGTGTCCCATTACATTTTTGGTACTATTTATGAGTCCCACTGTACTATTTCAGCTACCTTTTAGCTTTATTTACAGTATTTTCAATAAAAAGTTTTAGTTTCAGCTAAATAAGCTGTTTCCAAACAGACACTTGGGCTGCTTGGAACCTAACTATAGCTCATTATTTAACCTGCTTTCTTGGATATCATGTTGTCCAAGAAAAGGCAATACTGATAACAGATATTCGGGCTTGCTCAAAGTCATATTATATGCTGGTTACACGTTGGTATCAAAGTAGACTGGGCCTATGTTACCAGCTTTGGTTGGGTGTGATTGTCAACCAGACACCAGACCAACATACACAAAGGCCTTTTTTCGGCCCCCTAACTTATAAAGGGTCAAGGATGGACCAGTCCTGGTCAGACTCAGACCTCACCTAGACGTGATTATATAAGACCATATAAGTCCATACCCTTTGAGGAATCAATGAACAGACCCCTTTTTTTGTTCATGAAAGGTATAATAATAAGCAGTGGTCACATTATATTTTAAAAAGGCTAGTTAAAGAAATGACCACTTGATATCTATGCGATTAGTTCGTGAATCATTTTTAGTACACAGTTCATACTTTAGCTATCTATATTTGCTTGCCTTGCTAGGCTTTCATAGTGTTACTTTAGCTACTTTCTCCTCATTAACAGCAAATAGTATTAGCTATACCTAATACTGCTTTCGAAATCCACAGCATGAGCATCAGTGATCAAACACACCATTATTATTGCTGGCTTGCACATTGAAGTACAATTAGAGGTTACTTGAATTACAAAGAAGTAGTTAAATAATTCATACCAAAATCTATGTGTTGCTTTCAACCCAAGTAGATGCAAAGTTTCCATTGAGCCCTCATTGCACAGGTTGCAATAATAAGTTTTTCCTGCAAGACCTTTTTTTTTGCATTCAGCAATGCATTGAGGAAGAGTGCAAGGTTTTAGTTGAATTCCAAATGCACACTCCACTGGGTCAAGAGTCCAGACCCAAAACCACGAATCCCAGCACCATGGCTACCAACACTATAGGCCTATAGGCATAGCCAACTTCTTCATTGCTTTCATTTCCAATTGAAAAGCAACACTTTTTGGCCCTGAACCCCACTTTCTTCTCCTATTTTAGCAGCAGATTTTGAAAAGGAACTGCCTTCTAAGCATTTATAGAAAGACCAACAGTCTAGAATGATGTCACGTAAGACTAATAAGTATATAAAATATTTAAAGATTATATGAAAACCACACCATGGGTTTTAAAAAATCACCTATTCCCTCTTGCAATTTTTCTTAAATATGAAAAACATATTTTAAGTTTCACTCATCGACCCCGCTAAGGAAAAGTTATGGCTTCGCCACTGCATGTAGTGATCATAATCATTTAGCTAAACAATCAAAGTGGACCCATTTGGTTATCCCATTACTTGTGATAGTGTTTTATGCTTACAGGTTACAGCTGCATCCACCAAAAATGGCTCTAGATTACACTTTTTCTCCAAGAGTAGTGGAGTTGGACATGAACCAATAAGAGGTTTGCCTTATGTTATAACTTTGGATTTTTTTTGTTTTTGTTTTTGTTTTTGTTTTCCAAGTGTAGATATTTGAAAATTTTGGGCTTCAAAATGCTAATCATAGGTTAACATTGGAATGTTGATCAACCACAGTTTCTTAAATGATGTTGATCATCACAAAATAATTCTCCTCCCCTAGCCTATTCTCTTTCTTATCAAAAAAAGAAGAAGGAAAAAGATCTAATCAAGAAGTTAACAACAATAAGCCCACTTTGTCTTATGCCACTTATAGAGCCCAGTATCCACTTCTGGTCCAACTCAAGCCTCTCTTGGCCTAGTGTTCAGTGCAGGCCACAAAAGGGCCGGATCAAATCGGATCCGGATCCGGGTACGTATTTAAACCAATCACTTCCCCTTCCCTCCCAAAACTTCAAAATAAAAAAACCAAAGTGGAGGGAAAAGAAAAGAAAACCCCAAACGCCCAAAATGTCTAGAAGACGCCTCAGACTAATATGTTCCTCCGACGAAGAAGAAGAAGAAAACCAAATTCCTCAACAACCCGAAACCGAAAATCCGTACCCGAACCCGAATCTTGTTCCGGATCCATATCCATCCGAACCGCTTGAAATCTCCGACGACGGTGTAGAAGAAGAAGAAGAAGAAGAATTCATCGACGTCTCCGATAACTTCACTCCTCCCGATCCGAATCCGAATCCGAATCCCGATCACCACTCCGCACAACAAACTCCGGCGACGAATTCCGCCGTTGATGGCTCGGGTTTCCGGGAGGCTGATGTTTCCGACGACTCCGCGCAACCAAATCCGGCCGCCGGAGGAGGAGAACAAGAGCCTTCAGGCACGGGTTCTCCGATCGGAGATTTTCTCGGGAGGCTAGGGCTGAGGCTGAAGAATGAGTGGCCCGAGGCTTGTTTGGACGCGCTTCGAAGCTCCGTGCCGAGCTTCGCGAGCCTCGGCGTTGACGCGAAAGCCAAGCTTTGCTTCGAGCGGTTCTTGGTTTCCGATATGAATCAATCCGGGAGCGGCGTGCTCCCTCGCAACGTGGATTCCATGCACCTCGTCGATCTTCCTGGTCCGTTCGTCTTGCAGGTCCGATTTTGATTTGAATCTCTGCGAAATTTTTGTGGTTTTCAATTATTGTTGCTTAGGTGTTTGATTGTAGTTCTGTTTGAAAATGATTAGTATTTACTTTATCGATATTAGGATGAAATTAAGAAAATTAAAAATTATTTGTTAGTTAATTAATAGTAATCACGATTATATAGTTTACAATAAGTTTAGAGACACAAGTATGAAACATGGACATTGACACTGGCACTAACATGACACGTGACATGACGATATGTCAATTCTTGAAAAATTAGGACCGTCATGGTGTGGGGTAATGAGAAAATCTAGGAGGACAACCTTTTTATGCCACAACTCTAACGTGACAGACTGCGAGTGTTAGGTCAATATGAAAGTGACAGGTAGTTTGCCACATATGATAGTTGTGGAAAAGAGTGTGTTAAAGGTTGTGGTTATAGAATTACTCGGGGATGATATTCTTTTTTAGTAAAAAGATGTGTGTGTAGGACATGCACATGCCAGTGGCTGTGCTTCTAAGGATGCAACATTTTTAACAACGGCTAACATGACCTATTGTGATTGGCACATAATAAACATGGTGTTGGTAATAGATACAATCATACAACAGGTCATGTCAACAGTATTGAAAAATGTTGTGTCCATAGTGTTACTCCAATCATTTATTTGTAAACTAATTCTAAGTTGGTTTTTCGAATTGAAAGTTTTTTTTTCCTCATGTAGGAGTTTTATTTTGTGCGTGTTTGATTGCAGTTTTGATTAAAATGATAACCACTTTATGATTATTAGGGAAATTAAGAAAATTAAAACTTTTACGTTAGTTTAATAATTAGTAATTATGATTAAATAATTTATTTGTAAACAAATTCTCTCTCTCATGTTGGATTTTTATATTATAGATTGATGAGATAGTTAATATCAGTTGTCCTCTCAAGGGAAGGTATCAGAAAGCGCCTCCCGGGATCAAGAGGTGTCTCAAGTTATCAATGACCGATGGTGTTCAACGTGTTTTTGGAATGGAATACAGGCCTATTCAAGCGCTTGAATCTTTGGCTCCTGCTGGATTGAAGGTATTTTTTGGTACTTATTAGTTATCACCTGTGTATATGGTTTTTTGGTTCTGGCTGAATAATGGGTGTATTTCCAAGATTGAATCTGATATATTTGAGGAGTTATCTGCTTATAAATTATATTTAGACATAGGCATGATGCTCTTGCATAGGTATGCTTACAATTGAATATGAATTGTGTACGAGACAAGTAATATGTTAAAGTCACTTGAAGAAATATAAAATAAATCCCATGAAGCAAATGCATATACAATTGCATGGTGTTACGGAGATGTTCAAGTGGTTGCCTCAAGACATTATGCATTATGACATGAATTTCTGTGCCAAATATTGTCTATCATGCATATATGTTGGTGTTTTGGCACGAAGCCACAAAAAGGATAGCTTTTGATACATCGGAATGAAATTCATCTGACTTAGATGTGGTCCTATGCCTTTGTGTATTATTCATTAAACTAGAAAATTATGCAAATGCTTTAGAAAATTGTAGGAGCTGTGGGATTAGTGACATATAGCGTATTAGTCAACTTGTGTCAGAGATCAGCTGTTGCCATCTGCTTGTGATTCACTATCTGAATTTGCTCTTACTTGTCGCTTGTTTGTTGTTTGATCATTTCCACATGCCAGGTAAAATCAAAGAGATATATCTAGTATATCTTCTTTGCTTCTTAACAGTTAGTCATGTTCTGACATACTGGTATTAATAAGTGATCCATTTGAAAAAATATAACTCCTTTTAAAACATGTCATATTAGCCGAATGACAGATCATCCTTTTGACTTGTAGGTTGCCATCTGTAATGTACATATACGTCATGGGCTTCTAATGCTGGTCCCTGAAGCTTTTGAAGTTCTAGGGGGATTGGTTGAGGAGTTGGAGGCAGCACGCCTGCGACTTGTTGACGAAATAAATAAGCCACCTAGGGGAAAAAGGTATATGTTGAGCACCAAGGATGTAATGATCTCTGTGAAAGTTACAATTTATTATAAGGTTTTTTAAATGACATTTTGTCCTGTTCTTTTTTATTTTGAAATGAATGACAGTGCCTTTAAGTGCACTTGATTATATTGCATTCTTTGCTATTAACATCTTTAACTTATTCTTCTATAAATACATATATTATCTTTAGCTTATTCTGTTATAGATGGAAACTATTGTTTCTGTGACTAAATGCTGCACTAGCCTTAGTGCAACTTTGCTTTTAATCCTCTACTTTTGGTTGCATATATGCAACTCCCTATAGTGAGTAAATGTTAGGAAGGTGATTTTGGTCCATGAAAAGGACTTAAGGACCTGAGGTTCATGCAAGAGGGGAAGTAGGTTGTCATTAAATTAATTGTCGAAAGGAAATTATTTCCAAATAGAATGTATATTAAATTATGTCAAGAGAGTTATGCTTTTGGAACTTTTGTGAAATATCATTTGTGCTGGATGGTAAATTGATAATCCGTAGTGGTCGAATTCTATTTTAGTTGTTCATACTGGTCTCGTATGTGATGTAATTCTTGACCTTTAAAAGGTCAGTTTAAACTGAGCTGTTTACACCTTTTATGCAGTTTCTTTGTTTACTCTCTTACCTTCAGTTTAACTATTCTTATGCAGAACAAGGTCAGGAGTCGTCCCTCCTTTAGCAACTAGAGCAACCCTTGCTGCATGGCCATCAAATGGCATTAGTGCTGCCGTGCACAACAATAGTTCCATGTTGCAAGATGCAACTCCCTTTCGAGCAAATAACCAAGGTAACTCACTTTTTTTTTCCTCTGGGAAGAAAGGAGAGAAAAGGGGGGTGGGTGGGTTCATTTAACTTGATAATGAACAGTTTGACTTTCATATACAGATTATACTTTTTTGATAACAACACTTAAGTTGCATGGTAGTGGTACTATATTTGTGGTATACATGTGCCAACTAGGGTGGATGTCGAGAGTAAATAAAACCTCATATATATATATTTTACAATATTTTTACAATATTTTTACAAACTATTGATGTGACAAATTCTAATTAGTTCTAATCTGAACCCACTATTAACATAACATTTTTATTTACTAATAGTTATTTGAAAAATGCTAAAGCTACATCAGCAGTTTGTAAAAATATTGTAAAATAGTTTGTGTTTGTAGCATTACTCATTTATATATATATATATATATATATATATATTGGAATTTCATTATACCATTGATATAATGTGGTATGCAATTGAGTTCTCTTAGATTAACAAGCTATTCCAATTGCCTTTTCTTTCCTTGTCTTAATTCCTCACCCATCTCCCCTCCGTAAATATATAACAAGTAAAAGATCTAGTCTGTGAAGAAGGATGTCAAGGAGAGCTGTGGTAGTTGACCTGATTTGAAAAGTTTGAAATGGAATTTTTATTTTTGTAAGAATGCTGAGACATGATTTAGCCATTTTCCCTGCTGGCAATTTTCATTTTCAAGACATATAAGCTAGAAGGTGTATTCCAGTGCATTACTCACATGCGTGTATTGTATAATTAGTCATCAAATGAGTAATCAATATATGCTGGAATGTTAATGAACATAGAAGAAATTTGGGAATATGCTGGGAATACTAGATTTCAAATCAGGAATTGGTACATGCTTGTTTGTCATTAATATTTTTTGCCTGAATTTGGGTTCTTTAGGTGCTACTTCAGTTCCGTCTGGCACTAACACCAGCCAAAGGACGACAGAAGAATTTACAGCTCCTGCTACTGTAGAAAATGCTGTTCCTAACACATCATCTTCTGTTATTTCGGGTTTTGAGGAGATGCATATAGATACTTTCCCCTTTAGCCGGGCAAATGCTGTTCCTAATCCATCCTCTCATACTGTTTCGGAGGTTGAGGATGTTCATATGGTTGATGAGGCAGACCACCCCGTCATTCTATCTGGTGACCGGGAAATCCCATTTACTTACTTAGCTAGTTTGTCAGCCAAGTTGGTAGCAGTAATGGAGAAATCTCATTCTGTTCAGGGAAAAATTAAGGTATATATTCTGTTTTCTTTATCAATTAGATAATATGGCCACTATAATTTATTTCTTTCAATTGAAAGTGCCTCGAGTCTTCGAAACATATTATGAGTTAGATTGAGATCAGCTCCACTTGAGTTGGTTCAGTTCATCCTGCCAATGCCTGGCCTTAATGATCTGCAGTTGGCTAGCAATCAGATAGTCCGTATATTATGAATGAAAAACCTCTGTAATATCTTAAATTCAAAGATAATATATATATATATATGTGCAAGTCATTCCTTTTACCATTTCAATATTTTTTTTTAAAATTTACTTTTAATTGATGTTCTATGAGATTATTTATCTGAATTGGCGACTAGTCTTTCCATGTCAGAGATGAACCAACTGTTTTTCAATAATCACATTATATATATATACTCCGCAAAGTGGGTGTTGAACTTTCCTTTTTTGTCTATTTCAAATTGAACATCAAATTTCTAAAAATGTTAAAGCATTTAAAAATGTTTAAATGTTAAAGCATTTAAACATTATCCTAACATCTACGTATCAAAAGAACAAGAGCATTATCCTAACATCATGTTTATTAGAAATGTCGATACTTGGGTTGATTAATCAATTGTGGGCAATATTTTTATTTTTAGAAATGTTGATATTTAGGTTCCTCTAGGCTCTAGTGCTGCGGACATATATGAACATCTTAAGAAACATGGTACGATGATACATCTTTATTTTATTCTTTATCTAGCTCATTTCAACTCAATGTATCTATTGACCAACTTAGAGTGGCTGTTACTTGTGCAGTCTTCAATTTTAGATGGACACATACCCTTCAGACCTAAGATATGCTTATGCAATTGTAAATGGAATTTACATTTTCACTGTTTAAAGATGGAGGGACTCTATAAACATTACAATTTAATTCACTAGTGAATATATTAATTTATTAATCGGAAAGTCTACTCACATATAGTGGATTTTGAACACATAACCTTAGCTTCCACCCCTTATTCAAGGGATGGAGGAGGAGATATTTGAGCTAGAATTCTGGGGCATAATTATATTAATTTTAACTAAGATAGATTGTACTTGATGTCATACGTATAGGATACATTTCCAATTTTATAGTGAGGCATCTTGAGTTGCTTTTCATGCTTATAATTATTGTGTCTTGTAGTAGTATTCACCTATAATTATTCTACCACTTTACTAAGGGTTTGTTTGGATACAATTTATTTTTGCTGAAACTGAAAATACTGTAGCAAAATAAATTTTTAATGTGTGAAAAATTACTGTTCACTCTGTTTTTTACTGTTCATAAGCCTAAAATCACTGTTCATGGACAATGAACAGTGACAGACGCGCGTCCAGGAAAAAAAAAAGAAGCTGAAACGCACGGCTTGAAAACGCAGACTTTAAAACGCTGTATCCAAACCCTTCCTAAATATATATTTCTGAAACGTGAATCCAAAATTTGTAGTGCTTTTTGACTGGCGTAAAGGGATTCCAATATAAGCAGCGGACAACATATGAGCTCCGGGCATATGTTGATGATGGTAGCCTGATTACTGAGATCCTCATTCATCATGATGTGAGTATTTACCTTCTTCCATTCATAATATGAGCTTGTAGGACTTTGGGTTGTTGATCAATTTTTTATGCACTCTAGGTTGTACAGAAAGGAATAGGTTTTTCACCAGAGGAGGTCACTGCTGCTCTTTCTTCTCCAGACAAAAAAATAGTTAGTGACATGAAGGAGACGCTCAAACAATTCCAGATGTTCTTAGCGAATTTTGAGGTATTATCTTTCACCCTCTCCCCAACACCCCCCCCCCCCCCCCAAAAAAAAAAAAACCTCCCCTTCTCCTTTCTGTTTGACTGAAAGATCAATAGGCCTACTTTATAGATTAAATGCTTCTGTAAATGTTATTATAATTTTTTGAGCTGTGAGAGAGTGTATAAGATTAGTTCATCTATGAATCTCTTCAATTGGGAATGTTTTGTTTCAGGGCACAATGCTTATAGAGATGAGTACAACCTCTCCGCAACCAATTGCTCTTGAGATGAATGAGGGCTGTACTGAATCTGATGCGTGGTTGCTTCTGAGAAGACTAAATTATACTGTTCCTGCTCAAACACCACACCGTTCTTTAGATCCCATTGATGTATCCCCTTGAGTGGCTCTCAGTTTGCCAGTCTTTAGGAAGAACATTGGCTCACAAAATTGACAAGGCTGGAGATCATCCTGTGTCCATCTTGGGTGCAGGAGGACTCTTCTTTGATTACGACATTCCAGATTCATGGATCACAGAACCTGTGTGGCAAGCCAAGTTGGGAGGCCATGATAACTTAAACTGATGAGGCAATTTTTAAAGCATTGCCTGCTTATTGGTCTGGAGGTTGGGCTGTTTCATCGGATGTATAAGCTATGGCAGGGGAAACTGATTTTACACTTCATCATCCTTTAATTTGCTGTGTAACTGGATTACGCTGTTTGGTCAAGGAAGAAACATTGTAGACTGATGAAGTCCTCTTTATTTAAGGAAAATCCGCTGCCAGTTGGAGTCTGCCACATAAAATAGATGATGCTTAAGAAGAAAAATGCAAAGCCAATGAGCTATCTGGAAGAAGACCAGGCCTGAGAAGTGAGAACGCTGAGAAGAGCTGGAAACTTGTTTTACATTTGAATGACTTGTACCAGCTAAGTTTTGCTAAATTGCTTAGTTAATTGTTAACATGGTATTTATTCTGTCTTTAAAAAAAAAAAAAAAAAATCTTCTGAGTTGAGTATAAATTGCGGAATCAATTGTCCATTCACATTCTTTGTATTATTATTATTTATGCAATTGCAAGGTCATGCCCCCACCTTCTCTTTTAGATCATGAAATAGTGTAGCAAAATGTAGTTTTTTTTTTGGTTGATGAACCTGGTGGACAATCAGCTTTGAAAAGTACATAGAAATTGATCTGTAACATCAGAACTTTTCCAATATGATATTTTTATTGTCTTATATGGTATTTTGCATTAAAAAACGTAATTTAATAAAAAGATATCATAATCGGTTGACTAATTTGAATATATACAAAAATATTAAAAAAAATGTACACCTCCATTCTATAGAACACATGTTAGAATTGTAGGTTTTTTTTTTTTTTCCTTTCCAAATGAGCATCCACAGCAGTGGAGCTAAAAATTTAGTTTTTTAGCTCTACTAAAAGTTACTTTATCTATTTTACCTACACACATGCTACAGCAGTGGATCTATTTTAGCTTTCAACACAATAAAATAATATAAACATCACAATAAAATAATATAACCACTACAATAAAATAATATATCCCACTACCCAAAAAAACATCCATAACACCAACCACAACCACTCTACCATCAGCCATAGCCATTACCACAACCACACCCACCACCACCACCAGTCCACAGCAGGGAAAAAAAAAAAAAACCCATAGCACCATAAAACACGGCACAACCATCTCCAACACAGCACCACAAAACAAACTCACAGCACACCACAAAGCAAACCCACAACCACAAATCACAAATCGGACCCACAAATCACAAATCGAACCCACGCTGATACGATCCACCACCAGCAAAACGACTCACCACCACCACCATCTCCACCGTGACCCTTGAAATATAGCAACCCAAACGCCGAAACCCACCAAACCCAAATCCAGCTACTCAAACGTCGAAACCACACACAGATCTCAACCTTGATACCAACGCACACCGGAGCACAACCACGACCCAGTAGCGGAGTGGAGGTGAGGGAAGCCACTTCGATCCACGAGGCCGGAGGTGATCGGCGGCGTGGGTCTGAGGTAGATGGCAGCGTGGGTCTGAGGCGATTGGTGCTGGGCAGGGGCTTGGGTTGGCGGCGAGTGGAGGAAGGAGGAGAAAGAAAAAAAAATAACGAAGGAGGAGAGGAGCACTGGGTAGAAATGGGGAAGGAGGAGAAAGAAAAAAAAAAAAAAATTCTAATCATAGTGTGAACACAAAATAAAATAATATTTTTTTTTTACCTTTGAGCTACAGTGCACATCTATCTTTAGATGTGCACTGTAGCTGAGAAGCAAAAATTTTTGCTTATAGCTTCACTACTGTGCTCTTCTTTTGTGATCAGTGGTGCTAAAAAATAGCAATATAGCTATTTAGCACCACTACTGTGAGTGCTTTGTAATATCAATATTATTGAATCTTAAATTTCAAGGGAATCTTGTGAATATTCATCATTTTTATTGCTTTTTAAGGGCTTATATCTCTAATTTCTAATGCCTATTTTGTTTATATTTTTTTAGCCAAAAACTAAAGAGTTTGGTTCGCTTTGGACCAAACTCTTAATTTTTGTGTCTAGTATTGCTCATGAAATATTCTCCCCAATTAAAAGCAACTAGAATGAGCAGAGAATTGATTTCACTCTTAACACTGCCCAAAGTGGCTGACTGTTTCATCTACAAAACGCTTAGAGCATTAGCACTGGAGAATGCTAATGCCAAATGTAAGAGATATTTGGCATTTCAAGCCCCAAAATGTATTGCATCAGGAAATGCTATTGTTAAGTATTGCAAATTTTTTTGCAATAGTGCTACAGTGCAATTCTATCTTTAGAATTGCACTGTAGCACAATTCTAAAAGAAAAAACTAATATTTAATTGTGATGGTGATTGGGAGAAAGAAAGAATAAATGATGGTGATTGGAGAAAATATTATTTTATTATGTAGATATATTATTTTAATGAGTAGAATAGGAAAATAAAAGTTTGGGATGCTTGAAGTATTGTAAAATTAGATGGTATAATTGATAAAGTAGCCTTTTGAGATGGTAAAATAGAATAGAGTAGCATTTTCTGATGCTAATGCTCTAAATCTTCTACGTTTGAGACATCTGCAGGGATCACAGTAACTTAAGGGGAGCTGAGCTTGTAAGCCTTGAGGGAAACTTCTCGGAGATGGTTCTCTCGTCTTGCTATGAGGGCTAGGCAAGCTTCTCTCTTAGCATACTCGTGCAACTGCAGGGTGCTTCAAAACCACAACAATTAATTGAAAAAAAAAAAAAATAGCTAGAAGAAGATGCAAAGTAATTAAAACATAGTTTTTATTTGATAAAAAACAATTTGTCCTAAAAGGGCAAAACTTTTATTAAGAAAGTAAACATTTAATCATTTAACCATTAAGTGGCTTAAGATGGTTCAAACCTCGCCCGTTCCAGAGGACGCCCCAGTGATGAGTATTACTTTTCCAGCCACATTTTCAATGAATATGGATTTTATGTTGGATAGGAGAAGTTTGAAGAACATATATATATTGGTAGAATGAAGACTAACATGGTTAGGACTTTGGGAGAGACTGTAATGTACATGATTTGGTGAATGAAATCCATGACTTCTCTTCACAGACGCAGAGATAAGTGTTTGAAGTGTGTAGGATTTATGTTATAATGGAAGGAAGTGAAAGGCTAGTGGTTTGTAACTTAAGGGCATGAGTTGCAGAGGATATATACAAGCAGGTAGGTTGTCTGGTACAGCTTTTTAGACGAGAAAAAAGGGTTTTAAGCAATCTGTCAAAAACCTTTCTCTGTGTCACTGATCAGGGCTGCATGTTGTTAGTATTATTTCTCCTCCACTTGGCCTAGATGATGTTGGTCCCCATGAAAGTAAATCTGGAACATCACTGAGCTTCTTTGATTATCCCATAAACGGAGATGGTTGCGTTGTCTAAACCATCCATTGGTTTTGTTAAATTTTACTCTAATTTAACATCTCAAAATAATTGATATAACTCGTTGGTTAGTTATAAACTTGTATATTTGGTCTTGTATTTGAAAATTAACTTTCAGTTAATGACATCTAGAGCCTTGTAGCTCAATTGACATCTCCTGGCGTTTTCAACAAAAATTTGCAGGTTCAAATCCCCCAACTTTTGATTTAAAAAAAAAAAAATCAGTTGATAATTTCTGATTATCAATTTGCATATGGTTTTATAAAAATGTAGTAGGAAAAAGAGAAAAAGGAAAAAAAGACAAGTTATGTGTTTCATAAACAGATATTGATATAATTTATCAAGGCGACAATTTAATTCAACTCTAAAGGTATAATATCTAAATTGAAGCGAGACCCATTAGCTCTGCTTGGCTTCATGATTTTTATATGCCTTCATGCGTGGAGATTAAATTGAAGCTGTGTTGAAGAATTTATTGGCTTAAACACCAGATGTTGC
Source organism: Notholithocarpus densiflorus (assembly GCA_030021035.2). Classification (NCBI taxonomy): domain Eukaryota; kingdom Viridiplantae; phylum Streptophyta; class Magnoliopsida; order Fagales; family Fagaceae; genus Notholithocarpus; species Notholithocarpus densiflorus. The sequence continues at coordinate 71,136 of JARYZH020000171.1, forward strand.
AGCTAGGAGTCTTTTGAAGTCTGGCGCCTCTTGATAAACGTCGAGTGTAAACACCATTCCCATACTTCAGGACACATGATTTTCATCCAAAACATCACCTTCATCCAAGATGGCTCAGTCAAGTACATATCTCCCCTGCAAGCACTGGCCACAATTGCCTTGGCACACCCTTCTGTTGACTTAGCTAGGATCCAGGTTGCTTTAGCCTATCCAGAAATCACATTCAGAAAATGAAAAGTTCCCTCTTTGTTTAAAAAATAATAGTGGAAGTGTACATAATGACTAAGTTGGAAGTAGAAATCACATATAACAGGAGTGGTATTAGACATATATAAAAATTTTACTGCATAAGGCTTACAAATTGATGTGTCATAAACCATGTCAGTAAAAAAAAAAAGATTCAACAAGGTTAATTAGTAGTTAGTACAGTTATTGTCTGGTTTAAGTGATCATTTTCACATTTTAAAGGGTCTTTACCATACCATTACTCAATACTATTAAAACATCTTACCCTCTTGGTGTCTAGTGGCTTAAGACACTTCATTGCCTCTAATATAAATGCAAGTTTTTAAACTTGATTCAAGATCATAGGTTGGTGAAGGAGGCTTTCAGGTTTCATTTAATTCACAATATACCTTTGATAATTTTGTGGCTTCTGACATTTCTGACTTAATCAATCCAGGAGTCACAATTGTTATTCCAATATCCGAACCAAGTTCAACCCTCAATGTCTCAAAAAAGGATATCAGGGCTGCCTTGCTTGCCTGTAGCCATCACAGATTTACAAATGAATCAATTAAAAAAAAAAGTGGGAGTAGGGCATTCCAATTAAGAAGGTTTCTTACATTGTAGAAACTCAATCTTGGCATAGCCAACCATGCTACAGTTGAAGCAAGTACAACAATCTTTCCCTTTCTTTTTCTCAAGTGTGGAACTGCATTGTGGGTGCTATATATTGAACCCCAAAAATTTATGTCCTAGAAAAATATAAAGTGGGATTCTGTTAATGCAAGAAAGCAAGTTAAAAAATCAAATAAAAATTTATAGGGGGTTAATTCTTGTAGAACCGCAGCTTAGCATCAAATTCCTAGTAGATACGACCGTTTTAGTGTTTTACTAATCTAATCTGCAAGAAAAATTTTGAACTCAAAGAATTTGTTGCAAAGTTTTTGAGTATTTGGATGTAAGCAGCCAGTAGGATTTGAACCAAAAAGCCTATTTCATAATGAAAAACATATTATAAGTTACTACACTAGGCCAAAACATGCATTTGGTGCTGAAATGTGTAAATTTATTTTAAGGGAAAGATAATTGTAAATCCTAAGAAGACATGATCAAAAACATATTATAACAGGAAAAAATGCCATATTTTGCAGTCTCTCCAACAGGTAACATTTTCTTATAAATATTTTGATAAAATAAAAAAGACTTAAAATATGGTTTTATAGAATATTATGGCATTCTATATATATATATATATATATATATATATAAATTTAATCATGTGAATTCTTTTGTTTACATTTCCTCTTTCAACATTATTTGATTTTCTTCTTTCTATTTAGCAAATATATATATATATATATATATATTGGAATTTCAAGTGCAATTAGTAGCACCACCTTGTTACAAAAGTGAGACAGAAATGCAACCATGTTGGTTTCGATTTTTACCATAATTGAAGCATAATCAGAGAATTGGGTGGAATCTTCAAATAATTCAATGCGTGTTGCTCCAGCATTGTTCACCAAATGATCTACTGTTGAACAAAAACCACCAACCATAACACTAACATCTCAAAATATTTTCACAAAAAAAATCCTTAGAGAAAATGAAAACTTATCACACATTCACTTACATTGTCCAAAGTGGTTCACTGTCTCATCAACAAAACGCTTGCAATCTTCAACCTTGGAAACATCTGCAGGTACCACAATAACCTCTGGGGATCCAAGTTGTCGGGCTCTATTTGCAACTTCTTGAAGACGGTCCTCTCTTCTTGCAATAAGGGCTAAACAAGCTCGTCTCCTAGCATACTCATATGCAACATGCTACAAACTCACACATTGTAAATTTATATTAAAAGCCTTGTAAGTTGTAACTCAATAATATTGACCGATTCTTCTAATAAAGAGAATTGAAACCCCAATTCTCTACTTTTTGAAAAAGAATATCATGTATGCGGTATATGTAACCACCCTCTCGCATAGAGGTAGACTCCACAAGTGTAGACCCAATTTTATGTGAAGAGTGGCTACATATACAATATACATGATATACCCTCTCTTACTTTTTGCAAAAAGAATTTTCAAAAGACTTACAAATTGGTGTGACAATGAACATAATTGGTATCATTTCAACAACTAATAAAGAAATAATGAATTGTAATTCAATTTGTAGTATCCTTATCATCACTTTTTAAAAGTTGACACAAAAATTCGTAGGTGTATAATAAAATTTGTAATAATTGTACCATCACTCATCTACAAAAGATTAATAGTATGAGATTGATACAAACCTCACCAATTCCAGAAGATGCTCCAGTAATGAGTATGACTTTGCCGGCCACGTTTTCACTGTATTTGGATCTTTTTAAGAAATAAAGAAACTTGAGAAAGAGAAATGGGGCCAAAGTGAAAGAGAACACAATGAGCATCAAGGGAGGCAGTGCAATGCCCAAGAACTTGTGCAGAAAATCCATAGCTTTGCTACAATGGAGAGAGAGAGAGAGAGAGAGAGAGAGAGAGAAGACAAATCCTCTATGTTTTAGTTTTCATGCACTTCGTGCCGCAGGGTTTTAGGAGTCGTTAGATAGTAGGTTGGCACACATTTTGCGTGAGAGGGAGTTTTGGTAGAAGGCTTCAAATGTTATTAGTTATTTTTAGTTTTGATTGTATGACTAGTTTGTTTATTTTAATAATTAGGAGATAACTTTGAAAAGGGAATATAACTTTACTTCGCATCTCATTGATTAATTATATATTTGGTCATGTATCTTTCACTTTAATTGGATGATTAATGTGAGTTTCAGTTAACTCAACTGGTAAATCTCTTATCTTCGAATTAGTCGCTTACACCAAAAATAGATTGTGCCTTAAACTGATGATAAGAAGGTGTAGGTGGGGATTGAACCCCAGATTTCTTATTTAACTATTGGAGCTATCATCAAGAGTGAACATCATAGATTAAAACTCTCTCTTTCTCTCTCTAAAAAAAAATCATTATAGAATAGATGTTATAGGTTACAATTCTATAGTATCTATATAAAAAAAAATTAGATGACTAATTAATGTTTGATACAAATATCTTAGGTGAAAAATCACTTACATTATGCATTGCAGGACTAGATATTGATGTACTATATCAAAGTAATACTAAATGCTAAATGAAAAGTCAATTGCCTTGTGGCTTAACTGACACTTCCTAATTTCTAGTGTTTCCAACGTAGGCATGACTAGATATTGATATAATATATCAAAGTAATACTAAATTCTGAATGAAAGGTCAATAGCCTTGTGGCTTAGTTGACACTTCCTAGTTCCAAGTGTTTCCAACTAAGGTATACAAGGTTTAAAATCCCCCACCCCAAATTTTAATTACTGAATTATTAAAAAAAAAAAAAATAAGTGAAGTGAAAGGTTAACGAATGCATTTAAAAACTTTTTATAAGAAAAAAAAAAACTATTGATTTTTTGATAGTTTTTATAATACCCATAAAAGTGGTATTTAAACTTTTCTAAAATAGTTCATTAACAAATGCCTTAAGGGCACCCATTAACCGGAGTCGCCATAAATGAAAGGAAATAGAAAAGAGATCAAGAAAGAAACCAATAGTGGAAGAATCTTTCCAGAAATGGATTCATAGACTTAATAATAGCAGATATAACCAACATTCCCTTGTCTTATAATGAATACAATACGAGTTGTCAGATACTTTCACTACTGAACAAGACTTGAAGCTTATCATTACTGCTTGAAACGATCTGTCGTAGCTCAACATCACTGCTTGATACGACCTGTAGTATAATGTTACTGCTTAACACTAAATAAGTTCAATCTGAATCAAAGGAGCTGCACTAGCTCTTCTTAGCTTGATGACCTTAATCTGCCTTGAGATATTAAGCATTAAATTTAAGCCCTGTTGAAGAATTTGTTGTCTTAAAACATCAAATGTTGCTACTAGGAGTTTTTCTTTGAAGCGCATGGCCTATTGACATACATTGAGTGTGCACCCCATTCAAATACTTCAGGACACAAGATTTTGATCCAACACCACACCTTCACCCAAGATGGCTCAGTCAAGTACATGTCTCCACTACAAGCACTGTCCACAATCACCTTGGCACACACTTCTGTCGTCTCGACTGGAACCCATGCATACTAACCATAAATCATATTAAGAAAGATGTCTCTTTGTTCTGAGAGAATAAAAGCAGCAATGTACATATAATGGGAGTGAAAATCACACGTAGTAGAAGTCATTAAGACTTTTCAGCAAATAAGTGTACAAAAACTGCTTGTGAACATGTACCAGGTACAGCTAACAGTCTAACACCATGCTATGTGATTTAAACTTGAATTGTTATTTACAATCATTCATCTAATGGAGAAATTTCTTTTAAAAAAAATGGATCAATAAAAAGTCAGTCCAATCATTGGTGATCAATTGTTTACTAGCTAGCCATGCACTAATTATGTTTGGCTTCACTGTCTTAACTGGCTTTGATAAGATTTAGTTTCTACAATTAAATTCCAACATATAGGTGCATTAAATTTAATTATCCTCGAGAAGGATAACACTGTTTGTATTGCATTAGCCAATGCAATCATGTGTTTGAATTCAATAGGGAAACTTAATGTATAATATCTAAAAAATGATACCCAAGTTTCCATGCTTTTGTAATGAGAGTGGTCCAGAATTAACTAACCGTATCTTAATTACACTGTACATTTGTTTCCTTTAATTGAAGATGTACTTCCTTTGAGTTAAGGGGTAAGGGATGAGCTATGTTTAATTTAATTGACAATGTATGTAATTCCTTTAAGCCTACCTGTGATAAAATTTCGCCTTTTGTCATTTCTGACTCTATCAATCCAGGAGTCACAATTGTTATTCCAATATCTGGATCAAATTCAGTCCTCAAAGTCTCAAAAAAGGAAATTAGTGCCGCTTTGCTTGCCTGAATTCATCACAGATTTAGGAGCAATCAATGAGAAAGAAAGCGTGGAGTAAGGCATAATAATTTGGAGGTTCTTACATTGTAGAAGCTAAATCTTGGATTAGTTAACAATGCTGCAGTTGAAGAAATTACAACAATCTTCCCTTTGCTTTTTCTCAAGTGTGGAATTGCGTAATGGGTGCTATATACTGTACCCCAGAAATTTATGTCCTAAAAAACATGAAGTAGCAATCTTTAAATGCAAGCAATAGAAAAAAAAGGGGACATGGAGTTAATAATAGGTACATGCATGTATGCTAATCCCATGAATTCATGATCATTGACATATCATAGATTTATATATAGTACCATTTGTAATATCTTTAGTATCACTCATTCTTTAAGGAAAAATTTAAAATTGCTATCAATTTTACTACAAAAGATTTATAAACTAACGTGCCAATGAATAAATGTGATTGATGTCATTTGAACAACACAATAAATAAATGTCTTTGTTTTAGTGATGGTGACACATAATATATTACTGGGTACCAAAACGTTCCCTTATATTACAATCTTGTTCCAAAAGTATGGCAACAATGCAATTTTATTACCATAATTGAAGCGAAATCGGAGAATCTAGTGACTTTTTCAAACAAGTCTATTAGTGCCACTCCAGCATTGTTCACCAAATGATCCACTGTTGCAAAAAGCCCATCAACCATAAAACATTTCCAAAATTTTTTACAAAAAGAATCAAAGGAAAATAAATACATATTGAACACTTACATTGTCCAAAGTGGTTCACTGCCTCTTCAACAAATCGCTTACGGTCTTCAACCTTGGAAACATCTGCAGCGACCACAATAACCTCCGGGGATCCTATTTGATGTGCTTTATCTGCGACTGCTTGAAGACGGTCCTCTCTTCTTGCAACAAGGACTAAACGAGCATCTCTCCTAGCGTACTCATAAGCAAAATGCTTCATACATACTCAACAGAGTCAACAAATATGACATTAGTAATCCATGCATAGATGTAAAATATTGAATCGTTTAGTGTCATAAGTTATATAGTGTGTGATTAAGTATAGAATAAATATTTTCTATTTTTGTTAAATAATTGAAAACATTAGTCTTATCTCATCTTGAGAGTACTTTGATCTGCAAGATAGTATAAATAGTCATAAGTTTACATCTTCAATCCATAGTCATAAGTTTACATCTTCAATCCTTACTCTTTTTTACTCACTCTTTAACATTATGGGACATTATAACATAGCGCACAAGACCAAGGAATTTTCTTTTTTAGTAATGCTACAAGGATACAATATTTACTTATAATTATTAATACATTGTAATTGGAGTTATATCACTTTCACTTAAGCCTACTGCTAATATTTTATATATTATACACTAATCATAAACATATATCATGTCAACAGTTGTAAAAAATGTAATATTCCTAAACTTATAATTATTTTTATCATAGAATCAAATGAATCAAAGAATTAGTGGTGGGCTTCAAGACCTTGGCTTCTATTATTACCACAAAATGAGTATTTTAACCTTGAAATAGAAAAATAAGACATGAAAACTGCATAAAAAACATTCTCAATAAAGGGAGGGTTAGAGTAGAGACTCCCCCTCCCTTTCCACTCTGTTTATAAAGATATATAAATGGTTTGGAATGGTCGCCAATTCCTGAAGATGCTCCAGTGATGAGTGCTACTTTGCCTGCTACATTTTCCATGTATATGTATCTTTTCAAGGAAAAAAGAAACTTGAGAAGACCAAATGTTGGCATTAAGAGAAGTAACGCAATGAATGTTAAGGGAGGGAGTACAATGTTCAAGAACTTGTGTAGCAAATCCATGATAGCTAACTTGCGCTACACAATGTCATTTATTTTAATTTGTAATTGTTCTTTCATTCAAGTACTTATATAAAAAGATGTACATGAGTCCAGCCAAGTTTTGAATTGCTCAGGTGGCTCAATATCAAACAATATATCAATATCAAACAATCAATATGAACTCAAAGTACTGGCATGGGTTCGAGCTTTCATTAAGATGTTGGCAAATTTGGCAACTAAAGCTTAAGCTGGGTCCGAAGTTGATCAATTATAAGCCACTAATAATTGATGGACATGTAGGCTAGTGGGACCATAAATTTTTAAATTTTTTTTTTTTTTTGGAGTAAAAGTGGGACCATAATTAATTCAATTGCTAACATGATTTAACACTTTACCAATAATATCCAAAGAATATGAAAAAAAATTTAGGTTTCATGTATGGATATATGAGTATTACTAGTCAACATCTTCATTGACAAAGCTAATTGTTAGGAACTGACCATTAACTCGAAATTTAAGGCGTGGGGTACGTTACAATACACCGAAGCAGTTGGCAGATTTGGCTGGAATATGGTCCTAAGAGCATTCACATTGGGGATTGGAAATGGAAAATGTAGAGTGTTTGTTTTTAGACCCCTTAAAACACAACCAGATTAACCTAGTTAATTAGCCAAGTGATTACTTAGTCAAATTATCAACTCTAAGTTAACACAATCATATAATCATATCAATGTAAAGTGCGGAATATAAAAAACACAAAGATATGATGACCTAGGAAACCAAACCGGTAAAAACCTGGGGAAGATTTAACCTAGCTATCCTCAAGGTAAACTTGAATCCACTATGAAAGAATCAAAGTTTTACAATAGCGACTTAGACCACTAACATCCTATTGCTATCCACCAGTAGAAAACTTACTGACACGACCACGTGCAAGCTCCGAGACCACGGACTCCTTCTTTCTTGGATTCTCCAGCAAGTACAAGCACTCCTGCTTGTGTATCTTTAAGCTTTTATTGCAGCAACTGAATGATCATCAAGCTCTCAATGAAATCTCCTTCTTGATAATCCTAAACATGTGTAAAGGCAACCACCTCTCAGATCTTACAAGAGATTCACACACACAGCAAAATAGAGCAACCTCTAAAATGTGGCTAGGGTTTCCCTTTTATATCTAGGGCAAAACATAAAACCCTATACGTCATATAGGCTTAGGGCTGAGTTGGAAAGTTCTGTAGAAAAACGTTCTACCCGACTTTCGATCGATCGAGTCTAATTTTCGATCGATCGAGCCAGTTAGAATTGCACACTCAATTCTACAGTTAACTCGATTCCAACTTTATATAAAAGACCTATACTTTGAGCAAGTCTAAACAAGACTAACATCTATTTTGATCATGGTTTGCCAACATTACAAAATAGAGTTCTAATACATTAGATCCTAAGTCCTTAGAACCTAACATAGAGAAAATTGAGCATTAAGGCACAAAAAAAGCCAGCTTCTGGACTTGTAAAACCTAAGTATTGCAAAGAAATTTACAATTGTGCTACAGTGCGATTCTACATTTAGAATTGAGCTCAATTGTAAAACTGAAATATATTATTTTATGCTCATAGTGTTTCTCATTTCCTCTCTCTCTCTCTCTCATGATTTAACACTTTACCAATAATATCCAAAGAATATTAAAAAAAATTTAGGTTTCATGTATGGATATAAGAGTATTACTAGTCAACATCTTCATTGACAAAGCTAATTGTTAGGAACTAACCATTAACTCAAAATTTAAGGCGTGGGGTACGTTACAATACACCGAAGCAATTGGCAGATTTGGCTGGAATATGGTCCTAAGAGCATTCGCATTGGGGATTGGAAATGGGAAATGTAGAGAAAATTTAGCATTAAGGCACAAAAAAAGCCAGCTTCTGGACTTGTAAAACCTAAGTATTGCAAAAAAATTTGCAATTGTGCTACAGTGCAATTCTACATTTAGAATCGCACTGTAGCTCAATTGTAAAATCGAAATATATTATTTTATGCACATAGTGTTTCTCATTTCCTCTCTCTCTCTCTCTCTCTCTCTCTCTCTCTCTCACAGAGCTCGTCCCTCTTTCTCTCAGTCCGATGATTTGGATTGGCGTGGATTGGTGATTTTTTTGAATGGGTTTGTTGGTGATGGCTTTGATGGCTCTGATGATTTGGATCGGCGTGGATTGGTGATTTTTTTTGAATGGGTTTGCTGGTGATGGCTCCGATGGGTTTGAATCGGAGCTCCGATGGCTCCGATAGTGATTTTTTTTTGAATGGGTTGATTGTTGGGTTTGATGGTTTGATTGTTTTTTTAAAATGTAGTTTTGGTTTTGGTTTGATGGTGGTGGCGATGGCTCTGATGGCTCTCGTTGGTTTTGGTTTTGATTGTTGGGTTGATCGATGGCTCCGATGGCTCTCGTTGGTTTTGGTTTTTTTTCTTATCTGTTTTGACTGAGTGCTAGAGGTTGAGGGAGAGACACGAAAAGGAAAAGAGAGAGAGAAATAGTAAAAAAATAATAAAAAAGAATATTTTAATAAAATGGTAAAATAATAGAGTTTTGGGATGTTGGGTGTATTGTAAAATGGTATGGTATAATTGATAAAGTGTTGTGAAATGATGAAATATATATAAAACAAAGTAAAAGAAACAAGAAATATGTATTGATAAACTCTTATATTCAAGTGGTCATTCACAATTCTTTTGATCTCTCTTAGATGTGTACAATAACAGTAAAGAAATCCCACATATATATAGGACCTTAGAATGCTTGTAGAGTTTATGAGATAAGGTTGTAATAATGAGTACACTTATGGATATACATCTCTCCTATAGATACTTATGGATATACATCTCCCCAATAGCTTTTACACATCCCAAATAACCTTTTCATTGCCCAAAGTTTACACATTCCAATTAGACTTTATTTCTAACATAAAGTAGTTTTTTGGGATGGTAAAACAGGATGGGATAGCATTCCCGGATGTGAATGCTCTAAGCACATTTCCATAATAGGAAAATGAACTTAGGGGGGTGCATGGATTTTTCAAACCCAATTATATGATATATTTCGGAGGATAAAACTTAGTTATAATATCTTATGTGCTAGTATATTAAGTTCTTTTTTAATTTTTTTTGATAGAGTTTCAACCTATGTCATTCGTTTCTGATGATAACTTTTTATCATCAAAACAACCATGTGATGATAAAGAGCTATCATCAGACCAAGATATCAATCAGTTTTTGGTGTAGGCGGGAATTGAACCCTAGATCTCTTATTCAACCATTCGAGACTTTATCAGTTGAGCTAACTAGAACCCACAAGTTCTTCTTTAATTGAATTCAAATACATTGTTATTTTGAATTTAATTATTCTTGAAAAAAATACTACTATTGATATCTTTTTTTTTTTTTAAAAGAAGTTACTGCATTACTTTATTAATAAAATCAAATCAGTCGATTACATCTTAAGCAATAACTGTTTTAAAAAAACTGGTGATTTCCTCAACCCATGCTACAAAATCATCTACGAACTTCGCATGATGAGCTAACTTATGCGCTGGCTTATTGCCATCTCTTTTGATGTGTGATACCTTGACTTGATTATTGATGTCTTATTGTTATTATTATTATTCCGAGTAATCCATAGAAAAAATTCTATATGAGTGTATATTGAGTTAGGGAAGGTAAAAACAACCCATCCCTCTTGACCTTCTCTGCAACGTTTTATCCCACTCAAATTTTTTCTACCTTGAAGATGTGATGGAGCAATGACGGGATTTACTTGTTTTGTCTGTTTTGCCACACTCTAAATGTGTGTGTATATATTATCTAACATATATTTAAATTAATTATACATATAATTTAACATTTTCTATACATATTCTAGTTATAATATATATATTTTTTATACATATTCTATTATTATCTTCAAAATATTTTTTGGCTCTCTTTCTAAGTACTCTCATTGTCATCATTTCCGTTTATGTGTAATCTTTATCTCATCAATAATGTTGGCTTTATGCAAATATTCTGTCTTTTCTTTACTCTATTTTTTCTTTGTGAATCTGTCATTAACTTCTACCTTGTGAATCACTTGGTAATCCTTTTTTTTTGACTGAACACTTGGTAATCCTCTAGGTGCCCTATCTGTTCACTATTTTCCCCACCTACCACATGTACACCTCAAAAGGTATTTATTTCGCCTATCCGTCCATTCCCATGAAATTGACATGACACATTAAAAATTAAGTTGATCATGGGATTATCATGTGTAGAATTAGTTTTACTTGATGAGGCTTAGGCTTAATTAGAATCTCCGTTACTACTCTATGTCCGTACTTTATGAAATAAATAAATATAATCTATGTGAAATAAGTGAGGAGTTAAAAAATTTCTCCTTTTTTTTTTATGTTTCCTTATATCTTTTTTTTTTTTTAATAGTTTATGTAATAGATTTTTTGGTTGTTTCAATTTGAAGATGTAAATTAGGGTTCTTGCTGCAAAGGTGTGTGCACATCCCTTATAGTTATGTATGCATACTCGAGTATGCATACACAGCTATGGGATCGAGATCTTCTATGGAACTCTACCATATAAAATTCTTTAATCATCACTTCCTTTTTAAATACAAGGCTGAGATTATGCTGTATCATAAACCCATTAACATAACTATAAAATGATAATTTCCAAAACAAACTTAAATTCTATTATCTATATATATTTTTTTGAAAAAAAAACTTAAACTCTGGTCCCCTCTCACCGCTCACATGGCAAATCTCCCTCACTTTGAATTGAAGGTACATTTTTCAGTGTCTAAAAGCAATTCCCACCAGAAAAAATTAGCCCAATTATTTCCTTTTCTTTGGACCAAATGATGAAGCAGAAAGGAAGGATTTACAAAATTGTAGAGCTTGCCAAAGTTGAGCTTTTCCTCAAGCCCCTCGCCCCACCCACACACACTTCCATTAACCAAATATATTCAATACAACCCAAACGCATACCACATGAATCCCTTTGTAAGGGTCCCTTGAGTTTTTATTTGCATCAAACATAAATACTAAATATGTTCAATCTGAATGAGCTCGATGAACTCTGCTCGATCAGCTTGATGTACTAGGCTTATTTGGGTTGTTGCTAGCAGCTAATAGTTCTTCTTTGTAGATTGTGGCCTATTGGCAAACATTGAGTGGGAACACCATTCCAATACTTCAGGGCACAAGACTTTGATCCAATACAACACCTTCATCCAAGATGGCTCAGTCAAGTACATGTCTCCACTGCAAGTACTGTCCAAAATTGCCTTGGCACACCCTTCTGCTGTCTCAGCCGGAACCCATGCAGCCTAACCAAAAATTAACATTCAAAAAGATATCCAAATTACAACTTTTTCAACTCATAAAGAGTACAAAATGGTCAGAACAATTATTGTCAAGCCTAGGTGCTCCTATTCCAAATTTAATACAAATTGAAAGGTAAGGCTTCCCTTCAGTGCTCTAGTATACTAGTACACTAGAGCTTAACGCATACATGACAATGGACACATTTGATCTGGATGCAAGCCAAGTCTTAATAGTAAAACAACACTATTCGACCAGCAGCCAATACTACTAGTGGGCAAGTACCACATGCATCAACTAACAGTCTAACACCATGCTGCGTGATTTGAACGTTAGTTGTTATTTGCAAACATTCATCTCATGGAGATTTTTTATTTTTATTTTTAAAAGAAGTCCAACAATAAATGAATACAATAACAGAAAAATCAGTCTAATCATTGTTGATAAACTGATTACTTATTTACTAGCCATGCAACACTGCATGCATTTTTTTTTCCTTTAGTTGACTATACGAATTTGTTTCATTTGATTGACAATGTATTTCCTTGGTACAGCGTAAAGTGGAACACAGATTGATTGAAACAAGCCTACCTGTGGTAAAAATTTGCCTTGTGTCATTTCTGAATCAATCAATCCAGGAGTCACAATTGTTACTCCAATATCCGGACCAAATTCAATTCTCAATGTCTCAAAAAAAGATAGTAGGGCTGCCTTGCTTGCCTGTGGCCATCACAGATTTATGAGCAATTAATCATGAAGAAAGAAAACGTGGCCATAAAGCATTGAAGGAGGTTTCTTACATTGTAGAAGCTCAATCTTGGATTAGCTAACCATGCTCCAGTTGAAGAAATTACAACAATCTTCCCTTTGTTTTTTCTCAAGTGTGGAACTGCATAATGGGTACTATACACTGAACCCCAAAAATTTATATCCTAACAAATTGAAGTGGGAATCAATTAATGTAAGTGCGCAAGTTAAGACTTAAGAATTAAATTAACAAACTAGTAATACTAGAACTACAATGTTTTTCACAACTACAAATATAACTTATTGTGATTAACATGACCTTTATCATGCATCAATCCTAAAAAGATATCTTAATAGTTGTGAAAAATATTTTGTCACTAGTGAACAAAAATGATACTAACCGCAGCTTAACAAGAAGTTTTTTTTTTGAACAAAACAAGAAGTTCATTATAGGTACACACATTTGTGTGACAATACTTTCATCACAAAACAAACAAAGGGGTGCAAATAAACGAGATTGGAGACGAACTGTTCCTTGTGGAGTTTGGAGATGGAAGAGATAAGAAGAGGGTTATGGACATGAGCCCGTGGACTTACGAGAAACAACTGATTCTTTTGAAAGAGTTCGTGGGTGAGCAAGTGCCAAAAGAAATATCTTTGTGGCAATCCCCTTTCTGGGTGCAAATACATAATCTGCCCCTGAATTGTAGGACCAGAGAAACGGGGTGGGCAATTGGTTCAAAGCTGGGGGAGGTTATGGAAGTTGATGTTGCAGAATCGGGTGTCCAATGGGGGAAATATCTCAGAGTAAGGGTCAAGATGGATGTTACAAAGAAGCTGGTGCGAGGGAAAAAGATAGCCATTGAGGGTCGGGAGCAGAGGTGGATAGTGTTCAAATATGAGCGTCTCCCGAATTTTTGTTACAGGTGTGGTTTGCTCAGCCATGGGTTAAGGGACTGCCCCGATGAAAAGATGGAGGACCGGTCGGAGTCACCACCTTTACAATATGGGGCGTGGCTGAGGGGGGAGGTGCTGAGGAGAGGGGGTGATGAATCGTTTAAGTTCGGACCTGAAGATCGGTGGCATGTAAGGGGTGGTCCGGTGAAAGGCTTGGTGGGTGGTAGAGGAATGTCTTCGCACGCGCCGGAGATGAGTTTGGAGAATGCAAAAATCTCGGAATCAATGCTGCCACATCAGGGGGACAGTGATAGAGGGGAAGAAACAATCGAGGGAGACAGAGAAAGCCGAAAACAAAGGAACGATCATGAAAAGGGAAAGGAGACCAACTTAAGAGAGCATTCTCAGGGAATCAATGCTAAGTTGGTGAAAGAAAATAGGGTAGGGCTCTGGGTTCAAAATCAAGAGGTGGAAGGGATGCATTGGGAGAAAGAGACCCTTCCTGAGGTTGATGTTCCTTTCGAATTTCGTGTGGCGCCAAATGCTAAAGGCAAAGGAGTCGAAATGGGCCCGGTAAGTGTGGATAAGGAGATCGGCCCAATGGCTATGAGCTTTGATGCTGAGTTGGGCGGGGTTGCTGAGGAACTCGGCCCAAAAAGTGGCCATTGGAAACGCATGGCGAGGAAGGCCCATGTTGCAAGCCCGACAAAAGAGATAGTGAAGGATAAAACACTGGGGAAAAGACCAGGCCCGTTACCTGTACAAGATTTAGAAACCAATGTTACAACTCGGAAAAGAAGAAAATCCCAGGAACAGAGCAAGGACTTCGTGCACAGTGAAGAGAGGGATGGCGGAGAGGCGGTGGCTGCGGAGCAGCCCCGCCGAGCCTCATGAGTGTGCTCGCGTGGAACTGCCGGGGTTTAGGGTCATCCCCGACAGTCCAACTTCTCACCGATGAGGTGAAATCCAAAAACCCAGCCTTGGTTTTCCTCGTGGAGACCAAAGCGAGTCTGAGTAGAATCAAAGGTTTGCAGCGGAAACTTCAGCTTTCCCAAGGGATTACAGTACCGTGTGATGGGCGTAGTGGAGGTTTGGCGATGCTTTGGCGAGAAGGGGTGGATGTGAGATTCAAGAGCTGCTCACACTCCCACATCGATGTGGTGGTCTATGGCGTTGGTGGGACTATGCCGTGGAGGGCATCGGGCTTCTATGGGAATCCGGATGCAAGGAAAAGGTATGAATCGTGGGATTTGCTGTGTTCTTTAAAAAATCAATGTGACATGCCTTGGATAGTATTTGGGGATTTCAATGAAATCACCCATCCTGAGGAGAAATTGGGTTGGCTGGATCGTGATGCAAATCAAATGAGGAGTTTTAGGGAGTGCTTAAGTAGCTGTGGGCTGGTTGATTTGGGGTTTGTAGGACAGAGGTTTACTTGGTGTAATGGGAGATTTGGCGAACAGAGGACTCTCATTAGATTAGATAGAATGGTGGCAAATGGGAAGTGGGTAGAGCAATTTCCTGATGCTCAGGTGCATCACTTCTCTATGTCCGCATCTGACCACTGTATGTTAGCTTTGTACCTGACAAAGAAGAAGCGTACAAAGCCAACGAAGAGGAGGTTTGTCTTTGAAGCGATGTGGGCGAGAGATGAAAGGTGCAGGGAGGTGATTGAAAGGGCATGGGACCCACTCCGGGATAGTTGTGAGTTCAGCATTGGTGGAAGAATTCGTAGCTGTCAAGCTCAATTACAAGGGTGGAATCGTGGGGTTTTCGGGAATGTCAATAAAAGGCTAAAAGTCTTGAAGGAGTGTCTCCATCAGCTTGAAGTTCAGAATTACTTGCATGAGACAGCAAAGGAAATTTATGAAGTGAGGAAGGACATTAATGAGTTGCTGGCTAGAGAGGAGGTAATGTGGAAACAAAGATCAAGGGCCCTTTGGCTCAAGTGCGGAGATAGAAACACCAAGTTCTTCCATGCGACAGCCTCACAGAGACGGAAAACAAACAAGATTGAAGGGCTAGAGTATGAAGAAGTATGGTTAGACAGTCAAGAGGACATTGAGAAAGTGATTTTGGATTACTTCAATGACATATACAGGTCTGACCATCCAATGTCGTTTGAAGCAAGCTTAGGGGCTGTGAGGCAGAGGGTGACGCCAAGGATGAATGAAGCATTGCTGTGTGAGTTCAAAGTGGAGGAAGTCAGATTTGCTTTGAACCAGATGCACCCTACCAAATCTCCTGGCCCTGATGGTATGTCCCCTATCTTCTTTCAAAAGTATTGGGATATTGTTGGCCCGTGTGTTGTAAACAGTGTGCTCCAAACCCTTAGAACCGGAGAAATGCCTGAGGGTCTAAACGAGACTTTCATTTGCCTTATCCCAAAGGTGAACTGCCCTCAAAAGATTACGGAGTTCCGCCCTATTAGCTTATGTAATGTTGTATACAAGATTGTGTCGAAAGTGCTTGCTAACAGGTTGAAGAAGATTCTGCCTGAGGTGATCAGCGAGTCTCAGAGTGCTTTTGTCCCCGGGAGGCAAATTACAAATAATGTGTTAGTGGCGTTTGAGACTATGCATTGCATAGATCAAAAGCGGAAAGGGAAGGAAGGGCTAATGGCTTTAAAACTCGATATGAGTAAAGCATACGATAGAGTGGAGTGGGTTTATTTGGAGGTGATGATGAGGAGACTAGGCTTCAGTGAGAGATGGATTGGGCTGATGATGATGTGTGTAAAGTCAGTTTCCTATTCGGTGCTTATAAATGGGGAGCCAAAGGGAAAGATCATACCTACAAGGGGACTGCGGCAAGGCGACCCTATATCGCCTTACCTTTTCCTTTTGTGTGCGGAGGGTTTGACAGCTATGCTTAGAAAAGAGGAATGCGAGGGGATGATCAGTGGAGTTTCGGTCTGTAGAGGGGCACCACGGATTTCTCATCTTTTGTTTGCCGACGATTGCATCATTTTTGGAAAAGCTTGTATTGAGGAAAGCTTTAGAGTACTAAAGGTGCTGGCTGATTATGAAAAAGAATCGGGACAAAAACTGAATAAAGAAAAGACGTCACTATTTTTTAGTAGGAATACCAGCAAGGAGATAAGGGAGGAAATCAAAAGGAGGTTTGGAGCTCAGATTATCCAAAAGCACGAAAGGTACTTGGGGCTACCTACTTTAGTGGGAAAAGGGAAAAAGAAGGCCTTCAGTTGCATTAAGGACCAAGTAGGAAGGAGAATTGCGGGTTGGAAAGGAAATCTGTTGTCGAACGCGGGACGTGAAATCCTGATTAAGGCAGTGGCACAAGCGACTACAACCTATACTATGAGCTGTTTTAAACTCCCGGATTCCCTTTGTCATGAACTCAATTCAATGGTGTGTCAATTTTGGTGGGGGCAGAAAGAGAAGGAGCGAAAGATGGCGTGGATCTCATGGGAAAAACTATGCCAACCCAAATCGAAAGGGGGAATGGGGTTTAAGGACCTTAAAGCGTTCAATTTGGCTCTTCTAGCAAAGCAAGGTTGGAGGCTAAGTAAAAATCCGGATTCTCTCACCCATAGAGTGTTTAAAGCAAAGTACTTTGCGGGTTGTTCTTTCTTGGAAGCACAAGTAGGGACAAAGCCTTCCTATGTGTGGAGAAGTATTATGGCAGCAAGGGAGACGGTTGAAAAGGGTTCTAGGTGGTGTGTTGGCAATGGCAGAACAGTGGAGATTTGGAGGGACAGGTGGATTCCAACCCCAGATAATTTTAAGGTAATTACCCCCCAAGGACCGAATGTTGAGCTGGTAAAGGTGGCGCAAATTATTGACAGGAATACGGGCATGTGGAATGTGGACCAAGTAAAGAAGACATTCTTCCCTCATGAAGCGGAAGTTATTTTCGGAATGCCACTTAGCTCAAGAATGCCGGAGGACTCCCTGATTTGGGCTTGGTCAAAGAACGGCGAATTCACAGTGAAGAGTGCGTACAAGGTGGCACTTAAGGTGCTTAAAGATGCACGCTCGGCCAAAGAAGGTGGTGAATGCTCAGATAAGGGGAAGATGGCAGGATTATGGAAGTTGGTTTGGCAACTTAAATGCCCGAATAAAATAAAGCATTTCCTATGGAGGGCGTGTAAGAACATAATTCCGACTAACTTCTGCCTTGCATCAAGGAAAGTGACCTCGGACAATAGTTGTGGCTTCTGTGGTGGCTGTGAATCATCTGGTCATGTGTTATGGGATTGTGTTGTTGCGGCGGAAGTGTGGAAGGAGGTAGATATCAACCTGCCCATTCTGAAACAGCCCATGAAGAATTTTATTGATGTGGTGTGGTCACTTAAAGAGAGGGATGGTGACTCAGATTGGGAGCTGTTTGCCATAACAGCGTGGATGATTTGGAACAACCGTAACGTGTTCAAGCACGAGGGGAAATGTAAGGAGCCTAAGAGAATTGCACTTGATGCCAGGGAGTATGTGAAAGAAGTAGCAGTTGAATCAAGATCTTCTTGTTGCAGCCAAGCCCCGGTCAAAACAAAATGGCGTCCACCTCGTCAAGGGAGCTTCAAAGTTAATGTTGATGGGGCAGTGTTTACAAGTCTGAAAAGCTGTGGAATCGGGGTGGTCATTAGGAACGAGGGTGGACAGATTATGGGTGCGTTGAGCAGAAATTTGCCCCTCCCTTTAGGAGCTTTGGAGGTGGAAGCGAAGGCAATGGAAGAGGGGATTAATTTGGCTCGTGACCTGGGTTTATGGGAAGTGGAAATTGAGAGTGATGCACAGATCGTAGTCAATGCTATCACTGATGCAGTTCCGCGGCCAAGCTCTATTTTGAAGGTGGTGGAAGGGATAAAGTTGGGGCTGGGTTCCTTTAAACATTGGTCGGTAAGCCATACTAGCAGACAGAATAATTTTGCTGCGCATATTATGGCTAGGGAAGCTAGAGGTTTTCATGGCTGTCAGATTTGGGTGGAAGACACCCCCTTGTAATTGCAGTTCAAGTTCAGTCGGATGTAATTTGTGAGGACAGTTTGTCCTAAGTAATGAAAATGCTTGTGAGTTTCACTATCAAAAAAAAAAAAAAAAAAAAAAAAATTATAGGTACACAGTATTGCTAATTCCAAGAAAGCATGACCACAATCATATTATAACAAAAGGAAAAAAAAAATAAAGCTACTGCCATTTACTATCAGTATTAGATAATATGTCTTTGAAACTTGTTATCAAGTTTATTACATTAAAATTATCTCGTTGTTATAACTATTGGTATAATAGCCCTTTCTAAATCATGGCCGCTACCCATTCTTCTTCTGTGTCTTATTCCACATTTCCACTATTATTAACTCTAATAACCCATCTTTTACCATACCTCACCAACTCTAATAATAAATTACTCACCATCTGCCAAATAGGACAATTGAGACAAAAATTGTGTAAAAAAATGTAAAACTAGATTTATTCTGCATTTTCACACAATTTTTGTCACAACTATCACTGTCTTCAAATGACATTATCTAATAGACAATAGCTACCACCATATCTTTTCTAATTTCAACTATACAATTAATCTCATGACAAGTTTGTTCCAAAAGTATTAGAACAGAGATGCAAATTTATTACCATAAGTGAAGCAAAATCAGAGAATTGGGTGACTTTTTCAAACGAGCGTGGTTTTGTCACTCCAGCATTGTTGACCAAATGATCCACTGTAGCAGAAAACCAGCCAACCATAACATATACATTTCCAAAATATTATCACAAAAAATACATAGGAAAATATGAAAACTTTTTGTAGACACTTACGTTGTCCAAAGTGGTTCACTGCCTCTTCAACAAATTGCTTACAGTCTTCAACCTTGGAAACATCCGCAGCCACAGCAATAACCTCCGGGGATCCTATCTTACGGGCTTTATTTGCGACTGCCCGAAGACGGTCCTCTCTTCTTGCAACGAGGACTAAACGAGCACCTCTCTTTGCGTACTCATAAGCAACATGCTTCAAACTCACAAACACAAGTCAATAGACAATAGATATGATATTAATATAATGATAGTCTGATTTCTTTCTTCTTCTTCTTCTTCTTCTTCTTCTTTTTTTTTTTTTTGTTGTTGTGTGTGTGTGGAGAATAAGGTAAGTAAAGACTGTAAAGTTTTATTGCTTAATAAAGTCTTTGTGAAATACAACCTTCAAATTAGAGGGTGGTTCTTCTACCCAAATATTTAAATTTGTAGCTAAAACTGCTCTTTTTGCGAGGGAGTTTGCTAGTTGATAGCCCAATTTCTAAGAGGTCCAATCTATACATAGCTCGTAGGGTACCTAAAGTGATTGTTGTTGATATAGATAAAATTTATACATTCATGAATTATATTGTTTATGATGAAAGATATAATACGAGTTATTTATTTTATTTTTAATAGTTGAATGAACAGTATTTAGAAATGTTAGTCCTAATCCCACTTTAAGAGTATTCTAATCCCTAATATATATATATATATATATATATATATATATATATATGCTCCAATTAGTTCAATTGGTAAAGTTTTTGATGGCTGAATAAGATATTTGAAAAAGAAAAAAGAAAAAAAAGAACATAGATTAAATGCTTATTAAGTTTACATTTTCACTACTCACTTCTTAGCAATATAAGTGACTTGGCTGGGCAAAATGAGTTCGAGTTCAATCTGGTTGGGTGTGAGTCAAATCAGTACAGGTCAAAAAAATTTTGGACTAAACAAGTTGTTATTCCTTTGACCCTTACCCGGTCTTTGATGGGTTGAATCTCCCTGATAAAACCTATGTTTTATTTTCACATACTACAAAAAAACTTTAATATAATTTTTATTTATTTTTCAATATAAATAAAAGAACAAAGAAACAACCAAAGATAAGAGAATAATACAAAAATCATTACGATATATATATATATATATAAAATAAATGAATCATGAAATAAAATTAAATCACTTATAAATATAAGTGTGCATTTGGATTAGTTTTTTTGTTGAGAGTTGACAAGACTATAATTGTACTTAAAAAAAAATTCGAGGGTTTAAAAGACTGGACATATAAGTATATAGCAAAAAAAATTAAAACCAAAGGTTGATTCTAGCTCACACTAAAAATATATAGATTTAAGAATAAAATATAACATGTTAGGTAAATAAAAAAAAAGTAAAAAGTTAGGAAGAACATCTATAATGAAAAAAGAAAACTACTGAATGTTAGTAACAGGTTGAGTCAAGCCAAGGTTTAAAGGTTCAATATTATATCATTATATTGTATTTCAAACACAAACCGAACTCAAGCTTATCATCAAACTAAATGACTTGTTCAAATTTGGTTAATCTTCTTGTCGAACAAGCTTGAACTTATTCACAAGTTAAATGATTTATTTATTCTTTTCCAATGCATATATAGTAAATATCATGACTAAAATTTTTCACTCCTTAGCAAATCTATAATAATTTGATTTTATTGGTTTGTTTAATGGTCAAACTTAAATCTATATAAACTTGAGCTTGATTCGTTTACTAAATAAATACACATATACAAATTTTTTTTTTCCTGAACCAAACTTGCGCTATTTAAGAAAAAATCGGTTCATTTACAACTCTATCTAGATAGGGCTCTCATCCACTCTACTTTTCATTAATTACTTAAATTTGAAGTAAAAATAAAAATAAAAATATTATAAGCTTGAAATAAGACATGAAAAATAGTTATTCTAGAAAGATAAATGGTGTGGGGTGGATAAAGACCTCGCCAATTCCTGAAGATGCTCCAGTGATAAGTGCAACTTTGCCAGCCACATTTTCCATGAATATGTATCTTTTCAAGGAAAAAAGAAACTTGAGAAGAAGAAATGGTGGCATAAAGAGAAGTAACAAAATGAAGGTTAAGGGGAGGAGTATAATGTTCAAGAACTTGTGCAGCAAATCCATAGCTTTTAGTGAAATACTGAAATGAGAGAGTGAGAGAGAGAGAGAGAGAGAGTGAAGCTTAAATGGATGAAGTAGTGAACAGTGAACACGACTCGTGACCAAAGGCCCACCAATAATTGACCGATTTGCAGGTTGGTGGAATCATCATTTATTGAATCACTAATACATTTAACACTTCACCAACATCTGAAGAAGATTTAAGAAATTTAGGTTTAATCTGTAAGACTCAACACTCAACACTCAACGGTCAACAGGCTTATGATTAATGGTAGCAGCAAGTCATTAATTCGGTATTAAAGGCGTGGTGTTACTGTTGCGGTGTTACCCCACTTATACTCATGCACACTTCCAATACTTGTAAAAGACCAAAAATTATAGTAATAGATTATAGTTAATGATTCATCGGCTTCACACACAAATTCATTAATTCGGTATTATATATAATTTGACTTTATTTTTATAAAAATTATAAAATAAAATATTAAATGTATTTTAAGCACCGCTCTTAGGGGTATACATTAACAAAATCCATAAAATAATGCAAAATATAATAGAGGAGGATTTTTGTATGAGCGGTTCCCAAGGATTAACTACTAACTTACGGTAAAGGTGCATTCTTAATATAATAATCCATTTTAGAAAAATTTTGACACCCTTTTTATGGTAAATGAAAAAAATTGTCAAAATATTAATTGTTTTTTTTTTCCATAAAAATTTTCTTTAAATGGATTATTAACAATTTTCCTAAGAGCATCCGTTAGCATTTTCCTAAAATCTATAATAGAATTAACTCAATTAAGCATATCAAAAGATGATAGATGACCAATAGAATTTGAACATTTGTATTGTGCCATCATCTTCCTTTCTTCTATAAAAGGAGAGGAAAACTTGTAATTAAAAA
Source organism: Notholithocarpus densiflorus (assembly GCA_030021035.2). NCBI lineage: Eukaryota > Viridiplantae > Streptophyta > Magnoliopsida > Fagales > Fagaceae > Notholithocarpus > Notholithocarpus densiflorus. Next base: position 93,978 of record JARYZH020000171.1, read on the forward strand.
AAAAAAAAAAAAAACTACCTTATGTATAAATGAGTTGAGTATTAAAAGTATAGGTTTGTTCATATAATTTTATTTTGAACACAAACCAAGTTGGAGTACTTCATAAAAAAAAAATGTTTAAGCTTGGTTCATTTGCTTGTTGAATAAGTTTGAACTTGTTCAAAAGGTACTTGATTAACTTTTTTTTTTTTTTATATAGTAAAATTGTGACTAAAATTGTTTAATCATTCACAAATTTATAAATTTTTACTATGAATAGACTGTTTATATTGTCAATGTACTGCAAATAATAATTTGATATCATATGAATTTATTTAGAAACTTACATAATCCAATCTCAAATCTATTTAAATATATTTAAAGGCAAGTATACATAAAAATATTATATTATATATTACTTGACTAACTTATTCTTTTTCCATATAGTTAAATTATGACTAAAATTGTTTAACCATTCACAAATTTATAAATTTTTATTATGAATAGACTGTTTATATTGTCAATATATTGCAAATAATAATTTGATATCATATGAATCTATTTAAAAACTTACATAATCCAATCTCAGATCTGTTTAAATATATTTAAAGACAAGTATACATAAAAATATTATATTATATATCGTTAAATTGAGTCTCATGTTTACGAGCTTATTCACGAACACATTATTTTATTTAAATTTAATTTGTTTGCTAAACAAACAAATATAAACAAACTTTTCTTGAGATGAGCTTGAGCTATTCATAAATATCTTAATTCATTTGCAACCCTATACATGTGGTTTTCCACATAAAACTACAAGTGACTTTGAGTGTGTGTGAACGTCGTAAATGAACCTAATTGTTCATAAACAGCTTGGGTTTCGCTCGATAAAAATCTCGTCCATGTTTGTTTGTTTATAAATAAGTTAAGCTTGAGTTTTAGTTTTAAGCTTGTTTAATAAACAAGCCGAGCCTAAGCAAAAAAATAATGATTCTTGAACAGGCTTGTGAACATTAGGAATTGATACAAAATACGCTGAGCCTGAACTCATTTATGGCCTGGGTAATAAGTTTGATATGAGCTTAACAAATAAGCTCATATCTTACTAGAACTTTAATTAATTGAGAGTTGAAACCACTCGTCCAAACAAATAAACTTGATATGAGCTTAATAATGTACTTGTATTGGAACTCAAGCTCATAAGCTTGATATTGAACTTTATCTCGGTTTCACTAATGAATTAACCAAAGTTTAAGTTTTTAGATATTTTTTTGAGCTCAAGCTAAGCTTGAACATTTTACTTTTGTTATCAAATTAAACACAAACATTCACTACTCAATAGAGCTGGCCGTTTATAGTGTGTATCTATTTTTTGCAATTATTCTCTGCTCTTTCCTTTTTTTTGATAAGTATTCTCTGCTCTTTCCTTATTCATTGTGAATCCATCGTTAAGATTTACCTGATGAACCACGTGGTATGATAAATGTTGTAGTAATCTTCCACCTCCCTTGTCCTTTTATTATTTTATTATTGATGTACAACTCTCAAATGTTGTAATTCAAGCCATTGGCCGTGGGAAAAAAACTTACGTACTCCTGTGATCCGGGCTCTCACAAAGGATTTTTTCCAACTACAAAAAAGGACAATCAGGTTTTAAGGCATTTAAAGTGAAAGGATGGTGGATCTTTTATTGGTATAACTGTGTGAACAACTATAATTGTCCAGAAGCAACAACTAATTGTGAAGAGGAGCCACATATCAACAATGATTAATGATAAATTTGGTTATGTATTTCAATATCTATTTTGAAGTGATGGCTTTTATTTATCAGATTGGCATAAATTTTGATTAAATGTCATAAGGGAATAATTGAAAAAAAAGGGACATATTAACTAGTACTTCATGCTGGCATGAAGTACTAGTTAATATGCTCTTGCCCAGGTATTTATTTAATATACCAAAGTAATATTTTAATTCTGAACCGAAAATGATCAATTATCTCTTAATATAGTACACTTTAGTTTTCATTTGCACCAAACAATTGATCAAACCCTTCCAATCTAGATCATAGAGAGCTCCATTATTAGTTCTTCTGCGTAGAATTTGTTGGCTCAAAACTTTGATCTTTGACCTAGCGGTCCTTCTTTTGAGCGTGTGGCCATTTGACTAATACTGCGTGCAGACACCACTCTAATACTCCAGGACATAAGAGCCTCGTCCAAAATCCCCACCCCATCCAAGATGGCACAGTCAAGTACATGTCTCCTCTGCAAGTGCTGCCCACAATTGCCTTGGCACACCTTTCTGTTGATTCAACTGGCATCCAAGAAATTTTACCCTAACCAGATATATCACCATTCAGAAATGAAAATAAAAAATCCTCTTAATTTGTTTATGAGAGTCTGCAAAGGTTCTTTGTTTAGAAGAGTATAAATGACATTTAGAGCACGTTTGGTACACTAAATGAAGATTACTACAACATTTATCATACTACTTGGTTCATTAGGTAATTAAATCTTATGGCGGATTCACAATGAATAAGAACAAAGCTGAGAATAATTGCAAAAAATAGATACACGCTATAAACAGACCGAGCGTTATTAAGTAGTGAAGATTTGTAAAAGATGATGTATAAGGAAATGATGTGTAGAAGATATTATAATGAAATAACTATTATTATCTATAAGTTTGGTTGTTACATATGGAAAACTTGTAAAAGATGACGTATAAGGAAAATTTATATTTTAAAAAATATATTAATTTTAAGACCTATTATATGCACTATGGAATAGCTATTACATCCATCTTAAAGAGGAATAACTATTCTTCAATTTAAAGAATAGTTATTCCATTGTAATAACTAATTCATGTAATAATTATGCAACCAAATGATTGAATTGCTATTACACATGAATGGCTATTTCATTACATGAGCTATTACACCATACCAAATATACCCTTAGTAGTGGCAATTACATGGTTAAGGTTTGTTTATAAGATTATGCAAAGGTCATTAAGGAAAAATCTTAGATACTCCCAGAAAATAATGAAATTGTGCTCTCTTTTTTCACATTCATGGTGGGGTCCACTATAAATTGAATAAGTGGACTTCACTATGAATGTGAGAGGAGGAAACACCATTCATTAATTATACTCTAAGAGTAGCTAAGAATTACTCATTTATTCGTATAGAAGTGATGTTAGAGATATTATAAATTTTACTACATATAGCTTACAAAATAATATGTCATCAATCACAAAAAACCAATTCAAACATTCATTTATTTTTTTGAGGAAATTCAAACATTCATTTATCATGTGGTTTTTTCTCAAAAAAAGAAAAGAAAAGAAAGATAATTGAAGCCCGTTAATCACATTTAGTGCCACGTTAATTTATAAATTTTATATAGTAAAATTTATAATAACTTTAATTTAGTATTTTATTTAATGGAATTATCCTTGCTATAATAGAACTATAGTTAACACGATGTATAGGTGCTCATATTCGCATACTGCATGTTGTTGAGGTTACACACCAGCATCATGGTGAAACCTTAAAATCTCTTTTCTAGGTTCAAAAATCTAAGAAGTAATATTTTCAAGGAAATCCCAAGAGAATATAGATCATATAAACTTATTTATAGTTAATTATATTATTAAATAATTATTACTTATTTGTTTGGTCCGGATTAAATGGAACATAAACTAGATTGGTTAAGTATTTTCAAGTTTCATTTCAATCAATTCTCAAAACACCTTCTCTAAAAGCCTACCTGTTGTAAGAATGGGCCTCCCGTCATTTCTGAGCTAATTAGTCCAGAAGTCACAATAGTTATTCCAATATTTGGACCAATCTCAGTTCTCAATGTCTCAAAAAAGGATATTACGGCTGCCTTGCTTGCCTGAAGACAACACAAATTTAAAACCAATCAATAAAAGAAAATGCTAGCTAGAGTGAGCTAGCTACTAAGGCATACCATGGAGATTTCTTACATTGTAGAAGCTTAGTCTTGGCATAGCTATGCTTGCTCCTGTTGAAGCCATTACAACAATCTTCCCTTTGCTTTTTCTTAAGTGTGGAACTGCATAATGGGTTCCATACACTGAACCCCAGAAATTTACATCCTAAATTACATAAAGGGGGAGTCTGTTAATGCATAATGTAAGTACAAAACTTGAAAAACTAACAACAAAAAAAGATGGGGGTAAATTCTTGAAGACATTGATTTCATAGTGGTGAACATGTTAACACTAGGAGAAGACATTTGTGACTAAAAATGTAAATTTAGTAATGTTGATAATGTAAATCACAAAGGCTTGATCACATCAATATAATAATAATAATAATAATAATAATAATAATAGGTGAAACTGAGAGAAACTCAAATTAGAATTTCAAATTAGAGTTCCAATTTTACGTCATGTGTCCTAAATTATTTATTCTTAAAGAGTTTTATTTCTTAATTTTAGAATCAAATGTGGGACCACATTATAAATATTCATTCAAGTGAGTTATTAAGTACAAAAACCAAAGAGTCTAGAATAAATGAATCGTCAAAAAAAAAAAGTGCTTCACAATAATTTTTTTTTAAAAAGGACAATAGGAACATGCTTTATATTTTATACCTAATAATATCCTTACAAAATTTTTTAAAGAGTTAACAAAATATAAAAATGACTATCAATAGTATTTAAATTATATGTATAGGAATTATATTATGCATTTTATTGTATATATTTAAGTGTATCAATGTATATGCATGTGGTTACAAGCTAGTAAGAAATAATGCAAAAGATGCAATATGCCAATAGGTTTGGAATACATATATATATTTTCCAATTTAATATTTTAAAATATATAAAAGATCAGCAATAAAAAATAGAGATGAAAATAACATAAATAGTCATTTCTCATATGATTATAATTTTAACTATCTTGACTTTAATTTTATTTGAAATCATATAAATATATATATATATATTTATATATATAAATTGAAGTGTTTGATTTTTGGATGACTTTTTATTGGTTGATTTTTGGTTGACTTTTTATTGTGCCACATAAACTTTTGAGGCCCACAATAGTGTGGTGGATTGACCTGAGAGTATGAGACCTCCACAATATTGTTTCTACATAAGCTTTTGAATTTAAATTACGTTCTATATTTTTTCTAGAATAATGCTAGAGATACAAACTATTTTACAAACTGTTGATGTGGTGAGTGACTATTGATAAATGAAAATGTGATATTAATGATGGGTTTATATGAAAACCAATAAGAGGTTGGCTACGTCAACATTTTGTAAAATAGTTTGTAACTGTAGTATTATTCTTTTTTCTATATTTAAACCATTCAGTAGATTTTTATTTTTATTTTTTATACAAGATATAATTATATGTTTGCCTAATCTAAGAGTATATATCTCTAAAAAAAAGTGTATATGTGTGTGAAGCTTTCTTTTGAAGACTTGAACCCCGGCCTTTACCCCCCACACCCCACACCCCACAAGCACTTATACTTGTGGAGTGACCATCGCGCTAAAGGTGCGCGGTTGACACATGATATAGATATATATATATATATATATATATTATAATTGTAAATGCTAGAATATATAATTATAAGTAGAAACAATATCACAATAAATGCCTAATTCTAGAATATATCATAGCTCCATATTGAACCATAATCATTATGAACTTATTAATAACTACCATAAGATCAAACTTAATATTACAGGTTGCTTTATAGTATAGTTGTGATGTACAGAGCTTAATCTCGGAGTACAGAGCCATGCTGCAACTGAAGAAATTACAACAATCTTTCCTTTGCTTTTTCTTAGGTGTGGAACTGCATAATTGGTGCTATACACTGAACCCCAGAAATTTATGTCCTAAATTACATAAAACTGGAGTCTGTTAATGCAAGTTTGAAACTCAAAACTTAACAAAAAATTGGAATTATATATTATAGACGTGAATGAAAAATAAGCACTGAAGAACGATTAAATATGCTATTTTTTTTCTTCACTGTAATCCAATACAGTTACAGAAAGTGGGACAAGACATGTTGGTATTATTACCATAATGGAAGCAATGTCAGTTGAATCTTCAAAAAGGTCCACTCTTATTACACCAGCGTTGTTCACCAAATGATCCACTGTTGCATAAACTAGTTAGGAATATCATTTTTTTCACAACTTATCAAGTCATCATTTTAGTTGCTTTTGGGTATGTATAAAACTATGTAAAACAGTTTGTCTGCAACAAATTAATTCAAAACAAAGACACATGATACACTTACATCGCCCAAAGTGGTTCACTATCTCATCAACAAACTGCTTACATTCTTCTTCCTTGGAAACATCTGCACATATCACAATAACCTTTGGAGATCATAGTTCTTGTGCTTTATTTGCGACTATTCGAAGACGGTCCTCTCGTCTTGCAACAAGGGCTAAAATAGCACCTCTCCTAGCATACTCATAAGCAATATGCTACAAACTCACATAATAATATGGTAAAATTAACTATTGTTTGAGATTATGGTGGGTGAAAAAGTTGTTTGGTAATATTGTTTTAGTAATGTTGTTTGTATTTTTTGGAAATACGTGTGGGTGAAAAAGTGTGTGAAAATACGTGTAATGTTGTTTAAACACTGAAAACCGTTGTTTAAACAACAATAACAAACGGGCCTTGTGAATATAAATAAAATGTTAAAATTAAAACATTTAAAAATGAGCATTTCTAAGAACCCGAGTTATACAATATCAATATATAATAGAAGAAAGCAGTTAGTATCTACAAAGATTAAGTGGTGTGAGATTGATAATTTGTTACAAACCTCGCCAATTCCTGAAGATGCTCCAGTGATGAGTGTCTTTGTTAGCTACATTCTCACTGCATATATTTCTTTTTAATGAAAAAAGATACTTGAGAAAAAGAAATGGTGGTAATAAGAAAAGAATTGCAGTTAAAGATATGGGAAAGAGTACAATGTTCAATAACTTTTGAAGCAAATCCATAACTTTGAGAGAGAGAGAGAGAGAGGGAGAGAGAGGAATTGAAGATCTGATATATTTTTTTGATAAGCAAGATATTTCACACACTATATTATAGTGTGATTATTTATATATATAAGATTTGAAACTTTGAGTCAATTATGTCCCCCTCTTTGGCTTTTAGTTATTTTGGAGCATTGTCCATAGTACGGCAATTTCATCTTGTGAAGATTCGCAAATTGCAACCACAAAAATAGATACTCCAAATCCCATGGCATGAATCAACTCCTATATAAGATTTGAAACTTTGAGTCAATGATGTCCCTTCTTTGGCTTTTAGTTATTTTGGAGCATTGTCCATAGTACGGCAAATCTCATCTTGAGAAGATTTGCAAATTGCAACCACAAAAATAGATACTCCAAATCCCATCGCATGAATCAACTCCTACAATTTAGCAAAAACAATAAAAAGAATCAACTCCTACAAGCACATGGGGGGAATTTTGGGTGGAACGAAGGGTGATAGTTGGCTGTGAATCAACATCCATTATTGCTTTCTCGTTATTATTCCACTACACAAAACCCAATGATCAATGACAATTGGGGTAGTTGAAAGTTGAAAGTTTGAAATCCCTCCATATTATCTCTTTAGTAAGTGTGAAAGCTCTCTCGTTATTATCTCTTTATTAACCTCTTTAGTTCTTTTTTAACACTTATTTTACAGTATGTGTGGGCTGAATGAGGTGAGTGTGTGACTTATGGAGAGGTTAATAAGTGTTAAAAAAATATAATAGTTCTTTAAGTGCTACTGTAAAATTTTTAATTGAGTTTAATTACATGATAGTAGTGATTTACTATAAACAAAAACAACTTGCGCACTTATTCATGGAAAATTCTTTGGTACTCCCTATTCATATTATCTCGTTTGTACACACTCTTTGCATAATCTATAACCCTTTGCAAATTAATTTCATTCTTTTACATATATATAGAGATCATTTGTATATGTATGAGACACACATAGGGCTGGCTCAACAACTTAAGGGGCTTTAGGTGAAAATTTTAACTGGGTCTTTTTTTATATTTAAATATTAATTAAATAATATTTATTGAATATTTATTTTATTTTTTATTTAAAATCTATTTTTCTTTCTTTTTGAGATGCAAAATTACTGATTAAGCTTTTGTATTTAAGTTCCTCTAACATTTCTTTTTCAATTGATAATATGACTAATTCACTTAATCTTTCTTGTGACATAGTAAATCTTAAATAAGATTTTATTAATTTTAGTTTTAAAAAACTTCTTTCTGCAGATGCAACTGTAACGTGTACTGTTAGTAATATTCTATAAGCAATATATGTATTTGGAAAAGAATCTAGCCTTTTTAAATAATTAAGTACATTAATTGTCGTGTTTTCATCTATTTGCATAATTAAGTTCAATAAATTAGTATCACTATAATACAAATGAATTGATATGATATACATCAAATTATTAATTGGTGTAATAACTTATAATAATTAATAAAGTAAAAAGTACAAGTGTAAAAGATACTGTGTATAGCGTAGTGGGTGTGTGCCTATGCTATGAGTATACATTGAAATTTAGTGTGGGCCGTGGGTTAGCGTGTGCGGGCTAGTCGGCCAATTGTGAGCTGTGGTGTGGCCATGGCCTTTGTGCAATGCCTGTGTGCCAGTGTGATGTCTTGTCATTGCTATCAACCGCATGTGTAGTACGCAGTGTGCAGTTTAAAAAATAAATTTTGAAATAGTGATACAATGGAAACTTTTTGATGCATTCTATTTACCAATAAAAGGATTAACAAAAAAAATTTTAATTAAAATATATAGATAAATATGTTATATGTGTGTGTGTGTCATTTTTTTTTTTTTTTTTTTTTTTTACAAGTGGGGAGATTCTTTTATTTGGGGGCCTTAGGCAATTGCATCAGTTGCATCTATAGTTGAGCCCGCCCAAGACACATAGATAATATACATAATATAAAGTCCTTACAAAGAGTGTCTTTGTTTTTTCCCTCCCTTAATTTGAAGACACAAAAACAAAACAAAACAGGGGGGGGGGGGGGTACTACACACAAGTTACAACCTATTAGCACACAGATGATAAAACACACATAAGTAAAGAGATCACATAACTAGGTTTAAGTGTTTAACCTCAAAGAACATAAAACAACCTTCATTTTAGTCAGTCTTAATCTCAGGGTTGTCGATTGTAGATGGATAGATGATGTTCTTGACACCCGAGAGATCCAATATCTTCTTGCTAGGGTACTTCCTTGTGTGAAGTCCCTAGCCTACTGATGTGCATCAATCGATAACTCCACTCGATCACCTCAGGAAAAACACCTTCAAGAAATAGGTGACCCGTGACCCTGAACTAAGCTGGCTCTATCAAGTACCTCTCTCCCTTGCAAGCACCATTCACTATTGCCTTTGCACACCCTCGTACTGTCCCAACTGGAATCGTACTTACTTGTACCTACTCATAAAGCATTGCCAATTATTCAGATGGCATTGGCGCCGTATGTGAGAAGAATTTGTGTAGTGGCGGGGGCGACGTTTGACCATGGCGGGATCAGGTTCCCATCAACAGGAGTCCAGGGGCTCCCATCAGCAAGATGCCTTTCATAACCTAGAGCGTAGAAGAGATAGAGAGGGTAATCCGCACACCACGCAGACCAGCAGAAGGCATCCTCATATAGGGAGTCACGTCCCTCAAAGGCAAAGTAACAGGGCCATGCAGAGGGAAATTGATGACTTAAAGAAGAAGCTACGTCATGCACGCCAATGATGAACCTCTTCCAGTTCTAGTGTTTCCTCTCATGATGAAGAGGATACCACCTATCGACGTGGGTCTAGGACACCACCAAGTGAGTCTTTCTCCTATGATGAAGAGTGCCCCTATAAGCGAAGGCGTATAAGCCCTCCTCTTAAGGGCTTGGGGAGTGACGCTATGAGTAAGGCGTTGAATCAAATATCTAGATCGCCCTTTACGCGTCGGATCGAGGGGGCATAACTTCCTCGACGATTCCATCAGCCCACTTTTACTACTTATAATGGCCGAACGGATCTGGTGGAGCATGTAAGCCAGTTCAATCAAAAAATGGCTGTTCACTCTAGGGATAAAGCTTTGATGTGCAAGATTTTCCCCTCCAGTTTGGGACCTATGGCCATGAGGTGGTTCAACGAGTTGAAAACTGACTCCATAGATTCCTTCAAGGAACTTAACCAGGCTTTTGGCTCTCGCTTTATCACGTGCAACAGGGTACCACAGCCTTTGGACTCATTATTGTCTCTATCCATGCGGGAGGGGGAAACTTTGAAAGTGTACTCGAACAGATATTGGGAGATGTATAACGAGATAGAGGGTGATTATGAAGGCATGGCAGTTAGCACTTTTAAAAGTGGCATTCCTGCCGAGCACGGTTTAAGAAAGTCCCTCACTGGTAAACCTGCTGTCAATGCGCGCCAACTTATGGATCGGATAAGTAAGTACAAAAGGGTCGAGGAAGACCAATAGCACGATAAAGGTAAAGCAAGGGTAATTCCTCAGGAGAGGAGAGATTTTAGGTCAGATCGGTTTAGCAATAATCGGCCTCAGAGAGAATTTTTAGGGCAGTCAGGGTTTGCTAACACCTAGGCGGTCAATGCAGTGTTCCGAGAGCCAGTGCATCAGATCTTAGAAAAGATTAAGAACGAACCATTCTTTCGATGACCAAACAAAATGGCTGGGAACCCCAAACCAGAACCTTTACTACTAATACCATCAGGATCAAGGGCACACTACAGAGGATTGCAAAAATTTGTGGGACCATTTGGATCAACTAGTCCGAGAAGGAAAAATTTGTTGGTGCCTTCTACAACATATTTAATGAAAAGACAAGTATTTAATTTTCTTATATTTTTATGGGGACCTAATCTATTAAACTATACAAAATAAAGTTTTAATCTGACAGACGGAAATAAACTATATAGTTTATTTTCCTATACTGCTCGATCATTCAATGTATCCAATTGTCTTACATTTTCCTTCAATGTTGGGTTTCTTTAAACAGTAATCTTCCATTTGGTAGTTCTTTAAATATTGAAAAATGCTCGTTTGTGTGAGCTAAAAGTTTATTTACTGTGTTAATATGAAAGCACCATTGGGGGGTGCATTAAAATTTGAGGCTTGTGAGTGTCAAGTTTGTTAATTAGCATTGAAAGTTTGTTTTAAATGTAATGGGATTTGGATTAATTTGTATATATAAGAGATTTTGAGTATGTATTTGTGATGTTTGTGAAGTAATTTATGAGAGTTTATGAATATGGCATATGAGGATAAAGGATTGGTGCGGCGTAATTGTAATCCATTTTGTTAATAATATTGGATTTTGGCGGATTAGGAGCCACATGCAATGTCTATGGTATTGCATGGGGTACAATTACCCTCATTTTTCTCACAAATTTTTTTTACTTTTAAAAAAAAAAATTTAATTTAATGATTGAAATTGAAAGTTTTTTGTTTTCAAAAAAAAGATTGAAAGTTTTTTTTTTCTTTTTTTACTTTGAATTTCGGTCATTAAGAGCAATTGTATATGGTGGAATATCTCAATCAATTGGAGTCGTCCAAAGATGTATTCAAGGAATTAATTGAACCACATCTAACATTGTTGTCTGATGCAACCAATACGTGCAGAGATGGTGCACGTGGGTGCTTGACCATATCAGATCCTGATTTGGTTTATATCAAAGTAGTTCACAATCTTTAGGGAGTATATAATTGAGTTGTTAGGCCAATCAAGTATTGTACCTTGTTTTTAGCTAGTATCTGATTTGTTATTGGTGTTCCTATTCTCATGTTTTTGAACGTTGGTAAATTTCTATAAATCAAAGAAGTCTATACTTGTACCTACTCATAAAGCATTGCCAATTATTCAGATGGCATGGTATAGATCAAGCATTGAGCACATGTAGGAACTTGCACCAATATTTGGGTTAGGTTCAATATATTCCTAATGTAATTTTTTTTCTATATTACATCATTTTGGATGATGTTTTTTGACAAGTACAATATTGGATTAATTACATCGCCATTTATACTCTTAATGTAACAAAATATTAAGATGATCAGGTTTCATTACTCTTTCCTCCATAAAATGTTTAAATCTAATTTTTTTTTAAAAAATTATTCACAGCATACAAGTTTATTGATTGAATAATAAATAACTTTCGATTAATATGAAATTTGGGCAAACGGGTTAAGAACAATAAAAAGTATATAATGTTGAGATTTTAAAAATACTAGTCCAAGTTAAGTTATCAAGTGGTGTAATATTATCAAAAAAACAAAACTACATAGATAGAACTTTATCCTGTCACCTAAGAAGGTTATGCTAATTATGTGACATGGTGAGAGGGGAATAACTAATAAAGCCAATAACTTACATCTCTCAAGTCTTGATCAACTTCCATTTTGCCTGCCTTCAATAAGTGCTTGCCTTGGGTCATTTCAGACTATGAAACCAGGTGTCACAATTGTGATTTTGATCTCAGGCCCAACCTCAACACGCAATGTCTCAAAGAAGCTTACTATTGCTGCACTGCTTGCCTGAGGTGACAAAGTATAAGAATCCATTTGTAATAGAAAGTTATTGGGACCCTATATCATATTGCTTACATTGTAGAAACTCATCCTAGGTGCAGGCAACCATGAAAAATCTACCACTTATTTGCATTGTTCACCAAATGATCCACTGTTGCATAAAGACCACAAATCAGAAATTGCAACATATTAATTCCAAATTAATATATCCACAAAAGCCATCAAAAAAAAAAACATGTCATACATTTACATCGCCCAAAATGGTGAACTGTTTCATAAATAAACTGCTTACATTCTTCAACCTTGGAAACATCTGCACGTACCACAATAACCTTTGGGGATCCTAGTTCTTGGGCTTTATTTGCCACCGTCAGAAGACAATCATCTCTTATGTCAACAAGGGCTAAATGAGCACCTCTCCTAGCATACTCGTAAGCAACATGCTACAAACTCCAAAAAAAAATTTCATGTGAAAATGTTGTGGTATTTATATGTTTTTTTTTTTAAGCTTATGGTATGCTTTGTGATTACAACCATGCGTTTATATTTTGGAATGAGGAAGTGCTGCATCCCTAGGGCCCTAAATGACTCGAGTCAAGTTGAATATTAAAACTTTAGGCATGTTTATTTAATTTTATTATGAATATGAGATCATCAAACGAGATTACATATTTAAACTTGATTATTATTATTTTTTGTCAAACAAGCTCGATTTTGTTCATTAGTTACTTAATTAAATTATTATGTTCCCATATATAGAAAACCATAACAAAATTTTTTTAATCCTCTAAAAAATATGAATTTTTACTACTAATAGATAGTTTATATTATCAATAAACTATAAATTATTCCTATAAATTATTATAAATGATAATTTGATATTATATGCAATTTATAAATTTATACAATTCAATCTCAATTCTATATAAGTATTTTTTTTAGTGCACATATAAAAAATAATATTATATATAGTTATATAGTATCTCATTTTTACGAGCTTGATCACAAACACATTATTATGTTTCAGTTTGGTTTGTTTAATAGTCGAGTCTAAACTTAGGTTTGAGTTTGACTTGTTTATTAAACAAACAAACATAAACACACATTCTCTTGTTTATTTTATATATATATATATTTATATATATATATATTTATATATATGTATGTATAGGTAATTAATTGGGCCAATCAACCAAATACTATTGTATAAATTTAAACTCATATCATAACCCAGCCCATTACCCAAGACCAAACGATTTTCCCTATTTTTTTTCTCCTCTTGTTTTGTCCGATCCACATTAGTTTATCTTTACCTTCTTCTTTTTTTGTGTTCACCTTTTTTCTCATTCACAGATGTTTCTTATCTCTTTTTCCTTTCAGATTATTCTTCTTTCTTCCTTATTTCTTCACACCTACAGATCTGTCTCTCAATGTCCTCGTCAAGGAGTATGTCGTTTACCATATCCTCATGAATGTTGTTAAAGATAAAATGGTCCTAAGTATTAAAAGTCATTGTAGGTTAATGTACTTATAAAGAAATAAAAATAATCATAATCCTACACGTAATGCAAGTACTACGATCTAAGTTTATTCTAGACTTAACAAAGGATTATATGTGTGTGTATATATATATATATATAACAGTCAAGCCAAATCACTTCTTCTTTTTTTTTTTTTTCACTCACAATATCAACAAAAATTCTAACAGATATAAATAAAATAATAATAATTAAACACTTGAAATAAAAAATTATGATCATAACAAACTCCATATCAAAAGATACTGTCAAGGAACTTAAATTATATAGTATAAATAGCCCATGTAAAAAGTCTACGTACAAAGATTAGATGGTGTGACATTGATAGAAACCTTGCCAATTTCTGAAGATACTCCAATAATGTGTACTATTTTACCAGACACTTTCTCACTATATATGGATCTTTTCAAGAAAGAAAGAAACTTGAGTAAAAGAAATGGTGGCATAAAAAAAGGGAATGCAATGAGCATCAAGAGACTGCAATGTTCAAGAACTTGTGTAGCAAATCCATAGCTTTGCTGTGATGAACAGAGAGTGGCAAGAGAGAAATTGAAGATATGAGGATCGGATGGTCATATCTTTGTCATGTTGTTACATATATTACCAAAAGAAGTGGGGGATTAGGGTTAAAGAGGATCAATGATATTGACATATCTTTGGATAGCAAAGGATGAAAGACAATAAAAATTGATATCTTTCAAAATTTTCAAATACTGGATTACTAATTTTTAAATTTTAGGAAGGAAAAATATATATCAACAAAAGATTTACGTAATTATTTTGCAGGAAAAAAAAAAAAAAAACAGTATGAAGCCTATATATAGGAATAAAAAGTTGTTTATATTCTTTATTCCAAACTCCAAATAGAACAATTAGGTTTAAGGCATGTTAATAGTGAAAGGATACGGTGGATCTTGGTTGGTATGGTAGCTAGTGAACAGCTATGTATAATTGTCAACAACCAACAACTCATTGATCAATTATTATTATTATTATTATTTTTTGAGAACACATCAATTATGTATCGGTTATGTATCTTGTTAAGTTTCAGATCCTTGAAAAACACAATATGTTTAACCTAATTTATTAGCTAAGTTGTTATTTAAGTTACTTGTTCAGATATAGGTTAAACATTCATCACAATCAACATGCACAACGAAAAACTAAATAACACATCTAATTTTTAGTGAAATGATATGGTCGATCTTGGTTGGTATAGTATAACTGTCAACAACCAACAACTCATCTAATTTGGTGTGATGACTTCGAACAACGTTATGTACTTCATGCCCAGGTATTTATTTAATATATCAAAATGATATTTTAATTTTGAGCTGAAAATTTATCCCAAGAAAAGAAAAACAAATTCTGCTCTGAACATAATAATAAATCTCTTTATATAGTACAATATAGTTTTTATTTGCACAGATAATAATAAAGCCTTCCAATTAATCTAAATCATAGCGAGCTCTCCATTAATTCTGCTTAGAATTTATTGGCTTAATAAAACACTAATGTTTCAGCTAGCGGTCCTAGTTTTGACGAGTGCATGGGCGATTCACTAACATTGAGTGCAAACACCATTCAAAAACTTCAGGACATAAGACCCTCATCCAGAATCCCACCCTCACCCAAGATGGCTTAGTCAAGTACATGTCTCCTTTGCAAGTGCTGTCCACAATTGCTTTGGCACACCTCTCTGTTGACTCAACTGGCATCCATGGTATTTCAATCTAAAGCAAATATCACCATTCAGAAATGAAAAAAAAAAAAAAAATCATTTTTGTTTTGAGAGACTAGAAGTTACATAATGGCTAAGTTATGAGTGGAAATTACGTATAAGTTCTTCCCTCTTTATGCAACCCAAAAAAAAAGAAAAAAGAAAAAGAAAAAGAAAAGAAGCTATATTAGAAATATTATAAATTTTATTACGTAAGTCTTATCAAAAAAAGTTATTAAGATATTTACTATAATATTATTTAAATGGTATCGATCATATTCATCGCCATGTTCATTTATCAGTATTTTAAAGAAAATTTGTAATTTTTAGCATTTTCCATTATATGTAGTAGGGATTATTACAAGGTAAGGTTCTCGGTCAATATATAGGACTATGTAAAGTTTTGTACCCAGGCCATAGGGTCTTTTATATATATATCTATAAATATATATATATAAATGGCAAAATTTAAATATAGTTCTTTAGATACAATTCCTTATGTACCTCTTTTAAATTACTGCCACTTGTCTAATTTAATGACTCCACAAACTGACGTTAAAACACCATCTCTTTTGTTTTCTCTTAGCCCGAGAGAAAATCTGAGAGCTTCAAATTTCTCACCCAGTAACCAGATTTCTTCCTTCCTCCATTTTATTTGATATTTCAATATTTATCAATTACCAAACAAAAAAATGGGAAAAAAAAAACTAGTTTGAAGTTCAGTGTTGATGTTAACGTTGAAATCCAATTCGTATTCACCCAAACAAAACCATCGCAAACCCATACTCCTACCCAAACCCAACAACCACTTCCCTGCTAAACTCCACGCAGCAAGCCCAATCTAGAGATTCGGTGTCAAGATTTGGCTTTGAAAGAAAATCAAAAGCACTAAGAAATCTTTTTTTTTTCCTACCTGTTAGGCACTCCCCTGTAGATCTGTAGACTCACTTACCCCATCTAGAAAAATGAAATTAGGTAGTGCATCCCTTGAATGCATGTGCCTTTGGTCATCGGAAATTTCCATAGATTGATCATCTTTAGCCATCTGGTGTGAGAGTCTAAGAGATTTGATGAATAGGTTTCTAGCGGGCCAAGAAAAGAAAAAGAAAAAAGAAAGGGGAAGAAAGAAACAAAATGAGATGGTGTTAACAGACGTTAACTAAGTTATTAAACTATACAGGTGGCAGCAATTTAAAAGGGTACCTAAGAAACTGTATTTAAAGTACTGTATTTAAGTTTTGTTCATATATAAATAAGATTACTAGAGGTCGAGCTTTGGTGTGATGGCAAGTGCCTTAAACCCAAAGCAATGAGTTTGAGCTCCGGAATCAGTCTCTCTAAAAACAATAATTGAAGGTAAAGCTGTTTATCATGACATTTTTTAAACCTTACAAAAAGTGAGAATTTTGTAAACTGAATATGACATTTTTTATATGGTTGAAGTTATATTTAACCTGTGATCTACAGCACAAGATTTAAATTCAATGTACTCTGCTGATTGGACAAGACATGTTGCTGACAAAATGGTGTCTTGCCAGAATTGGGTGAAAATAGATGAATTTGATTTTATAAAATGTAGAAGATTAAATAATTTAAATGTAACTTAAAGTCTTAAACAGGATTGGTAAAGGATTAATTTTCAAGTTTCATTTCTTTTAATTCTCAATATACCTTTCGTAAAAATTGGTCTTGCGTCATTTCTGACTCAGTTACTCCAGGAGTTACAATGGTTATTCCAATATCTGGACCAAACTCAGCTCTCAGTGACTCAAAAAAGCATATTTGGGCTGCCTTGCTTGCCTGAAGACATCATTGATTCATAAGTAAAAGAAAATCTCGAAGTGAGCAACTAATAAGGCATGCCAAGGAGGTTTCGTACGTAGTTCTTACACTGTAGAAGCTTAATCTCGGAGTACAGAGCCATGCTCCAACTGAAGAAATTACAACAATCTTTCCTTTGCTTTTTCTTAGGTGTGGAACTGCATAATGGGTGCTGTACACTGAACCCCAGAAATTTATGTCCTAAATTACATAAAACTGGAGTCTGTTAATGCAAGTTTGAAACTCAAAACTTAACAAAAAATTGGGATTATATATTATAGACTTGAATGAAAAATAAGCACTGAAGAACGATTAAATATGCTAGATTTTTTTTCTTCACTATTATCCAATGTAGTTACAGAGAAAGTGGGGCAAGACATGTTGGTATTATTACCATAATGGAAGCAATGTCGGAGGAATCTTCAAAAAGGTCCACTCTTACTACTCCAGCGTTGTTCACCAAATGATCCACTGTTGAATAAACTAATCACAAATTGAAATTGTACATTCCAAAATATTTCCACGAATAGTAGGTGTTAGGTTCTAAAAGTTTAGAACAATTGGCAAATCGTGAATACAAACTTATCTAGATATAGATCTTAGAGTCTATAGGTATTATTAGACAATGCTCAATGTGATACAAGTTAAGATTCAAGAATATACAAGCTGTAGAAAGAAGAGTTCGGAAACTGCCTGGTTCGATCGATCGAAAGACATGCTCGACCGATTGAAATACGTATCTGTAGAATTCTATTTTAGCCCAAACTCTACTTAAACGTATTGGGTTTCAAGTAAAACACTACTAGTCTATAAAGGAAACCCTAAGCACGTTTTTATAAGGCTTTTCAGAGAGAGAAGAGTGTGCCTTTTTTGTAGATCTAGGGTTTTGTACCCAAAAAGCTCTCTCATGTCTTCCACCGATGTTATTCCTTAAAGAATCTCAAGATCCGGTGTTGTAGAAGTTGCTACCTTCTCTAGTCATCAAAGGTGTTGATGATCTAAACTTTCAAGGGTGGTCTTGGAGTCATAAATAGGAGAGTTTGTATTTTTTTTTTTTAATCACAAGTGTAGGTGCTTGTGTTGCAAAGGCCTAATAGAGAAGGAGTCCGTAGATTCGGAGCTTATACGTGGTCATGTCTGTAAGTTCTAAATGTGGTAGTAATAGGATGTTAGTGGTCTAAGTCTTATTGTAAACTTCGATTCTCTATAGTGGATTTGCTTTTTACCTTGAGGATAGCTAGGTTAAATCCTCCCCAGGTTTTTTACCGGTTTGGTTTTTCTGGGTGATCATATCATTGTGTTCTTTATTTTCCGCTGCTTTACATGATATGACTTTATTGTTTTAACCTAGATCTGAATAACAAACCTGAGTATTCACTTGGTTAATTAATTAGGTTAAACAATCTAGTTTACAAGGATCTAAAACCTAACAAGTGGTATTAGAGCGGGTTAGCTCTTGATTTAGATTATTATACCTAGAGTTGATCCTTGATCCCTGTTATCATGGATAATTTTAAGTGTCTTACTGTTTTTTATTGTGATGTTTTGAATAAAAAGGACACTATTGTTTTAGTTGATCTTTTTGAGGCTTGTGAAAGGAATTTGTAGGATTTCAGTCTTTCTCAGAAGATTGGTGTAATCCCTCAAATACACTCCGCTTCTCATGAATTTTCACCTACAAAGCCGAAGACTCGTGCTATATGGGTGGGAAAAGATTTACTAAGGTGAGTATTGTTTACTTGTCCCTAATTTAATTCTTTCAATTATTTGTGGACATGTTTATTTTTTGTTTTTGGTTGTTTTATTTTCTTAGGTTGTTTTGATTATTCAAAAATCCAAAAACATTGAAAATTTTCAAAAAGACAAAAATATTTTATTTTGTGTCTTGTTTTATTTGTTTTGAGGATTACATGAGTTATAATATCTCTCTCTTGATCTAGAACATGCTTGACATTGTGGAGAAACTTGAATAGTATGTGTTATATAAATGCTAAGCTATTTCTGATTTTGTGTGAGTATTTACTAGTTTGTACATGTACTCAAGGGTTAATTAAGAAATTGATATTTTTTGTTTGTGTACTCTCTATAGCTTAGTTAAGTATTGTCATGCATTGCATTTGCATTTTTAATCATTTAGCATAATATGTGCTTTTATTTTTTATCATAAATTTTTTTGAAAATCCAAAAAGATTTTGTTTTTGTTTTGTATTACATTCTTGGATTTATAGTTGAGGTTAGCCATATTAATTTTTATATAACATGCTTGTGTACCTTGGTTAGCTTGGATGAGTTTATTTTTTTTACACTTTGCTAGTTTTAGCTATGTAGTGCATGTTGTGTGGGAGTTGTTTATAGTTTTGATCACATGATCTTGATTTTGAAGTCACATGCTTTTGATTGTAAGGACTAAAAAAATCTTAAGAGAAATGCATAAATAACCATCTCACCACTGTTTACTAGCCAATCATGAACACCTTAGTGCATATCGTAAGATTTTGTGCTCGAGAAAGTGTAGCACATGCACAAAAAGAAAATAAGGTGTAGCATTGGAATAAAAAATTATAATAAAAATGGTGTGTACATTATAAGGCTAAAAAAAGAAAAATACATGATTGCAAGCTTATTTTCTAGGAGATGTGGGAGTTATAGGATGTAACTCTTTAGGTGATAGTCACTTTCAAACTTATGTGATGAATAATGTAGAAATTGTGATTGATTACTATCTACTTATCACCTCACATGTATCTCATGCTTTTACTAGTTGCACACACTTCACAAGTTATTCTTTGCTAAACTTAGTACATGAAATTGTGTGTGAATTTGGTTTGGCCATCCAAGATTATGTTTTCTATGGTGTTTGATGCAAAATATGGTTAAGGGTTGGCAAAAATTGTGTTTTTGATGATTAAAAACCTTGTTTTGAAGTTCTGGGTTGAAAACTCTTGTTTTCGAAAAACATTTAAACTCATTCTCATGCATTTCATTCATGAAATTCCTTGGTTTGAGTAGTTTCTACATAATCTTCTGCAATTTTTCAAAAAATTCAGTTTTCTAGAATTTTGATCGATTGAGTGGGATTTTCGACCAATCGAAAATTTCCAGATTTTTCAAGTCTAGCTTCTGCCTAACTCGATTGGTATTCGATCGATGTTCGATCGATCGAAACTGAAAAATTTTCAGTTTTAAGTATTTGACCAAATTTTTTTTTATGCATAATTTATGTTTAGGATTCACATGCATTGCATTTTTTTTTATCCATCTTGCAATTTTGCAGTCATATCTCTCATTATTTTCACACATAACATGCATACACTTTGCTATATTGGGTACTCAACTTGATCTAAAAATTGATTAATTAATTTTTGAGTTATCTAGTTTTTCATATATGCTATTTTTATGTGTGAACTGCAGAAAATATTTTTCTTAAGAGATATGATGGATAATCAATGTGCAAATATTTTCTCTACTCATGTAACTGTTTATGGGTCACATAGTGTTAAGTTTGCATTTATTGAAAGAGAGAATATTTGTGTTCATGTGTAACCTCAATTTTTTTTTTAAGTTAGGTTTGTGTGTTTTTAATTTTTCCCACCTCCTAAATTTTCCCCAAAACTGTTTTCCCCAAAATTGTTTTTCTCAAAACTTATTTTGTTTTTCCTATTTTTATAGGGGGAGAAATTTGTTTTTAACCTTTGTTATTCTTAGGGGGAGTTGTTTCCTTGATTCTCTATTTCCTCTTATCCTTTGTTGCGTATGTTTTTCTGTTTACTCTTTGATTGGGTTGTCTTTGTCAATACGTGACAAAAAGGGGGAGAAACAAATGAAATTTGGAAAAAGGTTTTTAAAATGTTTTGTTTAGGGGGAGTTAAAATTGTTTTTGAAAGGGAGAGAATATAAAAACTTTTTGATGTATCTAACTTAGGGGGAGAGTTAGAATTTACTCTTGTTTTTTATATTGTGTTTCATATTATTGTTTATATGTCTTTCCTTCCACACATGCGGTGATGTATTCTTTTGAGTATTTCAGGAAAGACAGGTACATTTTGATCAAGACCTTCTACCTCTTATTGCAACTTCTAGGTTAGGAGTCTTAGATTGGAATTTGTGATGTAATTGGGCAATTTATTGTATTGGGTTGTTCTTGTATTTGAGCATTTCATTTTGTATGTAAGTTTTGTCACGAATTGCCAAAGGGAGAGATTGTTAGGTTCTAAAAGTTTAGAACAATTGGCAAATCGTGAACACAAACTTGTCTAGATATAGATCTTAGAGTCTATAGGTATTATTAGACAATGCTTAAGGTGATACAAGTCAAGATTCAAGAATATACAAGTTGCAGAAAGAAGAGTTCAGAAACTGCCTAGTTCGATCGATCAAAAGACAGGCTTGACCGATCGAAACACATATCTACAGAATTCTATTTCAGCCCAAACTCTACTTAAACGTATTGGGTTTCAAGTAAAACACTACTAGTATATAAAGGAAACTCTAAGCACGTTTTTTTAAGGCTTTTCAGAGAGAGAAGAGTGTGCCTCTTTTGTAGATCTAGGATTTTGTACCCAAAAAACTCTCTCATGTCTTCTACCGGTGTTATTCCTTAAAGAATCTCAAGATCCGGTATTGTAGAAGTTTCTACCTTCTCTAGTCATCAAAGGTGCTGATGATCTAAACCTTCAAGGGTGGTCTTGGAGTCATAAACAGGAGAGTTTGTGTTTTTTTATTTTTTATTTTTATTTTATCACAAGTGTGGGTGCTTGTGTTGCAAAGGCCTAATAGAGAAGGAGTCCGTGGATTCGAAACTTGCACAGGGTCGTGTTAGTAAGTTCTACATGTGGTAGCAATAGGATGTTAGTTGTCTAAGTCTTATTGTAAACTTCGATTCTCTATAGTGGATTTTCTTTTTACCTTGAGGATAACTAGGTTAAATCCTCCCCAGGTTTTTTACCCATTTGGTTTTCCTAGGTGATCATATCATCGTGTTCTTTATTTTCCGCTTTTTTACATGATATGACTTTATTGTTTTAACCTAGATTTGAATAATAAACCTGAGTATTCACTTGGTTAATTAATTAGGTTAAACAATCTAGTTTACAGGGATCTAAAACCTAAGAGTAAGAATATCATTTTTTTCACAACTTATACTTCCAAAATATTTATTGTTCCAGAAAAGCATAGTAAAACAAATTAGTAGTTGAAAATTGTGACTTCAAGTCACGATTTTAGTTGCTTTTAGGGTATGTATAAAGCTATGTAAAACAGTTTGTCTGCAACAAATTAATCCAAAGCAAAAGCACATGATACACTTACATCGCCCAAAGTGATTCACTGTCTCATCAATAAAATGCTTACATTCTTCATCCTTGGAAACATCTGCACGTATCACAATAACCTCTGGAGATCCTAGTTCTCGTGCTTTATTTGCGACTATTTGAAGACGATTCTCTCTTCTTGCAACAAGGGCTAAAATAGCACCTCTCCTAGCATACTCATAAGCAATATGCTACAAATTCACATAATAATATAGTAAATTAACTATTGTTTTGAGATTTTGGTATCCACTGTGATTATAACTACTTATTTTCATATGTGCTAATATCCACAATTCTCTTGTGAATATAATTAAATTGTTGAAACTAAAACATTTAGAAATGAGCATTTCTAAGAGCCCAAATTATATAATATCAATACATAATATAAAAGGCAGTTAATATCTACAAAGATTAAGAGGTGTGACATTGACAATTTGCTACAAACCTCGCCAATTCCTGAAGATGCTCCAGTGATGATTACAACTTTGTTAGCCACGTTCTCACTACATATATTTCTTTTTAAGGAAAAAAGATATTTGAGAAAAAGAAACGGTGGTAATAGGAAAAGGATGGCAGTCAAAGTTAATGGAAGGAGTACAATGTTCAATAACTTTTGAAGCAAATCCATAACTTTTAGAGAGAGAGAGAGAGAGAGAGAGAGAGAGAGGAATTGAAGATATGATGATAAGTCTATAGATCTATAGTACGAGGGAAAAACACCTTCCAGAAATAGGTGACCTTGTACCAAGCTGGCTCTGTCAAATACCTCTCTCCCTTGCAAGCACTATTCACTATTGCCTTTGCACACCCTCGTACTGTCCTAACAGGTATCGTGCTTACTTATACCTATTCATAAAGCATATCCACTTAATCAGATGGCATGGTATAGATAAAGCATTGAGCACATCTAGAAACCTAAGCCTACATCAATATTTGGGTTAGGTTCAGTATATATTCCTAGTGTAATTTTTGTCGATATTACATCATTTTAAATGATGATTTTTGACAATTACAATATTGGGTTACATCGCTTTCTATACTCTTAATGTAACAAAATATTAAGATGATCAAGTATCAATTACTCTTTCATCCATAAAATTTTCAATTTTCAATTTTTTTAATATTTTAAAATTATACATAACATATAAGCTTATTGATTTAACAGTAAATAACTTTCGATTAATATGAAATTTGGGTAAACGGGTTAAGAACAATAAAATAATATAAACCAATATTAAGATTTTTATTTGGAATGCGGAGTTGTGGTATTATAATTTATTAGGCAAGAAACTCAAGTCATTTTTAATATAAATTACCAAATTAATTATCTATCAAATTGAGTAAAAAAATTTCAATTGAACTAATTAAATGTTCAAAAATGTGAATGATTTAAAATTTTCACAGATACAAGAACACATGTTATAATAAGAAAATGAATTTAAGAAAAATAAAATACTTCTCTATATCTACTAGTTAGACAATTCTTTTTTTAAGAGTAACATTAAATTAATTAACTCATATATTAGTGGGGGCTAGCTCTTATTTTGTTGGCTGAATTATTAAAATATTAAATAATTATATATTGCATAGAGAAATTTTCAAAAATTTTAAAGGGCCATGTATGTAATTCCGCCCATGAGTCGGATATTTGAAGGCGGCGCGGACTGGCGAGAGGACAAGACATAATAGAGACAGTGTGGGAGAGCACAAGCATGAGTGCGTGGGTTAGCTGAATGATTGAAAAAAGACAATTTAAATGTAGTAGATTGGGGTGAGAGAGACAAGGGCTGCTAAGTGTGAGAGAGGACAAGATATGAGTGTGTCTGTGTGGGGGATGAAGTAGGTGAGTATGTGACTTATGGTTATGAGTGTTCTAAAAAAAGACAATTCAAGTATAGTTCTTTATTAATAAGATTTTATAAGCAACCGTAACAGGTATTGAAACCTTAAATAAGATTTTATTAATTTTAATTTTGAAAAACTATTTTTTTGCATATACGACTGTAACAGGTATTGTTAGTAATATTCTATAAGTAATATATGCATTTGGAAAAGAATCTAGCATTTTTAAATAATTAAGTACATTAATTGGAGTGTTTTCATATATTTGCATAATTAAGTACAATAAATTAGTATCACTATAATACAACGACACCTATCCAATCCAATCTAAACCACATAATCCAAGGTACGACACTGTGTATCATGCATGTAAATGCAATGTTTCATGATGATATAACATGAAAAACAATGAGTTATTTGCTAGCACAGAAATACAAAGTTGTTGGAAAAACAGAAATGGAACCGCAAAAATGTACTTGAAATGTACCTCAAAAGCATGTATATTTGTTGAGAAGAAAATGCGTTTGGAATGAAAATGAGACTCTGTGTAATTTGTGTTCCTTTTTGGTAGAGGAGTTATATAGAAAGCGGTGGGCCAAAATCTTGAAAATTAATGGTTTTGGTTAAACAAAAAAAATGTTACAACATGGAAAAAGACAGGTGGAGTTGGATAATTAGAGAAAGTTTTATACGCAAGCAAGTTTTAATGGAGAAGCCTTATAATACGAAAAAAAAAAAAAAGTCTTATAACAAGTTTTTTGACATTGTTGTTTCTATGGGGATTGCACTAAGGTCATATGGGTTGTGGTAGGTGATAGGCCAAAAATGTATTGATCCCTTGTGATGAATTAATTGATTAATTAACCAAGTTTATTAATTAATCAAATTAACATGCAAGATGCGTGGTAGCACAAACAAATCACCAATTAAATTAAATGCAGTGGAAAATAAATTGACACGGTGATTTGTTTACGAATGGGGAAAACCTACATGGCAAAAACCCCACCGAGTGATTTTAAGGTCACTGCTCCTGAGAATCCACTATTATCAAAACAAACAGTTACAAGTAAAGGAATCTCAGTACCTTATACCAACCTATAGTTGAACCCTTACCCCAATACCCAATTGGACTTGTTCTGTAGTAACAATCTCTCATTTTCAATGCATGGCTTCCAGTACGTGACTAACCAATTGCGTGGATCCCAGTACGCGACTTGATCACCAACTTGAGAAGGGTGTTGGTTGCAAAGTTCTTCTGTTCATCACACGATGAAGATCATGAAGTTGCTTGGTTACAAAACCCTAAGATGTACAAAACACAGCAGCTTCTTCAAGAGAAAGAAGAACTAGGGCAAACTAGGTTTCCGGTCACACTTTTCTTCACACTTGTGGAATTGTGCTCTTATGCAACTTGTGTAACCTTTTACGGCCCTTAAAATAATCCTTATATATGTTTAGGGTTGTGAGAAAAGAAAGCTCAAATATACATTCACGGATTGAATGAAAAACAGTCCTGAAAAACTGAGTTTCATAAACCTCGATAGATAGCCATCTATCGAGCTAGCTATCGAGCCACGGGTTTCAGCAGCTTTTAAATCTCGATAGATGCTAGCTGTCGAGTTAGCTGTCGAGCTTTAATGAACAGCACTTTCTTCACTTGATTCTTGGACAGACTTGCATGGCTTTAACACTTGAACTTGAAATCTCGTTCCTTGAAGTATTAAACACATCCTAGATCTACCCAATTACATGTAAAGTGCGTTTTGTCAAAAGATTAGCCAATTACATAAAATAGTGACATATGTTCCTAACAATGAATCACATATGTCCTAACAATCTCCCCTTTTGGCAATCCGTGATAAAACCACAACAAATAAATGAGATATGAGAGAAGTCATAAATCACTCAACTCATATTCACTTGCTGAATACAATAAAATCTATCCTAACACAAACTCTTGAAAAACTTTGCAAGAAGAGAGTTTATGGCAAGTAGACTTTGACAACCTGTATTTCTGAAACACTTTAAACAAAACTCGTCAAAGCGTCTTAGTGTGAAACAGAAATAATAGATTGCATACATTATATAAGAAACATGTGTATAAAAAAAGAAAATAAACAACACATGGAGAGATAGGTGAAAGAACATACATCAATATATATAAACCAAATATAAGTACAATGTATGTCAAACTGATCACAAGACCAATATACAAGATATAATGTATCTGAAATAGACAAAAAATAAAAAGATACATAAAATCCTCACTACATCCCTCAATGTATGAACACTCCCCCTAACAAAAATCTCTTGTACTAACCCTCCCCCTACGAGTATGACTACTTTCATATCCAAAACTACTCCCCATTTTTGTCATGAGTGACAAAGGGTAAAAGTATCAAGCATACATCTTGTCAGCACTGGAAGAGCTAGCATCTCCATCCTTATCATCATCATCATCGTCCTTGGATGCCTCGGGAGGAGGGGAGGGAGACTCCATAAAGCCACCAAAGCGAGCCTGCCGTCTGGCAATACGGCTGACACGGGTGTTCACCTGATACACCTCAGTAGAGAGTGTATCAAGGCGAGCATCCATGCGCTGAAGCTGTGTCATGATCGCATTAAGAGTCACACCTCCCGCAGAAGTAGAGGGAGCGGAGGTGGATGGAGTTGAAGGAGTGGGAGGAGTTGCTGACCCAGACCGCCTCGAATGTAGCTGCCCCTCGCTTCATTTAGCGGTAGTGGCGTCTATGGTGCACATAACGTAGAAGTGGTCGAAAACGGGAAAGGGAACAGAAAAATGACGTAATATCCTCGTGATAGTTGAAGGGAAGATGAGCTTATCACAGGACGTCGTATCCCTATATATGTCTAGAATAGAAAGAATAAAATAAGAGGGAAAATCTATAGTAAGATGCTCTAACAGAGAAAGCAAAAATCGAGTACGGGGCTCGGTAAAAGAGTTATAATAAGAAAGAGGATGCAAAACAAAAGTCATAACCATGTTAAGAAAACGAGGACCTTTAGCAAAGGCCGAACAAGGAGTGAACTGACGATCACCCCAATCAGAGGGACGCTCACAAAAAACTGACATGAGCTCGTCTTTGGACACAGTTCTCAGACGATCACAACCGGGGTAGTCAGGATGCACTACCCTCGGGACGTGGAGCACGTCGGATACAATATTCGGAGTGACCACAATGCTTGTACCTCGAACGCGAGTAGAAAACTGAGGTACTGAAAAATAAAATCCATGCATGTTGGAGTAGAACTCCTGTATCAAAACGGATGGACAAGTGACCGGGACGTCACACAATGACTCCCATCCCCTACTGTGAATGACAGTGGGTAGGTCAGTGTTAGAGAAGTTTGACAAGATGACTTGGCGTTTCGAATGAACGCCTCGTCTAGAGAAGTTCTCAAAGAAGTCCGTTTTGGCCTTCTCATCACGGAACCGGACGTGTGAAGGAGTAGGGTTAAAAGAAGTGGATGCCCCGGAACGAAGAGGGTTCCTAGATGGAACAAACTTATGTTTAGGTGCCATGACACAATTAACGTAAACTAGAGAGTGAGGGGGGGGGGGGGGAGAAAGAGACAATCAGAAAAGTCCTAAAACTGTTCAAAATATAAGAATATAGAGAATGTAAATTATGTATGCATGAAAATGCATGAGCATGTGATATGCAATAGTAAAAACATCATGGGCTCAGCCCAATCCAATCCTACCAGCACACACTCAGTTCAACAAAATAAACACACAATTATCATGCATGAAACATTGTTATAATGCAAATGAGATGCAATGCATGATATTTTAAGATAAAAAATACACAACCCATCCTAAAAATTTCACAATAACTTCATCAATTTTGAAAAACCCCAAAATTTTCAAAACATCCCAAAAAGATAGGTCAAATGCATGAAAAGAAAGGATTATGACCTTTACCAAGTGAAGAAAAACTTGATCTAGGCCAAAAAATCCTTGAGGATGAAGTTTGGAGTGAGAGAGAAAGGTTTTGGAAGGTGAAGAGTCTAGAGAGATCGAGAGAGATTGAGCGAAATGAGGTTTGAATCGCTCTGACCCTATGTATAGAAGCTCAGTAATTCTCGACAGATCGAGAAGTGTCGAGCTTTAAAGGGGTCGACAGATGTAGCTATTGAGCAGATGTCCAGAGGTGTCCACAGTCTAAAAGAAGCTTGATTGATCGAGGAGCAATCGAGAAGCTATCAAGGAGACATAAACTTTCTCGATGGATTGAGGAGTTATCGAGAAGCTGTTGAGATTGTGATAAAAAACAGTTTTTCAAAGAAGAAAAAAACACAGACATGAATGCAATCAAACATGTAACTCAACCAAGAATCCAAACAACATTTTAACCTCTCAAAATCATCTCTCAACAATAAAAATGTTAAGCACATAGATCCCAAAACACACACACACACACACACTAAACAAGTCTAACCAATTTTATATTTCAAAAACAAGTTAAGATAGTTTAGTGAGCATACATTAACACAAGTATTCCTTGTGATGGCCAAATCACATTATACCTGCACATGTATCAAAAGTAGCAAAGAATATTGCGTGTTGTGTGTGAAAAACATCGCAAGATTGCATAAGTGTCTACATGTTATGACGATTTGAGATATGAGAAAATCACTTTAACTCACACACAATCATAACTGTTTGATGTGGACTATCACTTTTGAGGTACATCCTATAACTCTCACATCTCTTAGAATACACGCTTGCAATCATATATAAATCATTTTGATTCTTTTTGCTTTTTATTTTTCTTTGTATATTTTTATTTTTAAGCAAATCATGCATGGGCATATAATTGAGAGAAAAAAAATACCCAATGATGTTAAGCATTTGACATTGCACTTTTGCTATGCCGAAGCATACGGATGTCATTTCATGATTGGCGAGCAACAGTGGTGAGATGGTTATTTATACCTTTCTCTTAGGATTTTCTAGTCCTTCCCGTCAAAAAGAGTGATATGAGTGTTAAGTACAAGAGATCACTTAATCTTATTCATCACAAACACGAGCCACAAATCTCACTTGCTTAGTTGTGCATAGAGATGCTCATCTAAACTACAAAAGATACAAAGTTCAGAAAACTTTGTTTCAATGGCCATCCAAGGTACACAAGTACCAATGTACACAAACACACACTGTTTTTGTATTTTTCTAATTTTTCAATTTATTTATTTATTTTTATATGAAAAACAAAACAAACCAAAACTGAAAAGAAAACAAATAAAAACAAATTAAACAAAGCAATGCATAAAACTAGATGCAAATGCATGGGGAAGAAGGAGGAGAAGAAGAGATCAATTCATGGAGATAATACCAATGTTTTGGCGAAGGAATTCAAACCGTTTGCTGTCAAGAGGTTTGGTAAACAAATCAGCCTTCTGATCATCAGTGTGAATAAACTCAAGAGTAAGAGTACCATCTTTGACAAGCTCCCTAATGAAGTGATGTCAAATCTCTATGTGTTTAGTTCGAGAATGTTGAATCGGATTCTTAGAGATGTTGATGGCACTGGTATTGTCACAGTAGATGGTAAGATGTTCTTGACAAATACCATAATCATGGAGGAGATTTTGCATCCATAGAAGTTGGGTGCAATAGCTACCGGCAGCGATGTACTCAGCTTCTGCAGTGAATAAGGAGATGGAATTCTGCTTTTTGCTCATCTAGGAGACAAGATTATTACCCACATAAAAACAACCCCCCGATGTACTCTTTCTATCATTAGCATTCCTAGCCCAATCAGCGTCAGAATACCCAGCTAAGACAACATTTGTGTCTTTGCTGTACCACACACCAAAGTCGGCAGTGGTTTAGACATACTTTATGATTCTTTTCAAAGCAGTCATATAAGACTCTTTGGGATTAGCTTGATATCTAGCACACATTTCCACACAGTAACTAATGTCAGGTCTACTAGCAGTAAGGTAAAAAAGACTACCTATCATGCTTCTATAAAGAGATGAATTAACACTTTTTTCTAACAAGTCAATAGTGAGTTTAACATTTGGGCTCATAGGGGTTCTAACAGAACTAGCAGATTCTAAACCAAACTTTTTCACAAGATTTTTAGCATATTTAGATTGAGATAGGAATATACCTAAATCTTGTTGATGAATCTACAATTCAAGGAAGTGAGTCAGCTCTCCAATCATGCTCATCTCGAACTCGGCCTGTATGAGTTTCGAGAAGCTATGGGCAAGTTCATCCTTGGTTGACCCAAAGATGATATCATCAACATAGACTTGAGCAACTATCAACTCGCCGTCTTCCCTTTTTATGAAGAGAGTTTGATCTGTTTTTCCTCTTGTGAACCCATGTGACACCAAGTATTGTGTGAGTCGATCATACCAAGCTCTAGGGGCTTGCTTTAATTCATAAAGTGCCTTATTGAGATATAGCACATGATCAAGGAAGTGTGGATCAATGAAACTTTTTGGTTGAGCCACATAGACATCTTCTTTAAGCAGCCCATTCAAGAATGCAGTCTTTACGTTAATTTGATAAAGCTTGAACCTCAATTAACATGCCAGGGCTAGGAGAATTCTGATGGACTCCATACGGGCTACCGGAGCAAATGTCTCATCATAGTTTACTCCTTCCATTTGTGAGTATCCTTGAGCTACAAGACGAGCTTTGTTGCGGATCACATTACCCTCATCATCAGTTTTATTGCGGAATATCCACTTTGTGCAGATGATGTGCTCACCCTCCGGTCTAGGTACCAAAGTCCAGACATCATTCCTTTGAAACTGAAGCAGTTCATCATGCATAGCTTCCACCCAACTTTCATCCGAAAGAGCTTTCTCAACTTTAGTAGGTTCAACCTGTGACAAGTAACAAGAATAAGACACAAAGTTAGCAACACATTTATTAACTGTACGCTTTTTCAGTGTAAGTTCATTCATGTTTTCCACAATAACTTCAGGAGAATGATTCAATTTGACCCTAGAGGAAGGTCCTTTCTCTTCATGGGTTTTAGAATCAGGTGAGGTAGATAAGTCTGATGAATCTTCTACAACACTTGGAGTATCTGGATTACTAGGAGATACGGGCCCTTATTCAGCAATTTCTTGAACTTCCCTAGGCTCGGGAGGAAGAATCTCTTTAGGGATTTTCTCACTAAATTTCTCAGAACTAGAATCTGAAGACTCATCAATAACAACATTCACTATTTCCATTACCTTCATGGTTCTTTTGTTGTATATACGGGCCCTTGTTCAGCAATTTCTTGAACTTCCCTAGGCTCGGGAGGAAGAATCTCTTTAGGGATTTTCTCACTAAATTTCTCAAAACTAGAATCTGAAGACTTATCAATAACAACATTCACTATTTCCATTACCTTCATGGTTCTTTTGTTGTATACCCGATAAGCCTTATTTGTAGAGGAGTAACCCAAAAATATTCATTCATCGCTTCGGGAGTCAAATTTTCCCACATTCTCTCTATCCTTGAGAATGAAACAAGTACTTCCAAAAATTCTGAAATACTTTACATTTGGCTTCCTTCCTTTCCATAACTCATATGGAGTCTTTTTGGTACCGGGTCTAAAATACACCCTATTAACCGTATGACAAGCAATGTTGACGGCTTCTCCCCACAAGTTTCTAGCCATATCCTTGTTGTGCAACATTGCTCTAGCCATCTCTTGAATAACCCTGTTCTTCCTTTCAATTACACCATTTGCTGAGGAGTAATAGGAGCAGAGAATTCTTGAGATATACCTGATCTTGTACAAAAGGACTCCATATATGAGTTCTCGAATTCTTTACCATGATCACTTCGAAGTCGATTGATCTTCAGACCCTTTTCATTCTGCAATCTTGTGCACAAGGCTTCAATATGCTCAGGAGCATCAGACTTGGATTGTAGGAGGATGACCCAAGTGTATCTAATGAAGTCGTTTACCACAACCAGGATGTATCTATTTCCACCAAGAGATTCGGTTCTAGTTGGACCCATGAGATCCAGATGTAGTAGCTCCAATGGTCTGGAAGTAGAAGATGTCTGAGTGCCCGGATGTTTAGCCTTAGTCTGTTTCCCAAGTTGACATGGTCCACACACCACATTGCTCACTCTACTAAGCTTAGGTATCCCCAGAACTGACTCATGCTTAGATACATTTGAAAGATATTTGTAACTAGCATGTCCCATCCTTTGGTGCCATAGATCTTCATTTGGTAACCGAATACTATTGCACACAATATCAGCATCTGGAACCAAGCCATAACAATTGTCTAAAGTGCGAACACCACTTATGAGTTTCTTACCAGACTCATCCATGACAAGGCATTTTCCCTTTGAGAACAGTACCATGAAATCTTGATCACATATCTGACTTATGCTCAATAGGTTCAATCTCAGACTTGGTAGAGAGATGATTCCCTTTCCTTTAATTTGTGATTTGCTCCCATCACCAAAAATGACATTACCACCTTTCTTAGACTCGAAAACCTTGAAGAGAGATCGGTCTCCAGTTATGTGTCTTGAGCAGCCACTGTCAAGGTACCATAAACACGTGTCCATAACCTTAAATGCGGACTTCATCATGAAGCACACTTCGTGCTTAGATGACAGATCAGTGGGAATGGTATTTTCTCTCATCTGCCTTTTATGAGCTAAACCTTTAACTTTCACTCTTCTTAGACGAACTCCTTTGCACATTTTCATTATGAGACAGTCTAGTTTCCTCTTTGCCAAGTTGAGATCTTTTCCAATAGTCATCATAATAGAATTCAAATAACTTTTAGACTTGTATTTTCTGATACACTCAAACAAGTAGAGATTAGAAAAACAAGATGTATTTAAAAACAAAGATCTCTTCAAGCCGGTTGCAACCATGACAACAGGGGTCAATGGATCACACAACAAATATTAACCCTAATAAGAGTGTTCCTGCTCTGATACCACTTAATAGGCAAAAAATGTATTGACCCCTTGTGATGAATTAATTGATTAATTAATATGCAAGATGCGTGGTAGCATAAACAAATCACCAATTAAACTAAATGCAGCAGAAAATAAATTGACACGGTGATTTGTTTACGAATGGGGAAAACCTACACAGCAAAAACCCTACCGGGTAATTTTAAGGTCACCACTCCCGAGAATCCACTATTATCAAAACAAGCAGTTACAAGTAAAGGAATCCCAGTACCTTATACCAACCTATAGTTGAACCCTTACCCCAATACCCAATTGGACTTGTTTTGTAGTGACAATCTCTCATTTTCAATGCACGGCTCCTAGTACATGACTAACCAATTGCGCGGATCCCAGTACGCGACTTGATCATCAACTTGAGAAGGATGTTGGCTGCAAAGTTCTTCTATTCATCACACGATGAAGATCATGAAGTTGCTTGGTCACAAAACCCTAAGGTGTACAAAACGCAGCAGCTTCTTCAAGAGAAAGAAGAACTAGGGCAAACTAGGTTTCCGGTCACACTTATGGAATTGTGCTCTTATGCAACTTGTGTAACCTTTTACGACCCTTAAAATAATTTTTATATATGTTTAAAGTTGTGAGAAAAGAAAACCCAAACATACATTCATGGATTGAATGAAAAACAGTCTTGAAAAATTAAGTTTCATAAACCTCGATAAATAGCCATCTATTGAGATAGCTGTCGAGCCACGGGGTTTAGCAGCTTTTAAATCTCGATAGATGTTAGCTGTCGAGTTAGCTGTCGAATTTTAATGAACAACACTTTCTTCACTTGATTCTTGGACAGACTTGCATGGCTTTAACACTTGAACTTGAAACCTCGTTCCTTGAAGTATTAAACACATCCTAGATCTACCCAATTACAAGTAAAGTGTGTTTTGTCAAAGGATTAGTCAATTACATAAAATAGTAACATATGTTCCTAACATTGAATCACATATGTCTTAATAGTAGGCTACTTGCCAATGAACCAAAACATTACCAGCCAAGGAGTGTGGCGTGAGAGATAGACTATGGGGTTGGTTGATGTTAGGACATATGTGATTCAATGATAGGAACATATGTCACTATTTTATGTAATTGGCTAATCCTTTGACAAAACGCACTTTACTTGTAATTGGGTAGATCTAGGATGTGTTTAATACTTTAAGAAATAAGGTTTCAAGTTCAAGTGTTAAAGCTATGCAGATCTGTCCAAGAATTAAGTGAAGAAAGTACTGTTCATTAAAGCTTGACAACTAGCATCTATCGAGGTTTAAAAGCTGCTGAAGCTCGTGGCTCGACAGTTAGCTCGATAGATGGCTATCTATTGAGGTTTATGAAACTCAGTTTTTCAGGATTGTTTTTCATCCAATCTGTGTGAATGTATGTTTGGGCTTTCTTTTCTCACAACCCTAAACATATATAAGGATTATTCTAAGGGCCGAAAAAGGTTACAGAAGTTGCACAAGAGCACAATTGCACAAGTGTGAAGAAGAGTATGACCGGAAACCTAGTTTGCCCTAGTTCTTCGCTCTCTTGAAGAAGCTGCTGTGTTTTGTACACCTTAGGATTTTGTGACCAAGCAACTTCATGATCTTCATCGTGTGATGAACTGAAGAACTTTGCAGTCAACATCCTTCTCAAGTTGGTGATCAAGTCGCGTACTGTGATCCGCGCAATTGATTAGTCATGTACTGAGAGCCGTGCATTGAAAGGAGAGATTGTCATTACAGAACAAGTCCAATTGAGTATTGGGGTAAGGGTTCAACTGTAGGTTGGTATAAAGTACTGAGATTCCTTTACTTGTAACCGCTTGTTTTGATAATAGTGGATTCTCGAGAGTGGTGACCTTAAAATCACCCGATGAAGTTTTTGTTGTGTAGGTTTTCCTCATTCGTAAACAAATCATTGTGTCAATTTAATTTCCGCTGCATACTTAGGTTAATTAGTGATTTGTTTGTGCTGCCACGTATATTGCATGTTAATCTGATTAATTAATAAACTTGGCTAATTAATCAATTAATTCATCACAAAGGGTAAATACGTTTTTGGCCTATCAATTGGTGGAGTTGGCGTCCAAAACTTTGGTTACTTGGCTGACTATATATTTTTGTTGTTGGTTTAGCTTGAGGCCAAAGTAGCAGGAAATGCATAATGATGAAAATTAATGGAATCTCACTTCTATTATGGGTCCATGAAATGGACAAAAAGTTTATTAAACAAGATAACATTTTTTTTTAGATTAGAGCTTGTTAACGGATTACGTGAAAGACTCAACCAAATATTAATCAAACATTTATGTTTAACAAGTATTACTGTATTAGCATGGGATTTGTTTATCAAGAAATAATATAGGGTAGGTAGCACTGGGATTTGCATGACAGCAACTACATTTCCTCCCTATTAATAAAATTTCATAAGTACAATTACTTAAGACATCAATTTTCCACACTATTAAATTCGATCGTGTGATTGCATTAACCAGTACAGTACAAAGATGATTAAACTGAACCATGTGATTCATTAATCAATTTTTCAATTTTCCACACTATTAAATTCGATCGTGTGATTGCATTAACTAATACAGTACAAAGATGATTAAACTGACCTATATGATTCATTAATCAATAATACTGTTACGTGGTTAAAATTTAATTGGAGAACTTAAGGATAACATCGAAAAAACTTTACCGAAGTGTTATCCTGAAAAGAAAGCCAATTTGTACTTTTGTTTTCTTTCTATTGGTCTGAAAGGCCTTATTGTTTTAGTCAGTAAGAAACAAACATCTACAGTCAGTCCTCACTGGTTTGATCATAATAGATTATCTAGAATCACGTAATGCAACAAGTAACCGAGTTTTAAATACGAAGCTAATACAAAGTTTGCTGAAACATTTCAATCAACTATTAGGAGAAGAAGTCAAAGTGATTTTTTTTAAATCCGTTTACCATATTTAACCCAAAGTAGACGCCAATGTAAGAGTTCTACACCAACAAAAGCAAATAAAAACAATCTTATTGATTCCCATCACAAAAAAAAAAAACAATCTTATTGAAGGGGTTATCAATAATTATTAGTCCAATCGGGTTAAGCAACATTTTGGGGTTTGAATAATTTGAAAGAATGAGTGTGTGTGAGATGAATAATGACGAGGGAGACATCCCACTAGAAAAGAATGAATACTTATTAATTGAGTGATAAGATATACATAAGCCTCGGGAAAATCAAGTACCTCATTGGCACCAATGAAATCTGCAAATTGGACAATACCTTTCGATTTGGATTACAGCAACAGCTACTATTCTATTGTCCAACCCCAAAATCAAGAACGATCAGGAAACTTTATAAAGCTGATAATTTGGGATTTTCTTAGAGAAAATGGCCAATCATTGGACAGTTTATTATAAAATATAGAATTCTACTACTGACAAAGAACAAATCACTGAAAATAAGCTCATACTCACAAATTTTCACTCAGGTCGCACCAGAGACTCTAAAAGATAACCGTGAAACCCGAAGAACTCTTCAAAGGTATATAAACTCAGCCATTCAAAGTCCAAATCGGGACAAAGTGTCATGAATTTCAAATCTTAGCAACATTACTGAAAAATAAAGAGAAGAAATCAACGCAAAACTTAACTATGATTTGATGCATTCTATTGACCAATAAAAGGATTAACAAAAAAAAATCTTAATTAAAATATATAGATAAATATATTATATGTGTGTATGTGTGTGTGTAATTTTTTTTTTTTTTTTTTTAACAAGTGGGGAGATTCTTTTATTTGAAGGTCTTAGGCAATTGCATCAGTTGCATCTATAGTTGAGCCCGCCCTAGACACATAGATAATATACATAATATAAAGTCCTTACAAAGAGTGTCTTTGTTTTTTCCCTCCCTTAATTTGAAGACACAAAAACAAAACAGGTTGGGGAGGGGGGGGGGGGGGGGGGGGTACTACACACAAGTTATAACCTATTAGCACACAGATGATAAAACACACATAAGTAAAGAGATCACATAACTAGGTTTAAGTGTTTAACCTCAAAGAACATAAAACAACCTTCATTTTAGTCAGTCTTAATCTCAGGGTTGTCGATTGTAGATGGATAAATGATGTTCTTGACACCCGAGAGATCCAATATCTTCTTGCTAGGGTACTTCCTTGTGTGAAGTCCCTGGCCTACTGATGTGCATCAATCGATAACTCCACTCGATCACCTCAGGAAAAACACCTTCCAGAAATAGGTGACCCGTGACCCTGAACCAAGCTAGCTCTGTCAAGTACCTCTCTCCCTTGCAAGCACCATTCACTATTGCCTTTGCACACCCTCGTACTGTCCCAACTGGAATCGATACTTACTTGTACCTACTCATAAAGCATTGCCAATTATTCAGATGGCATGTCCTATCTGCAGAAGTAACCAAAAAGTCAGATACGGTTAAACAATGAAAGTCTATTATCAAAAGAGATTACAATGGGAAACATGGATGGGGGTTAATAATCTAAATCCTATGTTAGGGGATCTAACTCTAAGGTATCCCACCTGTCTCTCTCTCCCGAGTTGGGCAGGGTCGACCATCGTGCCATGCCCCTGAAGCGATGAGGTAGTCATGACAAGTACAATATTGGATTAATTACATCGCCATTTATACTCTTAATGTAACAAAATATTAAGATGATCAAGTTTCAATTACTCTTTCCTCCATAAAATGTTTAAATCTAATTTTTTTTTTTTTTAAATTATACACAACATACAAGTTTATTGATTGAATAATAAATAACTTTCGATTAATATGAAATTTGGGCAAACAGGTTAAGAACAATAAAAAGTATATAATGTTGAGATTTTAAAAATACTAGTCCAGGTTAAGTTATCAAGTGGTGTAATTTTATCAAAAAAACAAAACTACATAGATAGAACTTTATCCTGTCACCTAAGAAGGGTATGCTAATTATGTGACATGGTGAGAGGGGAATAACTAATAAAGCCAATAACTTACATCTCTCAAGTCTTGATCAACTTCCATTTTGCCTTCCTTCAATAAGAGCTTGCCTTGGGTCATTTCAGACTCTATGAAACCAGGTGTCACAATTGTGATTTTGATCTCAGGCCCAACCTCAACACGCAATGTCTCGAAGAAGCTTACTATTGCTGCACTGCTTGCCTGAGGTGACAAAGTATAAGAATCCACCTGTAATAGAAAATTATTGGGACCGTATATCATATTGCTTACATTGTAGAAACTCATCCTAGGTGCAGGCAACCATGAAAAATCTACCACTTATTTGCATTGTTCACCAAATGATCCACTGTTGCATAAAGACCACAAATCAGAAATTGCAACATATTAATTCCAAATTAATATTTCCACAAAAGCAATAGAAAAACAAAAACATGTCATACATTTACATCGCCCAAAATGGTGAACTGTTTCATAAATAAACTGCGTACATTCTTCAACCTTAGAAGCATCTGCACGTACCATAATAACCTTTGGGGATCCTAGTTCTTGGGCTTTATCTGCCACCGTCAGAAGACGATCATCTCTTATGTCAACAAGGGCTAAATGAGCACCTCTCCTAGCATACTCATAAGCAATATGCTACAAACTTACAAAATAAATTTCATGTGAAAATGTTGTGGTATTTATATT
Organism: Notholithocarpus densiflorus; assembly: GCA_030021035.2. Taxonomy (NCBI): domain Eukaryota; kingdom Viridiplantae; phylum Streptophyta; class Magnoliopsida; order Fagales; family Fagaceae; genus Notholithocarpus; species Notholithocarpus densiflorus. The sequence continues at coordinate 133,429 of JARYZH020000171.1, forward strand.
TTTTTTTTAAGCTTATGGTATGCTTTGTGATTACAACCATGCATTTATATTTTGGAATAAGGAAGTGTTGCATCCCTAGGGCCCTAAATGACTCGAGTCAAGTTGAATATTAAAACTTCAGGCATGTTTATTTGATTTTATTATGAATACGAGATCATCAAACGAGATTACATATTTAAACTTGATTTTTTTTTTTTTTGTCAAACAAGCTCGATTTTGTTCATTAGTTACTTAATTAAATTATTATGTTCCCATATATAGAAAACCATTACAAAATTTTTTTAATCCTCTAAATGATAGAGGGGAAGTTATGGAGGCTTTATCGGCAAAGGGTCCACCAGTGACGGACAGCGAAGAGGCGGAGTTATTTGCTTGCCGTAGAGAAGTGGAGTCTGCAGTGGAGTGCGGATTTTCAGAACTGGTTCTTGAAGGAGATAACCAAGCTCTCATGGATGTCTTGAACACGAGAAAGGGGCTGTCGTCTCGGCTGGGCCATATCCTCCAGGACGTGTTGTGCATGCTTGATAGGCTTAGATGGGTGCAGGTTGTTTCTGTCAAAAGAAGCACTAACAGTGTTGCCCATGTACTAGCTAGATATGCTAAGGACCTAGTAGAGGATGTTGTATGGATTGAAGATTCACCCCCTCCCCCTCCTCCCCCCCCAGTTGTGGAGGCTTTGTATTTTGACTCTGTTTCTGTTGAATGAATTATAAGGATGTTATCCTTTTCAAAAAAATTATTATGTTCCCATATATAGAAAACCATAACAAAATTTTTTTAATCCTCTAAAAAAATATGAATTTTTACTACTAAGAGACAGTTTATATTATCAATAAACTATAAATTATTCCTATAAATAATTATAAATGATAATTTGATATTATATCCAATTTATAAATTTATACAATTCAATCTTAATTCTATATAAGTATTTTTTTTAGTGCACATATAAAAAATAATATTATATATAGTTATATAGTGTCATTTTTACGAGCTTGATCACAAACACATTATTATGTTTCAGTTTAGTTTGTTTAATAGTCGAGTCTAAACTTAGGTTTGAGTTTGACTTGCTTATTAAACAAACAAACATAAACACACATTCTCTTGTTTATTAAATATATATATATATATATATATATGTATAGGTAATTAATTGGGCCAATCAACCAAATACTATTGTATAAATTTAAACTCATATCATAACCCAGCCCATTACCCAAGACCAAACGATTTTCCCTATTTTTTTTCTCCTCTTGTTTTGTCCGATCCACATTAGTTTATATTTACCTTCTTTTTTTTTTTTTTTTTTTTTTTTGTTCACCTTTTTTCTCATTCACAGATGTTTCTTATCTCTTTTTCCTTCCAGATTATTCTTCTTTCTTATTTCTTCACACCTACAGATCTGTCTCTCAATGTCCTCGTCAAGGAGTATGTCGTTTACCATATCCTCATGAATGTTGCTAAAGATAAAATGGTCCAAAGTATTAAAAGTCATTGTAGGTTAATGTACTTGTAAAGAAATAAAAATAATCATAATCCAAATCACTTTTTTTTTTCTCCAGTTTTCTTTCTCTTCTCTCTCACTCACAATATCAACAACAATTCTAACAGATATAAATAAAATAATAATAATTAAACACTTGAAATAAACAATTATGATCATAACAAACTCCATATCAAAAGATACCGTCAAGGAACATAAATTATATAATATAAATAGCCCATGTAAAAAGTCTACAAAGATTAGATGGTGTGACATTGATACAAACCTTGCCAATTCTTGAAAATACTCTGTTAGGTTCTAGGGATTTAGGATCTAAATGTTTTAGAACTTCAATATGTAATGTTGGCAAACCATGATCAAAACTTAGAGTCTAGATTTAGGCTGCTCAAAATATGTTTATTGTAAAGTTGGAATCGAGTAATTGCAAAAAATTACTATTCACTTTCTGCAAGGCTCGATCGATCGAAAATTAGACTCGATTGATTGAAGCTCGTGCAAAATGTTTTTCTGCAGAATTTTCCAACTCAGCCCAAGCCCATATGAGGTGTAGGGTTTTATGTTTTGCCTTAAGTATAAAAGGAAAAACCCTAGCCACGTTTTCAAGTTGTTGTTTATGCTGTGTGTGTGAATCTCTTGTGAGATCTAGAGGTGTTTTCCTTCATACATACTTAGGGTTATCAAGATCAAGATTGATGTCGAGAGCTTGGTGATCATTTCAGTTGCTGCATAAAGAGCTTAAAGAAAAACACAAGTGGGAGTACTTGTGGTTGCTGTGAATCCAAGAAAGAAGTAGTCCGTGGACTCGGAGCTGTCACGTGGTCGTGGTAGTAAGTTTTCTACTCGAGGTAGCAATAAGATGTTAGTGGTCTAAGTCGCTATTGTAAAACTTCAATTCTTTCATAGTGGATCTGTTTTATCTTGAGGATAGCTAGGTTAAATCCTCTCCAGGTTTTTTACCGGTTTGGTTTTCCTGGGTTATCATATCGTTGTGTTCTTTATTTTCCGCATTGTTTACATGATATGATTTACTTGTGTTAACCTAAATTTGAATAATTTATCTAAGTTAATCACTTAGCTAAATAACTAGGTTAATCTGTTTGTGTTTAAGGGGTCTAAAAATGTACATACTCCAATGATGAGTACTACTTTCTCAGACACTTTCTCACTATATATGGATCTTTTTAAGATAGAAAGAAACTTGAGTAAAGGAAATGGGGGCATAAAAAAAGGGAATGCAATGAGCATCAAGAGAGGCACTGCAATGTTCAAGAACTTGTGTAGCAAATCCATATCTTTGCTGTGATGGATAGACAGTGGCAAGAGAGAAATTGAAGATATGAGGATATATGGTCTTATCTTTGTCATTTTGTTACATGTTTGAGCCTTAAATTCCAAAGGGAGGAGGGACTAGAAGTAGATAGAGCTGTCAAATCTTCTTTAAACTCCTTAAAGGCTTAGCTATATTACCAAAGGAGTGGGGTTTTAGAGTCAAATAGGATCAATGATATTGACATATCTTTGGATAGCATAGGATGAAAGACAAAATAAAAATTGACATCCTTCAAAATTTTCAGGCAAGATTACAAATTTTTAAATTTTAAGAAGGAAAAATATATTTCAACAAAAGATTTATGTAATTATTTTGCAGGGAAAAAAAAAAACAGCATGAAGCCTATCTATAGGAATAAAAAGTTGTTTATATACTTTATTCCAAACTCCAAATAGAACAATTAAGTTCAAGGCATTTATAGTGAAATGATATGGCTGGTATAGTATAACTGTCAACAACCAACAACTCATCTAATTTGGTGTGATGACTTCCAACAACGTTATGTACTTCATGCGCAGGTATTTATTTAATATATCAAAATGATATTTTAATTTTGAGCTGAAAATTTATACCCAAAAAAGAAAGAAAGAAAAGAAATTCTGGTCAGAACATAATCATAAATCTCTTTATATAGTACAATATAGTTTTTATTTGCACAAATAATAATAAAGCCTTCCAGATCCAGTCTAAATCATAGCGAGCTCTCCAATAATTCTGCTTAGAATTTATTGGATTAAAACACTAATGTTTCAGCTAGCGGTCCTTGTTCTGATGAGTGCATGGGCGATTGACTAACACTAAGTGCATACACCACTCAAAAACTTCAGGACATAAGACCCTCATCCAAAATCCCACCCTCATCCAAGATGGCTTAGTCAAGTACATGTCTCCTTTGCAAGTGCTGTTCACAATTGCTTTGGCACACCTCTCTGTTGACTCAACTGGCATCCAAGGCATTTCAATCTATAAGAAAATGTCACCATTCAGAAATGAAAAAAAAAAAAAAAATCAATTTTGTTTTGAGAGACTAGAAGTTACATAATGGCTAAGTTATGAGTAGAAATTACATATAAGTTCTTCCCTCTTTATGCAGCCAAAAAAAGGAAAAAAGAAAGAAAGAAGCTATGTTAGAAATATTATAAGTTTTATTACATAAGTCTTATAAAAAAAAGTTATTAAGATATTTACTATAATATTATTTAAATGGTATCAATCATATTCATCGTCATGTTTGTTTATCAGTATTTTAAAGAAAATTTGTAATTTTTAGCATTTTTCATTATATGTAGTAGGGATTATTACAAGGTAAGGTTCTCGGTCAATATATAGGACTATGTAAAGTTTTGTACCCAAGCCATAGGGTCCTATATATATATATATATATATAAATGAGGTTACTAGATTAGGTCGAGCTCTAGTGTGATGGCAAGTGCCTTACACCCAAAACAACGAGTTTGAGTTCAAGAATCAGCCCCTAAAAAAAATAGTTAAAAGTAAAATTGCTTATTATGACCTCTTTTAAACCTTACAAAAAGTGAAAGTATTGTAAACTGAATATAACATTTTTTATATTGTTGAAGTTACATCATTTAACCCGTGATCTACTGCACAAGATTTAAATTCAATGTACTCTGCGGATTGGACAAGACATGTTGCTGACAAAATGGTGTCTTGCCAGAATTGGGTGAAAATAGATGGTTTGGATTTTCTAAAATGTAGAAGATTAAATAATTTAAATGCAACTTAAAGTCTTAAACAGGATTGGTATAGGATTAATTTTCAAGTTTCGTTTCTTTTAATTCTCAATATACCTTTGGTAAAAATTGGCCTTGCGTCATTTCTGACTCAGTTACTCCAGGAGTTACAATGGTTATTCCAATATCTGGACCAAACTCAGCTCTCAGTGACTCAAAAAAGCATATTTGGGCTGCCTTGCTTGCCTGAAGACATCATTGATTCATAAGTAAAAGAAAATCTCGAAGTGAGCAACTAGTAAGGCATGCCAAGGAGGTTTCGTACGTAGTTCTTACACTGTAGAAGCTTAATCTCGGAGTACAGAGCCATGCTGCAACTGAAGAAATTACAACAATCTTTCCTTTGCTTTTTCTTAGGTGTGGAACTGCATAATGGGTGCTGTACACTGAACCCCAGAAATTTATGTCCTAAATTACATAAAACTGGAGTCTGTTAATGCAAGTTTGAAACTCAAAACTTAACAAAAAAATTGGGATTATATATTATAGACGTGAATGAAAATTAAGCACTGAAGAACGATTAACTATGCTTTTTTTTTTCTTCACTATAGTCCAATATAGTTACAGAAAGTGGGACAAGACATGTTGGTAGTTATTACCATAATGGAAGCAATGTCAGTTGAATCTTCAAAAAGGTCCACTTTTATTACTCCAGCGTTGTTCACCAAATGATCCACTGTTGCATAAACCAGTCACATATTGAAATTGTACATTCCAAAATATTTCCACAAATAGTAGGAATATCATTTTTTTGATTTTTTCACAACTTATACATTCCAAAATATTTATTGTTCCAGAAAAGCGTAGTAAAAGTGTAAAACAAACTAGTAGTTGAAAATCGTGACTTTAAGTCAAAATTTTAGTTGTTTTTGGTGATATATATAAAATTGTGTAAAACAATTTATGTGCAACAAATTTAACTCAAAATAAAAATTCATCATACACTTACATCGCCCAAAGTGGTTCACTATCTCATCAACAAAATGTTTACATTCTTCATCCTTAGAAACATCTGCACGTATCACAATAACCTCTGGAGATCCTAGTTCTCGTGCTTTATTTGCGACTATTCGAAGATGGTCCTCTCGTCTAGCAACAAGGGCTAAAATAGCACCTCTCCTAGCATACTCATAAGCAATATGCTACAAACTCAAATAATAATATAGTAAATTAACTATTGTTTGAGATTTTGTATTTACTATGATTATAACTACTTATTTTCAAATGTGCTAATATCCACAATTCTCTTGTGAATATAGATAAAATGTTGAAACTAAAACATTTAGAAATGAGCATTTCTAAGAACCCGAATTATATAATATCAATACATAATATAAAAGGCAGTTAATATCTACAAAGATTAAGAGGTGTGAGATTGATAATTTGTTACAAACCTCGCCAATTCCTGAAGATGCTCCAGTGATGAGTACAACTTTGTTAGCCACGTTCTCACTGCATATATTTCTTTTTAAAGAAAACAGATACTTGAGGAAAAGAAATGGTGGTAATAAGAAAAGGATGGCAGTTAAAGTTAAGGGAAGGAGTACAATGTTCAATAACTTTTGAAGCAAATCCATAACAGAGAGAGAGAGAGAGAGAGAGAGAGGAATTGAATATATGATGATAAGTCTATAAGTCTATAGTATGAGATTTTTTTTTTTTTTTTTTTGGCGATACAGACAGTGCTCCAAATTAACTATAAGACAAACAGGGGACATCATTGATTCAAATTTCAATGCATTGAAATTTGAATCAATGATGTCCCCTATTTGTCTTATAGTTAATTTGGAGCACTGTCCGACTCCATTCCATAGTAAGGCAATCGCATCTTGTGAAGGGTTCAGTACCGTTGATTCGCAAATTGCAAGCACAAAAATCCAAATCCCATCGCATAAATCAAACTCCTATAAAAAAATGGTTGAAATTTCGGATGGAAAGAAGGGATCAGTGGTCCCATCATTAGGTCATTACCAATGATCAGAGTAGTTTCCTATTATCCTATCAATATTATAGTTTGCTGTGAATAAAAAATAAAATAGTTGGCTGTGAATCAAAATCCATTACTGCTTTCTTGTTATCCTTCCATTACACAAAACCCAATGATCAATATTGAAATTACAATTGGGGCAGTTGAAACACTTCCAATCTTGCTTGACCTATGGGCGATCTCTTTTCTTTTCAAATTTGATCACCACTTGCAAGGGCGGAGCCATAAAATTTTTATTTGGAAGGTTGAGCTCGAGTTGCAGTACTAAATACTATAACTAATTCATTAGTGCAGATAAACTGCTAAACTTAGGCAAAAATTATGTTCGATGACGAATTGACGATCTTTCATAGAATAAATTTTTTTTTTATATACCAACTCTAATGGTGAAATAAGAATTTTCAATTTTAATATAAACTACCAAATTATCTACTAAATTGAATAAATAAAAAAATCAATTAAACTAATGAAATTTTCAAAGGCGTAAATAATTCAAAACTTTAATAGATTCCAGAACACATTTTATAATATAAAAAATGAATTTGAGAGAAACAAAATACCTTCTCTATAACTACTAGACTAAATAGACAATTCTTTTGAAATAAGAATTTTCAATTTCAATATAAATTACCAAATTATCTACTAAATTGAATAAAAAAAATTTAATTAAACTAATGAAGTTTTCAAAGGCGTGAATAATTCAAAACTTTAATAGATTCAAGAACACATTTTATAATATAAAAAATGAATTTGAGAGAAACAAAATACCTTCTCTATAACTACTAGACTAAATAAACAATTCTTTTTTTAAGAGCATTACTAGACTAACTCATATATATTATTGAGAGCCATCTCCTATTTTATAAGATAATGTTATTAAAATATTATATATATATATATATAAAGTATAGAGAAATTTTTAAATTTTGGGGGATGGAGCCATGGTCCCCAACTCATGGATACAACAAATTTTACAATAAAAAAAATTTTGAGAAAAAAAACAAAATTCCTTCTCTCTAATTACTAAACTAATTGGACAATTCTTTTTTTAAGAGTAACCATTAAACTAACTCATATATTAGTGGAGGCCAGCTCCTATTTTGTAGGCTAAATTATTAAAATGTTAAATATTTATATATAATATAGAGAAATTTTCAATAATTTTGGGAGGGCAGTGTATGTAGCTCTGCCCATGACCACTAGCAGAATATTTGGAGGCAGTGACCGGTTGGGGAGAGAGGCAAGGGCTGGTAAGTGGGTGTATATGTGTAGGCTGAAGTGTGCGTGTGAGACTTATGGTTATGAGTGTTTAAAAACAAGACAACTTAAATATAGTTATTTAAGTGTTATACCATAAATTTCTTTTACTTGAGTTAATTACATGATATTATTGATTTACTATAACAAAAACAAAATTTCTTATCGACCAACTCGAATCACCAAACCAAAAAAAAAAAAAAAAACTTGGCACAATGTTAATGTGCCATGTATGCACCTATTCATTTTTTTTTTTTTTGAGTGAGTTTCAAATTATGGCGTTCGCTTTTGATGATAGTTCTTTATTATCAGACCAAGACACCAATCGGTTTTTTGTGTAGATTAATATTATCTTTTTTTGAGTGAATTTCAATTTATGTCGTCTGCTACTGATAATAACCCTTTATTATCAGACCAAGATATCAATCAGTTTTTGGTATAGGCAGGGATTGAACCTTAGATCTCTTATTCAACCATCAGAAACTTTATCAATTGAGCTAACTAGAATTTACTATTCATATTATCTTGTTTGGGTGAAAATAGCTAAATACCACGTTTTGGCAAAATTTGTGGCAAACTAGCATTGTTTCGAAAATATTTAGTAATCTACCACTTTTTTAGTACTCGAGTTTCACAAAATCAAGTTCTAAATAGTACTTAAGTTCAGTGAACTCGAGATCCTAGGTGAGTCGCTAGCGTGTCACTGCTGACCTAGAATTGGAGGAATTAAAAAAACAATGTGGTACTCAATATTGCGGAAATCGAGTACTTCTTTATAGTACTTGAGCTTAATAAAGTCAAATACCTTGTTTTTTTTTTTTTTTTTTTTCTACTTTTTGTTTTGTACAAAACTTTTACTTATTTCATCTTCAATTGCTTGTGATTGTTGTGTCCACCATGTTGGGTGCATCATAGCACCGTGGGTCCAGCCCACACTTGATAAAACACCTCATTAAAGAGGTGGTTGGACAAGCCACAAAAGTCAGCCTATTTTCTTCTTGGGCAGTGACTTCGGTGTGTTGGACACGCTGAAGAGAAAAAGAAGAAAAGAAAGGGGCTGATGCATTAAGGCTATTCGGCCTAAGGGAGAGTTGAAGGAAAAAGAAAGTGGCTAAAGCAAAGTCAAGGCAAGTGAGTTGCATTTATTGTGATTTGATGTCAAGAGTGTGAAAGGAAGAAAAGAAGGAAAAGATGAAGAAATAAAAGGGGAGGCCATTCGGCCAGTGAGCAAGAAGTGAAGTCCTAGAGAAAGTGAGGACTAAGTGCAGTCATGTCATGGCTTCTAACAGTGATGAATTGAAAGGTCCTATCCATATGTGTCTTTGGTGATCTTTGATTATGAACATCAGATAAAATTACCAACTCTTATAATTTTTTTTGTTTAGAATCATATCAAATTACCAACTCTTATCATTTTTTTTGTGCAGCACTTTTACAACAGTATACTCAATGAGACCTTTGCCATTCGGTCCTTTGTTTAGGTGTTATCCAGTGTAAGGGCCATTTTGCATCTTACTGACTTCCTAACATCTCATGGGCACCTTTAGTGAATAGTTACTGCCAGACTACTTTGTGCTTAGCTAACTGCAACTCCAGTTACTTTCACATGAACTTTTTCAAGTCCAGACACTGTACTTAGTTTGGTGGACAACGATCACAAGCAGTTGAAAATGAAATAGTAAAAGTTTTGTATGAAACAAAAAGTAGAAAAAAAAAAAAAAAAGGAAGCTCATAGGACTAACTACATAATTTTATGTGGGTGTGCAGTGTGCCACTATGATTACGTCAATAGGAGATGATTTTCTAGGGATATGGTAATAGAAATTTTAATCTTGTCAGAATTGGACTTCATCTGCAACAAGAAATTTTTGGAAGGGTTTATGTTTGGGGCTGCATGTGTCAGTCCCAAATGTGGATGGCATTCTCGTCAGAGTGGTGATCACAGGCGTTAAGTCTTACGTCTGCAGAGATATAATTGTGTCCAAACTTGTATTTATAGGCAATTATGCATCCCTTGGGAATGAGTTATCTGTTAGTGAACAAATATGTCTTATCCTAGAATTAAAACCTTACTCAAAAGCTACATCTCTTTACCGAAACAATACCACACCTATGAAGCAACTCCATCTACCTAGTGGGTGTCATTATATGCATGAGGATGCACCGTATTATGTTGTGATCACCCATCATGACCGTACATTGACATGTACCATTGGGTTGCCTTTGAATTTGTTGATCGAGATCAAACTGGCTTTTGAAGTTGCTTTCTATGGCATTTGGATGGCACTGGTGATTATGAAAAGGTGGTATTAATTGGTTGCTTCTATCTTGAAGAAGTGTTTCTATGTTCTGTTCTAGAATATTTGAGATAATTCATGATAGATTTGATGTCGGGCAGTATTTTCAGAAAACTCAACAAAATAAGTATTAGGAGATAACTTCATTCTAATGGAATCCCCAATTAAAAATTACGGCTAGATTGCTTTTACTCTAACTTATCTATGTGCGGAAACAAGAGTAAATGAAGCGCAATCAACCAATACTACTCTAGTGCATAAACATGAACAACAAACAATAAAAGTAAAGCACAAGAGTAAGGGAATAGGGATGCAAACACAAGATAACACAACGATGTGTTATCGAAGAGGAAACCGAAGAATTCGGCGAAAAACCTCTCCGCCACCCTCCAAGAGGTAAATCGATCCACTAGACAATAAGTTGGGATACACAAATAGCAAGAGACCCTCCAAGCCTAATCTATCCAATATACCTAAGTCTTCCAAGCTCCTACTCCAACAAGACTTCTCGGAACCGTGTCTTGTCCAGCTTTCCAGATCCCGCAATACACTCGATTGCATCTGCCAAGCCTTACCGGCTTCTTTTGGCAAATCCCTAAAGCTTCCCAAGCTCCAAAACACTCTCTACAGTCTGAAAATGTGTGGGTTGTGTTTGAGTACAAATCTCTACTCAAGGTATGACAATGGGAAGCAAAAGAGGCTACAATGATTTCTCACTAAGGATTGGTAGCTCTCTCTCTAAAAGATAGGTGTGTGTGTTGTAGAAAACCTATTTAGGGTTTTTCTCTCTGAATGGCCTCCTTACAATTTGTGGGTAATGAGGGTATATATAGCATGGGTGAAGGGTAAGAAAGTCAAACTTAAAAATCCTCCAGGCAGAATGTTTTGCGAGTACCTCGCGGAAAGGCCTTACCTGCGAGACACTCGCGAAACTAACAGCCTGGCACGACTCTTCAACTTTTAGTCATGTGCTTCTCACGTGGCTACTTCGCAGGTTAGCTTCTCGCAAGCTTCTCGCGAAATTCACTTGATCTTCAATTAAGCTTGGGTCTTCACCAACTTGATACTAAACCCAATACAATAAAATCCCACAAGATACAAGGAACAAAATTAAAACAATTACAACACTTTTTGTCATGGAATAAGCCAACACTAAAACAAAGTTGTAAATCACAACTTTACAATCTCCTCCTTTGGCTATTCCGTGACAAAACACCCTATAACAGACTCTAGACTTGAACGTGAGTTTGGGAACAATGGAAAAACTCACTCACACCTAAATCTAGAAGCTGTGATGAACTTGGAACATGTATACCTATAACCTGAAACACTTGCACAAAACACATTAGACCCTCAAGGTAAATCAAGTGATAAAAGGACAAGTATAATGTAACAAGTAAATTGCGATCAAGTAAACACGATGTAAAACATATGAGCAACTTGATCAAACACAAAACAGTCATATGGAAATGACTACAATGATCATATAGCAAAGCAAATGATCATCCGAACATGCAACCAATAAAGCACAATAACATAAGGATGTATGCATGTCCAACACATAAGCACCATAAAGCAACGAGAAAACAAGCATAATGTAAAGCAAAAGAAACAAGGTTTTCTCATAAAAGATGTCTTCTCCCCCTTGGTATATGCATCTCCCCTATGACTTTCTCCCACTACGAATGTGCACGAGGTAGAATTTCTCCCCCTAAGAGTGTGCACATGAGTCATATAGAAATAACGATACTTACCGGTATACTCTCGGGTATACTTTCCCCATTTTTGTCACTAATAGACAAATCAATTAAGAGGAAGGAGGGAAAGAAAAGAAGATATGAGCAAGGGTATGATGCATGAGAGGTGCAAGATGAATGAGAAAATGAAGCTCAAACAAAAGATAAAACATTTTAAAGACACAATGCTACAAAGCATAAAGTAAACATGACATGCTAAGGAAGATGGAACAAAGTATAGACCAAGGCATGACATAGACACAAAAACATGTTATATGAGCTAAAAGGTCTAAAAAGACTTAACTAGTATAAGTGAATGCAAAACAAGTCAAGTGTAAGAGTGTGTGCAACAAGGTGCATCTAGTGTGCATGTGAGATGCATGACCAATGCATGAGCAAGGCACTCACGGGGCAAAGTGTATAAAACACGCAACTAATGATCAAAACATGATAAACATGCATAATCATGGTAATCCCAAAAATTGGTACTCATCGGAATCCAAAACAACGAGAAAATGTCATTTGGGCATTTTATCAAACACTTGGAGTGCAAACACTACACATGTATGTTAAATAATGCATGAACATATGAAAATCTTGCCTAAATACATGTTATTTACGCCACAAGGGGCCAACATCCAAAGCAAATCATCATTTAAAATAAAACCCAGTCAAAAAGATTGACAAAAAATAAGTTTTCCAACTCCCATTTGAGAAAATCCCAACTATGAACATAAAACCTCCAAAAACATAATCTAAGGATCAAAATCAATGAAAAGAGTTAAATATTACCTTAGAGATGTTAATGGAATGAAAAACAATTGAATTTAGTTGGGTTTTGATGTAGAAACATTGAAATAGGGTTTTAGGAGAAGATGGGAGAAGTTTAAAATAAATGATCCACGAAATGCCCTGTAAAAGCTGATTTGGAAATTTTTGTGGGAAGCTGAGAATTTTCGCTGGTACCTAACTAGCGAAATTAATTTTAGCTAGTACCTAACTAGCGAAATTTCGCTGGTAATTTTGTGGGTAAGCCTTACTCGCGAAATAGTCGCGAAACTCTCTGTTCAAAGCTGAAAAACTTGAGAATTGGACCCTTTAACTCGTGACTGAGGTTACACATGAAATAGGTCACAAAAACACCCAGAAAACATGTTTTTCACAAAAAAAACAACTTGAAAAACTTTGAAAAACATGGGTGATACAAATCATTTCCAAAAGCAAACAAAAAGAACAAAAATCTTTTTGATTTGATCCACATATGGTTGAGCACACACACACATCACATTTGAACATGTACAATCACACAAATGAAATAGACATTAATTGAACATTAGACTTCTGTGTTGTGTGTGTGGATCAAGTGTGGAATAATCCTTAGTCTAGAGTGAAGCTTCAATAATCAATTCAATCAAGTCATACACAACTAGTACTAAGTCAAGAGATCTATCTCTATTATAGAAATTAACATATATGACCTCCCACAAAACTAATCACATAACTTTGAAGCTTTTCATTTGGCTTCTTTACAATACATAATATTTGATCATTTTTGAACAATACATCTCATTTTGAGATTGGTGCCTGAAATTTTTGATATTTCAATTTGAGAATAAGCCTCTGCCTTTTTGGGCACCATACATTTCAATACAAGTCGCTTTCCCTTTTTCCTAGTCAAATACTAGTATGTGTGTAACGCCCCAGCCCAGATCAAGAAGAAAAAAAAAAAAAGGGGAAGTCAGTTTTTTTTAAGGAGCCACACGTGTGACCCACCTACCCCTTATTTCCTCACCACACATTCACAAATATCTCCCTCCCTCTTTGACCGGCCATCACTCCTTTCCACCATATTCTCTTTTCTTTTTTTTACTTTCACACAATACAAACACATCTCTCTCACACTCCCTTACTCCCACCGGCACCTTCACTTCTCATCACCTCCACCATCTTTTTCCGGCAAGATCACCGGAAAAGTCCATAGGAAAACGGTAAGGCTCACTCACCTCTACTATTTGAAGTAAAAATTTCTAATCTTTTTGTGGGTTTATTCTTTTGCTTGAGGTTATGTTCATCTAAGCTTTAATAATAATACTCATGTGATTTATGAGCATTAAAAGTGATATTTATGTGTTTTTATGTATGGGTTTTGGTCTTGGTGGATGTATTTGATGAGTGGGTTTATGATTTTTGCAATGGTGGTTAGCTAAGTGGTGAAGATTTGGGAGTTTGGCTTTCTAATGTGAAATAGTTAATGAATCTAATTTTTATTGTGTATTTGGAGCTAGTGGAGGATTTACATTTGGGGTTTGTAATGGTGGATATATATTGTTATATATGTTGTTGTTTTGTGGGTCTATTGAAAATGACATGTATATTGAGGAAGAAATTCATAAAGTGTTAGGATCTCTTATGGTAAAGGTAAGCTTGGAATGACATGATGATAAGTTGGAGTCTATGCTTGTAATGAAATTGTTGAGAAACTTTGGAAGTGCAATACATTATTTGTGAGGTTAAATGCTAGGCTTGCCTAATTAATTTCTTAGTTAGCAATTTCTAATAGGTAGCTAGATACAATTTCAAGCTTTATGCTTATTGTGATAGGTTTGCTTGATATTGTTTAGGTTCTAGCTAATCTCCTTTGGAGCTTCGAGAGTTAAGCTTTTCGAGGGTTGCAAGGTAAGTAGTTTTTTTTAATGGGATTTTTGAAAATAACCATGTTGCATAAAGCATTGTTTTTGGGTTAAACACATTTTGGGAAATCGTTTATGGAAACTATATTTTCCTAGAAAGCTTTATGTTGTAATTTTTAATGCATGTGATTATCTGTGAAAAGGGCATCATATTTGGTGATGTATATGGGGAAATGCATGATTTGTTGGCATGGAAAAGATAAGCATCTTTTATAAAATTCTTGGGAATGGATTTTATGAATTTATTGCATTATTTGCAAATTCTAAAGATGCTTTGTCTTAACTTGTATTATTTGGGAAATTTACGCAAAATATTTATGACAAGAAATAGTTTAGAGGACTTTGTGAATATTGTGTCTATTTGGTTATTGAAATATTTTATGAAACTACTTGGAAGTGAACTGTGTATTTCAAATACATTAACTTGTGAGCTTTTGACATGGTTTTGTCATTGTGCCATGATATTGGTGATTACCCCGTCTGTGTGACGACCTTGTCATGTGGCATTGGGTGAGGTTTCTGGATTTGAAATGGTATTGAATATTTTATAGCTCACAATGAATAATATGTATTTTAATAGTTATTTTGAGAAGCTTGGTGCTACAATATGTCTATCATTCTTGTCATGATGTTAAGGAAATTTATTTTGCAGAATTCAAATGGAAATTCCCAAATTTTAGCATGTCTGTAAAATGTTCATTATCATGAAACTTACATTTCCCCCACCCCCATTAAATATGCTACTTACTGGGCTCTATCTCATTCTATTATTTTACAAACTTTTCAAAGTAGGCAACTATCGTTTTGAGTAGCTTTTTGGTGGCTAGTAGTAGTTAGACTAACTGCTGATGGAGGCTGACTTTTGTAATAGAGATATTAGATGATGTACATCTTAGAATAGGCTTGACTCATTCTTTTGTATATTATAGTGGTTGTGACGTTATTCCCACTGATGGGACAAGTTGATGATATGTAATTATTTATTCAGACCTCTATTCTTTTTGTGGCCAATGGTCCTTGTAATTATTTCTTAGAGCTCTGACTTACTTTGAGAGTATATTCAATGGAATTATTATGATAATCCTTAATATTGGTACTTGATATGATTTATGTGGATTGGATTGTCAAAAAGGAAAAATCTACAGGTACTTGAGATGTCTTTCTCATGCTTTGGACCCTTTGGGGTTTGGGGCGTGACAATGTGCGACGGTTTTTACAGCTCATTATCTCTTTTCACTTTGAGATTTACATTTGTTGAGCTCTTTAAGCAAAAACATAAAAAATGTGAGAAGATATATAGGCACAAGTCTATGCATGTATCAAAATCATCAAGACTATTGACCAATCATTCATGACAAGCTTGAAGATTGATTTACAACAGTCACACATCGATTTCAAGATTCTTCCACAAAAATAGATGTGCATACAAAACAAGCTAAGCTCGTAAATATACTACGCCATTAGTACGAAGGTACTAGGCCAAACTCACATAAGATATGTGCTCAAACATATACGATCAAACTTTTTGAATTTTCCACTTTTTATGTGTTTTTGGATTTTTTACACACACAAAAACAAAAGCATAAAAGTAAGATCAAATGCAAAAATAACAAAAACAATGCATATAAAAAGATGCATGATGCACAAATGCATGACAATGAAGTATCTAATGCATGAAGGGTCCTACAAAGATCGAAAGAATTAGATCAAGGACCAAAAGAGCAAAAGCTCAACCATAGGAACCCTTCCTCATCCAAACGGAACGATTGTTTGGAATGAGTGTCTCATTAGAAGTGAGACGAGGGTTGGAAGTATGAGAACCGAAAATGCACATAGACAAGGAGGTAAGAACATCAAAAACTTTCTTCAACAACTTACCATTTTCCATCAAATCTGGTTTAGCTTGCAAAGCACAACTTCCATGAAGCTCAAGTTTCTCTTTTCTTTTGATTCTCTTAAGAGCTTGAAACTTAGAGCAATGAGGTCTAAGATGACCAAAAGCACACCACAATGGTGACAAACAATGTGTTTAGGTCCACTAGGCTTTTTGGGAAGGGATCTAGCAACATGGTTTTATTCTCTCAACTTTGAACATTGAGGTCTTATATGGCCAATCACACCACAATGGTGACAAGTTGGAACAAACTTAGATCCATCCAAAACCTTTGGTTGAGACCAAAACAGAGGCTTAGGCTTAAGAGTTTTTCTCTCAACTTTTTTATTTCTTTTGTGTGGAGGAATGTACATCGATTTGTCTTTAGAGGTAAAACTCACAATAGGCACAAAATCGGGCACCACAACATGATTGCAACAAAGTTTTTCTTCAATTTTAGCAATAGGTTCAGCAATCAAACACTTGGCATGCATCTTAAAAGATTCATTTTCACATTTAAGATCATCAACTAGTTTGTTAGACAAAACAAGTTTAGCATCCAAGTTCATATTCAAACATTCAAACTCTTTCAGCTTTTCAAGAGAATTTTCAGCAAGCTTCTTATACTTTTCAACCAATTTATTGGATTCATTGAGCTTAGCAATCAAATCATCCTTTTCACAACGAAACTTGCTCAAATTCTTATGAAACTCCTTAGCTTCTTTCTTCAAGAGTTTGATGTTTGGAATATCAACAACACCCAAAGATTCATGTAACATGGCATCACAATCATGTGGATAAACACTCATAGAGGCATTTTCACAAACACATGGCATGTTACAATCAACAACATCCATAGAAGCATACAAAGCATTATCCCTGGCAAAACACACAAAGGGTCAAGGATCACACTTAGGTAATGAAACCAAAACAAGTGTACCCACTTTGATACCAATTGAAAGCTCGATTATGTGTTAAAACACAAAAGCTTGTTTAGACCCCCAATTAAAAATTACGGCTAGATTGCTTTTACTCTAACTTATCTAAGTGCGAAAATAAGAGTAAATGAAGCGCAATCAACCGATACTACTCTAGTGCATAAACATGAACAACAAACAATAAAAGTAAAGCACAAGAGTAAGGGAAGAGAGATGCAAACACAATATAACACGGCGATGTGTTACCGAAGAGGAAACCGAAGAACTCGGCAAAAAACCTCTCCGTTGCCCTCCAAGCAGTAAATCGATCCACTAGATAATAAGTTGGGATACACGAATGACAAGAGACCCTCCAAGCCTAATCTACCCAATGTACCTAAGCCCTCCAAGCTCCTACTCCAACAAGGCTTCTCGGAATCGTGTTTTATCCAGCTTTTCGGATCCTGCAATACGCCCGATTGCATCCGCCAAGCCTCACCGACTTCTTTTGGCAAGTCCCCAAAGCTTCCCAAGCTCCAAAACACTCTCTACACTCTAAAAAGGTACGGGTTGTGTTTGGGTACAAATCTCCTCTCAAGGTATGACAATGGGAGAGGGAAGGAGAAGAGGCTACAATGATTTCTCATTAAGGATGGGTAGCTTTCTCTCTAAAATATGAGTGTGTGTGTTGTAGAAAATCTATCTAGGGTTTTTCTCTCTGAATGGCCTCCTTACAATTTGTGGGTAATGAGGGTATATTTAGCATGAGTAAAGGGTAAGAAAGTCACACTTAAAAATCTTCTAGGCAGAATGTTTCGCGAGTACCTTGCGGGAAGGCCTTACCCGCGAGACACTCACGAAACTGACAGCCTGGCACGACTCTTCAGCTTCCAGTCATGTGCTTCTCACGTGGCTACTTCGCGGATTAGCTTCTCGCGAGTTTCTCGTGAAATCCACTTGATCTTCAATTAAGCTTGAGTCTTCACCAACTTGATACTAAACCCAATACAATAAAATCCCACAAAATACAAGGAACAAAATTAAAACAATTACAACACTTTTTGTCATGGAATAAGCCAACACTAAAATAGTTGTAAATCACAACTTTACAGGATAAATAATGTTCTTGGCACCCAAGAGATCCAATATCTTCTTGCTGGGAGCTTCCTTGTGTGAAGTCCCTAGCCTATTGATATACATCAATTGATAACTCCACTCGATCACCTCAGGGAAAAACACCTTCCAGAAATAGGTGACCCTGAACCAAGCTGGCTCTGTCAAGTACCTCTCTCCCTTGCAAGCACTATTCACTATTGCCTTTGCACACCCTCGTACTGTCCTAACAGGTATCGTGCTTACTTGTACCTACTCATAAAGCATTGCCAATTAATCAGATGACATGGTATAGATAAAGCATTGAGCACATCTAGAAACCTACACCAAGATTTGGGTTAGGTTCAATATATTCCTGGTGTATTTTTTGTCAATATTAAGATTTGGTTAGGTTCAATATATTCCTAGTATAATTTTTATCAATATTACATTATTTTGAATGATGTATTTTGACAAGTACAATATTGGATTAATTACATTGCCTTTTATACTCTCTTAATGTAAGAAAATATAAAGATGATCAGGTTTCAATTACTCTTTCCTCCATAAAATGTTTAAATTTAATTTTTTTATTATTTTATTTTAAAACTATACACAACATATAAGTTTGTTGATCGAATTGTAAATAACTTTCGATTAACATGAAATTTGGGACAAAGGGGTTAAGAACAATAAAAAAGTATAATGCTGAGATTTTGAAAATACTAGTCCATAGTTATCAAGTAGTGTAATATTTATAATATATAAAATATATATAAAAAAAAAAAAAAAAAAAGTACACAGATATAACTTAATGAGAGGAATAACTAATGAGCCAATAACTTACATCTCTCAAGTCTTGATCCACTTCCATTTTTCCTTCCTTCACTAAGAACTTGCCTTGGGTCATTTTAGACTCTATGAACCCTGGTGTCACAATTGTGATTTTGATCTCAGGCCCAACCTCAACCCGCAATGTCTCGAAGAAGCTTACTATTGCTGCACTGCTTGCCTGAGGTGACAATGTATAAGAATTCATCTCTAATAGAAAATAATTGGGAACCATATACATCATATTACTTACATTGTAGAAACTCATCCTAGGTGTAGGCAACCATGAAGATGAAGCAAGGACTATCATCTTGCCTCTACTTTCTCTGAGGTGTGGAAGTGCAAAACGGGTGGTATATACTGAACCCCAAAAGTTTATATCCTGCGAGGAAAAAAATATTAAACATTTCGACTTTGTATTAGATTAGACTTTGATGTCTTCCTTACATTAATTAACTCCTCTTTCTTTTGGTTTTTTTCCAAACTCTTTGCTGTATACTTGTACAAGTCACTTGGTTAAAAAGTAAAAACCCGACCATAGGAAACTGACAAATAACACTAATAAGTCATGGTATTGTATCAATCGATCATACCTATAGTTGTGAAAAATTTTGTAGCTTAATATTACTAGACAAATAACATGCTTGGACAGTCTTTTTTTTTTTTTTTTTTTTCTTTTAACAAATTTTTGGTAAATTATGCATAAAATTGTCAATTACCATTACGGTTTTAAAGTCGGTGATATCAATTGCATCTTCAAACAAGCAAGCCGAAGCAATCCCAGCATTATTCACCAATGATCCACTGCATCAAAGAATCATCACGCAACAAACTTATAATACAAATAAAAATCCTTTATGTTAATGTTTATGCTTCATTCTATACTCCACTAATTACGACCTTAAAATACTATTTTAAAAACACATGCAATAAATAAATCAAATTAAGTTAATAAGCTTAATTAACGATTTGGGCTTACATCTGCCAAAGTGACTCATGGTTTCATCAACAATTCGCTTTCAGTCCTCAACCTTGGATACATCTGCACTAATTATAAGAACATCAGGGGAGCCATATTCTCGAGCTTGATGCGCCACTTCTTGGAGAGCGTTTTCCTTTCGAGCAATAAGGGCTAGTAAAGCCCTTCTCCTAGCATATTCATAAGCTAAATGCTGCAGTGTACATAAACCAATAATTTTAAAAAAAATTAATGAAGTCATAAATCAATATTATATATATCAAATAAATTAAACGTTCACTACAAAAAAAAGAAGTCCTATGGCCGCATTTTTAAAATGCGGCTATAGCTCTTAAAAACGTGGCTATAGGACGTTTTGACCTATAGCCGCGGTTTTTTAGGCCGCATTTTCAATTGTGGCCTAAACCCCGTGACTATAGGCCTAAGGGGTCTACGGCCACATTTTTTCAAATGCGGCTATAGGCCAAAGCTATAGCCGCGTTTAAAACGTGGCTATAGGATCGGACCAATGGCCGTGTTTAAAACGTGTCTATAGGTGAAAGCTATAGCCGCGTTTAAAACGTGGCTATAGGACATGCTCTAGCCGCGTTTTTTAAATGTGGCTATAGAGGACATCTATAGCCGCATTTAAAAACGCGGCTATAACCCCTGAATATTTTTTTGAATTTGACTATAGCCGCTTGCAGAGTAAATGTACTATAGAACTCAAAAAAGATGCATTCAAGGTAGAAAAATTAAAAACTTAAACTTGTAGTCAAAATTGAAAACTAAGAAACAACTAACCTCACAATTTTCAAATCAGGCTTCTGGTTAAAACCCAATATTAGAAATATATATATGCTCACAGCAACATGTAATGACTTTCTAGCAATACAGAACTCTTTAAAGAAAAATTATATGAATTCTAAAACAGGGCTGACAGATGAATCTCGTGATTAGATTCTCAGCCAAAGGAGGGGGTGAAGGCCTCTAGTTCATGTGGACAATAAGAAGTACATGGTACATGGTGCAAGCACCAGCACTTGTAATCTATCATATGTGAGATTTAGTCATGAAGGTTCAAGGTAGATTGGCATCATTGTAATGTATAATCTACCTTGTGAGTTTGGTTGACTAACTTGTAGACTTCATTAAACCAGGTTTTGCGTGTCCATATTCCAAATCGTCAACCTTCAAATTTAAACTGAAATATCTGTTACCAAATGTGAGAACAAGAAGCACTAAATGATCTTTGGAAATTTTCATGGGAAAAATTCCTGTAAAGTTGTGATTTACAACTATGTGTTTTGTTGGCTTTAATTCCGTGCCAAATTTGATTGTAATTCCATTTCAATCTTTTGTACCCTGTATTTATTGTGGGAGTTAATTGTAAGGGTTGTTTGATAGAGAGAGAGAGAGAGAGTGTGAAGACTCAAGCAATTGAAGACTGAAGAGTTTTCGCGAGTATCTCGCGACCAAGCATCCCGCGAAGTGACTCATGTGACTTGCACATGCTGGAATGCGAAGAGTCAGGACAGGATGGAGACGGCTGTGTCTCGCGAGTATCTCGCGGGTAAGGCCTTCCCGCGAGACACCCTCGAGACATTCTGTTCTGCCAGACTATACTATCTGAAACACACTTTCTGTACCCACACTATATATACCCACATTACCCACAAATGTTGAGGAGTGCTTCTAAGAGAAAACCCTAGCCAGACACCTTGAGAGTTAGAGATTGTTATACCCACAATCCTCTACACAATAGCTTGTGGTTTTTCCTCAACTCCTACCTCTCCATTTCCATACCATTGAGAGGTTGATAGCCCAAACACTTATCACACCCTTTCAGAGTGTCAAGTGATAGTTTGGAGTTGCTGGGAAGCATTGGAAGAAGCCAAAGATGGCAGATGCAACATGGAGCTTGTTGCGGGTTTCGGAGAGCTAGACAAGACACGGTTCCGAGAAGCCTTGTTGGAGTAGGAGTTAGAGGGCTTAGATACATCGGGTAGATTAGGCTTGGAGGGTCTCTTGCTAGCCCATGTATCCCAACTGATTGTCTAGTGGATCGATTACCGCTTGGAGGGCGGCGGAGAGATTTTACGTCGAGTACTTCGGTTTCCTCTTCGATAACACATCGGCGTGTTATCTTGTGTTTGCATCTTTCTTCCCTACTCTTTTATATTTCCATTCTACTGCTGTGTTGCTTTTAATATGGATTAGAGTAGCTTGTTTGTTTATCCACTCGCATTTACATTATTCTGCACTTAGTATTAAGTTAGTGTGAAAAACTATCGAGCCGTAACTTTAATTTAGGGGTCTAAACAGCTCTTGTGTTTTCAACACATTTTCGAGCTTTCAATTGGTATCAGAGCAGGTACACTCGCTGTGGTTTAAATACCTGAGTGTGATCATTGACCCCATTTGAGATGGACCGGTCTCAATCTTTAAATATTCCACTATATTTTGATGGTAGTAACTATGCCTTTTGGAAAGTCCGAATGAGGGCTTTCTTGTGTTCAATTGATGTTATTGTTTGGGATGCAGTAGAAGTATGATGGACTAGGCCGGAGGTCGCTAAATCCACTTGGGATAAGGCAGCACTTGCGGCAGCTAACACTAACAGTAAAGCTTTGAATGCAATTTTTTGTGGTGTTTCTCTAGATGAATTTCACAGGATTTCCCACATAACAGTAGCCAAGGAAGCTTAGGAGATATTGGAAACCACATATGAAGGAACAAAGAAAGTAAAGGATACAAAGTTGCAGATGCTAACCACCAGATTTGAGGAGCTGAAAATGAGTGAAGACGAGTCATTTGACTCTTTCTACAGTAAGCTGAATGAAGTGGTTATTGGCAAGTTCAACTTGGGTGAGAGAACGGAGGACTCAAAGGTAGTGAGGAAAATCCTCCGATCATTGCCGGAGAGCTTTCGAGCAAAAGTCACAGCTATAGAGGAAAGTAAAGATTTGGATGAGATCAAAATCCAAGAGCTAATTGGATCTCTCCAAACGTATGAGCTGGGACTGCCTTCTCATAAGTCGAGCAAATCTCTTGCTCTTAAAACCATCACCAAAAGAATGGATGATTCCTCCGAAGAAGATGGAGTGGAGAAGGAGGTAGCATTTCTTGCAAAGAACTTCCAAAAATTTCTGAAGATGAAGAACAGTGGGAAACCATTCAGCAGAGGGAAGTTTTCATCCTCTAAAGGTGATAGGAAGGAGTTTAAGAAGAAAGATGGAAAGGATTCACAACCCTCTCAAGGCATCATGTGTTACGAATGCAGTGATCATGGACATCTTAAAAAGGAGTGTCCAAACTATTTGAGAGGAAAGGGCAAGGCATATGCCACAACCCTTAATGATTCGGATTCTTCCAATTTTGATTCGGAGGATAGCTATGATGAAGAAGAGAACTTCTCAGCATTTATGACTATTGCTCATGTTGAATCTTCAGAGGACTTAAGTTTGCTTGTGAAAGAACTCGGTGAACATAGTGAAGTGGAGTCAATGGGAGTAGTAGAAGAATCTAATGCTGAAGAAGATGAAAATCCAGCGGGACTTCAAGAAAACTACAATTCCCTTCTTGAGAAGTCAGGAAAATATACAAGGATGGCCAAGGCAGCCATTAAAAAATGAAGAAGGCAGAGGAGGACTATAGAAGTCTCCTAATGCGATATAAGGAGGCTAAATGTGAAATAGAGACGTTGAATGGAGAACTGACCAAAGCTTACTCAAAGATAAAATTTCTTGAGCTTGAGGTGGTTCAAGCAAATGCCAAGGTAGAGCGAGTATCCACAAAGAAGCTTAATGATGTCCTCTCTCATCAAAAACCTTTCTCCGACAAAACCGGATTAGGATACACCGGAGAAAGTAGTTTAGCTGTGAATATCTCCAAAGAAGTGAAGTTTATGAAGGCCAAAGAGCCAGTTGTAGTTGCCCCTACTGTGGAAAAGGCAAAGGTTGAGAAAAAGAAGAATGTGGATGACCAACGAATGTTGAACAAGCCCCATAACCTATCTGTGGTCAGGTTTGAAACCAGAGGAAAATCACTCCCAAGATCACAAAGAGGTCCTAGAACGAGCCATTTCTGCCATCACTGTGGACTTCAAGGACACACCAGACCAAATTGTCATAAGCTGAGGGCATTGAAGAATGCAAGTGATCAGAGGTCAAGAGGACCAAGAAATGACAAAAGGAATTGGGGTGTTGAGTAATCAAGAGGTCGAGATGGTGATTCCAGAGTGATGGATGTGAAGAAAATGATTGATGTATTCACCACTTGTTTGGCAAGCTTCTCCAGAAGGTTTGAAGGCCACAACACTCGTACCCAATCCTATAGGGATATCACCCCAAACGCACGTGCCGTGTGGGTGAAAAGGGGTACTCATGCATAAGCATTACAACATGTTCATGCATTAATTCTTCCGATGTTTAGGAACATATGTTCATGCATCATGACATGCATAATTTACTTTGCGTCATTTGCTTCTGGTTTATAGCATGTTTCTTTGTTTTGGTTTGTACCTGTTTTTGTTGATCTTACTTTACTTGTTCTGTTTTTTACTATGTTCAAAAAATTCAAAAACCTATAAAAATTGAAAAATCTTCAAAAAGTTTGATCGCTTCTGTTGTGTATATCACATGTGAGTTTGGCCTAGTACCTTCATACTAATGGCATAGTGCATTTACGAGCTTAGCTTGTTATGTATGCACATATATCTTTGTGGGAGAAATCTTGAAAACTATGTGTGATTGTTGTAAATAGATCTTCAAGCTTGTCATGAATGATTGGTCAATAGTCTTGATGGTCTTGATTCTTGCATAGACTTGTGCCTATATCTCTTCCCATTTTTTATGTTTTTGCAATAAAGCTCACCAAATGTAAATCTCAAAATGAAAAGAGATAATGAGCTGCAAAAGCCTGTCGCACATACTAGTATTTGACTAGAAAAAAGGGAAAGCGACTCTTGTATTGAATTGTATAGTGCTCAGAAAGCCAAAGGCTAACTCTACATGTTGAAATATAAAAAATTTCAAGCACCGATCTCAAAAAGGAGATGTATTATCCAAAAAGGATAAATTGTTATGATTTATGCAAAAGCCAAATGAAAAGCTTCTAAATTTTGTAATCATTCTCTTGTGGGAGGTCATATATGTTCATTTCTATAATTGAGATAGTCCTCTTGATTTCGTACCAGTTGTGTATGACTTGATTGAATTGATCATTGAAGCTTCACTTTGGTCTATGGACTATTCTACATTTGATACTCACCCACAACACACAAGTTTTTGATTCAATTAATGCTTATCTCATTTGTGTGATTGTACGTGTTCAAATGTGATGTGTATGCTCAAGTACTTGCTGATCAAACCCAAAATTTTTTTGAGTGTTTTATATGTTTTTGAAAGTGATTTTATACTTTCGTACTTTTAGTTTTTGTTCAAAATGCATTTTTGTGTTTTTCTTCAAAAACTGGTTCAGAGGTCTTTTCGCGAGAAGCCCGCGACTTAGAGCTTCCCGCGAAATGTGCTTAAGGGAAATTACAAAGTCACATTTTCATACAGAAAGTCTCGCTACTGCCTCGTGAGTATTTCGCGACTAAACTCTTCTCACGAAATGTTTTTAGGCAAAAACTGGAAATTCTTCAAATTCATACAGAGGCTATCGCGACTGTATCGCGACTAATAGCTTCTCGCAAAAGCTTCAGTATGTCTTGCGACTTTCTAACCCGCGAAAAACGCGTGTTTTCAGTTTTTATGTAGCAGATGTGACATCTTTTCAAAAACTCTTAACTTCCCTCGCACTGCCTCTCTCGAACCTCTCTCAACCCAAAACCATTTTTCACTCAAACCCCATCAATTCCAAGCTTGTTTTTTGCAATTTTAACTTCAAGGTATGTTTTCTAAAACATTTTTCCTCTTGTTTGTCATAGATTATGCAGAAACTTAGTTAGGGTTCTCAAAATTGGGGGTTTTTTTTCCGAAAATCGGTTGGGGTTTTTAGTTTTTGTGAAAAATTTTCAAAAACTTTGATTGGGCTGAGTCCTATTTGCTGTGTTTGTATTTGGGTTGGCCCCGTGTGGCATTCTACTTTGTATTGAGGCATTTTCTCTTATATTCATGCATTGTTCATTGGTGTAGTTCATTGTTGCATGCCATGTGTTTGACAAAATATCCCAGTGACATTCTTGTGTTGAATTGGACTCAAGTGAGTTCCAATGAGTGGATTTTGTCTTGAATAATAATGTTTATCATGATTTGGTCAGTGTTTGTGTGTTTTACACACTTTGCCCATGTTGCACACACTAGGCACACATTAGGGCCCTCTAGGCACACCTCATGCATCTCCTGATGCACACACATGCAACAACATATGCACTGCCTAGGCACACACAGACACAGTTACTTAATTCATGCATTGTGCCTATGCTTACTTGGTTTAACACCTTTCACATGCTGTTTGTGTTTATTTACTCTGTTTTGAGTTTGCTTTGTTTTAAGTTGTTTTACCTTTATTTTGAACTAACATGTTTCTAATCATGTTTTGTGTTTGCACACTTGTTTCTTTTCTGTTTTGTGATCCTTTGCACAGATGGCTCCTACTAAGCATGCAGCCACCCAGAAACCATCTTCCAAACGTGCACGCACTGATTCTAATCATTTCAAGTATGCTGAAGCTGATCATTTCAAGGCACACACTAAGGCCCTCTAGGCACACCTCATGCATCTCCTGATGCACACACATGCAACAGCATATGCACTGCCTAGGCACACACAGACACAGTTACTTAATTCATGCATTGTGCCTATGCTTACTTGGTTTAACACCTTTCACATGCTGTTTGTGTTTATTTACTCTGTTTTGAGTTTGCTCTGTTTTAAGTTGTTTTACCTTTATTTTGAACTAACATGTTTCCAATCATGTTTTGTGTTCTGTTTTGTGTTTGCACACTTGTTTCTTTTCTGTTTTGTGATCCTTTGCACAGATGACTCCTACTAAGCATGCAGTCACCAAGAAACCATCTTCCAAACGTGCATGCATTGATTCTGATCATTTCAAGTCTGCTGAAGCTGATATGAAGTATAATGATTGCTATAAGGATAAAACGATCATCATGGAAAGGGTTGTGCAACTAGAATCACTTGAGGGCACTTTCATACTTGAGGTGTTCAAAGAAAGAACTTGGACCAAGTTGTTGAACCCGATTGGGTTTGTCTACTCAGAAATCATAAAGGAGTTTTTCTCCAATGCTGTTGTGGACGGAGATCGTATAGAGTGCTGGGTAAGGCATAAAGAATTTGTGATTACAAAGGAGATCATACAAGATTTTTTGGAGATTCGTCCTCCATCTCAGCCAATCTCAGTCCAATATGAAGACAGATTGGGGTCCACTGAGGAGATGGTGAAAATTCTTGGTGGTACACCAAAGAAGTCATCCATGAATACAATCTCATTTACACCGGAGATAAGGGCTTTGGCATATGTGATGATCCATAACCTGTACCCGGTCACCAACCTCACTACACTGTCAGCTAGAAGGACAAAGTTTTTGTACGATCTCTTTACTCACAAGGAGATTGATATTTGTGGACACATCTTTCATCTGTTGAAGAAGGGCATTGAGAAGTAACATTCCAAAACAGTTATGCCTTTTCCCTCACTGATTATGGGCCTAATTACGAAGATAAGGCTTAAACTCCCGAGTGGGCTTACTGTGGTTCAAAGGGACTATCCCATTGGTGCACACACAGTCACCAGGAGCACAACCCACATCAAAGGCTCCAAAACAGGTGTGCATACGATACCACAGGATCATGTTGAGGACGAGGGTGGAGAAACAAAGGAGGATATTGATAGATTCATTTCTGCTCTAGAGAGTTCAGCACAGCCATCCTCTTCTGCACCAGCACGAGGATCAGACAGACTAGATCGCATCCTAGCTAGAGTGGACCAATTATACACTATGCTGGATTCCCATGTGCAGCACACAGCGGATCAGTTTGCATACGTCCAGGGACAGATCACTGCATTGTCTTCACAGATCGACGACTTGTCCATGGCGCGGGGATCAGATTCAGAGTCTGAGCAGTTTTAGCCTCCTTGGCCATTCTGGTCAAAAAGGGGGAGAAAATTTTGAGGGGGAGCTTGCACATTTGAGGGGGAGCGGAGTACTGACATAGCTTAGGCCTAGAAACTTTAGTTCATACAGGCGGTTTAGTTTTTTTTTTTTTTTTTTGGTTTAAATTGTTTTAGCATTTATAACTCTTGGATAGTTGTTTTTGTTTACAGTTTTTACTGCTTTTGATTAAAGCTTTTAGTACTCTGTCTTTTAATTTCAATTTATTCAGTTTATGTGTTTACCTAATTGCTTTGTAGCATTTTTTTGTACTTTTAAGATATGTCTTGAGTACTTCATTCTTGTGCCTTTAGTAGGATTTTGTATCCTAGATGCAAATACTTTGTGTATTCTGCATTGGTTGAGTGTTGGACATGCAATTGATCCGTGGGATTGATCTTAACTACATTGCGTGTCCGGATGAGCATTTACTTGCTAAATGTTCATTGTAGTCATTCTTTAATGACTGATCCTGTTTGATCAAGATATGCTTACATGTTCTATTGTGTTTACTAACTTGATCGCATTTTACTTGCTTATATACATACCATGTATTCAACTTGTCATAAGCTTAATGAAAATTTTGTTTGTGTGCAAGCGTTTCAGGTTACAAGTCAATACGTGCAAGTGCTTCACAGCTTCTAGATTAGGTGTGAGTGAGTTTTGCCACTGTTCCCAAACTCACATTTAAGTCTAGAGTTTGTTTTAGGGGTTTTGTCACGAAATAGCCAAAGGGGGAGATTGTAAAGTTGTGATTTACAACTATGTGTTTTGTTGGCTTTAATTCCGTGCCAAATTTGATTGTAATTCTATTTCAATCTTTTGTACCCTGTATTTATTGTGGGAGTTAATTGTAAGGTTTGTGTGATAGAGAGAGAGTGTGTGAAGACTCAAGCAATTGAAGATTGAAGAGTTTTTGCGAGTATCTCGCGACTAAGCATCCCGCGAAGTGACTCATGTGACTTGCACATGCTGGAATGTGAAGAGTCAGGACAGGATGGAGACAGCTGTGTTTCGCAAGTATCTCGCGGGTAAGGCCTTCTCGCGAGACATTCTATTCTGCCAGACTGTACTATCTGATACACACTTTCTGTACCCACACTATATATACCCACATTACCCACAAATGTTGAGGAGTGCTTCTAAGAGAAAACCCAAGCCAAACACCTTGAGAGTTAGAGATTGTTATACCCACAATCCTCTACACAATAGCTTGTGGTTTTTCCTTAACTCCTACCTCTCCATTTTCATACTATTGAGAGGTTGATAGCCTAAACACTTACCACACCCTTTTAGAGTGTCAAGTGATAGTTTGGAGCTACTGGGAAGCATTGGAAGAAGCCAAAAATGGCAGATGCAACATGGAGCTTGTTGCAGGATCCGGAGAGCTAGACAAGACACGGTTCCGAGAAGCCTTGTTGGTGTAGGAGCTTGGAGGGCTTAGGTACATCGGGTAGATTAGGCTTAGAGGGTCTCTTGCTAACCCATGTATCCCAACTGATTGTCTAGTGGATCGATTATCGCTTGGAGGGCGGCGGAGAGGTTTTACGCCGAGTACTTTGGTTTCCTCTTCGATAACACATCGGCGTGTTATCTTGTGTTTGCATCTTTCTTCCCTACTCTTTTATATTTCCATTTTACTGCTGTGTTGCTTTTAATATGGATTAGAGTAGCTTGTTTGTTTATCCACTCGCATTTACACTATTCCGCACCTAGTATTGAGTTAGTGTAAAAAACTATCGAGCCATAACTTTAATTTGGGGGTTTAAACAGCTCTTGTGTTTTCAACACATTTTCGAGCTTTCAATTCCAATAGAAAGAGAGTACCTTAATCCAAAATTGTAGATTATCATCAGCAGATTTAAATGCCATTAAACGGCTATCAGCTGCACATACAGCAACATCATCACGTTCCATATATGCAAATTTGCCTCATCTTCTTAAATTTCAGATTTGCCTTCAGATATTGACATGGGACAGAAACCAACAGGAAGAACAATAATGCTTTCTTTTCAAATCAGAACAAGTTTTCTTTGGACACAGATAAATCAATACTCAAGTTTTCTTTAAAATTAAGGTCAGGAGTAATATACTAAAATCACAAACCAGAAAAGCAAGAAGGGAAAAAATAGAACATAAATTTTGAGAAATTGGCATTAAAAAAAAAAAAAAAATCCCTTTACAGACTGAATGGAACCAAGGAGAATTTGATTTAAAATTTAAAAAAAAAATTACATAAACGATGAAAGATTCATCTCTCTCTCTTTAATGGAAACCATTCTATTCCAAAACACAAATATACAATATGGCAAACAAAAGGGCTATAGAAAATACACTATATGGCAAACAGGGTTTCCTTGAACCCTAAACCTCCCTTTGATTTCATTGCTTTTCCCTTTTTTAAGGAGAAAATTATTTAGATTAAAAGAGAAAAAAAAAATTACTCATTTTCGTTTCTTTTGCTCAATTTTCCCAACAGCCAAACAGAGTCTAACAATTTCCCCAAACAATTTCCACAGAGAGAATCCATTTCTATGAGTTTCAACTTCCAAAAAAGCCCTAAAATTGGATAAAAGTACATTCAAATCCGAAACCCTAAAAATTTTCCAAAGAGTGCCTCACACGAAAACCCTAAAATTGCAAGAAAATTTCGCATAGAGAAATGAAAATACAAACCCTAAGATTCAAGAACCAATCAAAAACGCAAAAAATATCAACTTACTCAGTCGTTGATGATGTCGTCATCTTCTCTGAGGTCAGAAGACTTAACGTTGTGTGTGATCTGAAAAACTGGGTTTAACATGAAGGGTAAGGGCTTGAGATCGAAGATGGAGGGTGAGGGCTTGAGAGTGACAGATGGATGGTTAGGGCTTGAGATCAGAGAGATGGAGGGTGAGGGTTGAGATCGGAGATGGAGGGTGAGGGCTTAAGAGATGGAGGGTGAGGGTTGAGATCGGGCTTGAGAGATGGAGGCTAATGTGCGATGGGAGAGGCTAGGGTTGAAAATGTTTTTGGTTTACTATTTATACAAAGCCTAAAGTCGCGTTTTTAACCTGCGACTATAGGCAAAATTTTTAGGCCGCGTTTAATAAATGCAGCCCCATCCCAAACTAAAGCCGCGTCTATAAAACGCGGCTTTAGGCAAGCTAGAGCCGCATTTTATAAACGCGGCCATAATTAAGATTTTAAAAAAAAAAAATTGAAATAGGAAGGTCCTATAGCCACATTTTTTAAACGCGGCAATAGCTCCACCCCCAAAAATGCGGCTATAAACATTAAAAATGCGGCTATAGACATATTCTATAGCCGCATGTTTAAAATGCAGCTTCTTTTGCCCACTTTAAGCCGTGTTTTTAAAAAACGCGGCTTTATCCTGTCTTAGGCCGTGTTTTTACAAACGCGGCCTAAGACCTGCGTGTTTTGTAGTGGTTCTATATGACTGAGAAAAAAAAAAGTATTTCAACGTATGCAAAATGAATGAAAAGAAACAAATATTGAATCATTAAATTTGTGTTCCTAAATTTCTTTTAGAATATGACACGATAAGATTTGAATATATGACATCAACTTTATAAAGTTAATCATCAATATCCTAAGATACTAATTTGCTTGTTATCATTAAGTTAATCATCAACCTCAAGTTAATCATCAATATCCTAAGATACTAATTTGCTTGTTATCATTAAGTTAATCATCAACCTCAAGATAATTACGTCAATATTTTAATGTACTAATTTGTTCTTTATCATTAAGTTAAGAATCGATAGTTTCTTTTAGGTGTAGGCAGAATTTGATCAATTCTACAATAATTATTCTTTATTAATATACTAAGAAATTAATTTTCTGTTTAATTAATATTACATCAAAGATACAAAATTATTTATTTTTTGTGTAAAGAAGATTCGATCTTATATCTTATTCTAGAATAAAAGACTTTATCATTTTGAATTACCTAAATTCCATATGTGTCGCCTCACAATTGTATAATTCTGATCAATATTTGTAGTTTATTGCTATAGGTATTAATTATTAGGTGAATTGTCTAGAATTATTAGGGTAATTTCGTCCTGAAATTATATGTATCCATCTTGAAATAATAATTAGAGTTAATCTCATCATCAACTTTTAGAAATTGACTATTATAATTTTCATATCTATTTAAATTACTAATAATACTACAAAATTTAATTCACTCATTTCAAAAAAGATTAATAAGATTTTAAAAACGCCATAGTAAAATAACCCAAGAACCCTATAATAAACTTTGGAAAATAAATAAATAAATAGCAAAATCCATGTTCTACCACAGCTACTTTCAAGATGCACTTGGCTTGTTAGGTTTTAGATCCCTGTAAACTAGATTGTTTAACCTAATTAATTAATCAAGTGAATACTTAAGCTTATTATTCAAATCTAGGTTAAAACAAAACAATCATATCATGCAAAAAAGCGAAAAAAAAAAAAAAAAAAACCACAACGATATGATGACCTAGGAAAACTAAACCGGTAAAAAACCTGGGGAGGATTTAACCTAGCTGTAACACCCCGACCCAATTTTATAATTAAACTATGTGTTTGAGTGGTTAATTATTATTTTTAAGCCACTTGCTTTCTAAAATTAATATAAGAGTATTTAATAAACATATTATTTTATAATGCTATTAAATAAGAATTGTAAAGATTATAAATAATTGAATGGCTAATTGTATTATAAATATATATTTAGTATGTGCAAATTATATTATGTGGTTTAAGTTAATAGATACATAGTTGGTATTTTAATTAAGCATGATGCATGAGATAGTATAGTAGAAATTTCACCCACATGCAACCAATGGAAATTCAACACATATAATGCCAAAGCATCATGCATTTAAACCCCAAAGACCAAGACTTGGCCATGCAATGAACAAGTTCCACCTCACCTTTTCTTTGACTTTCTCAAACAATTAGAACATCCAAGAAGCCTCTCAATTCCCACGGGTAAACACAAATCAGAATTTCCTCACCTCACTTTACTCTCTTTTCTCTTAAGGAAAGAGCTAGGAAGCTCTCAGGAGTCTTCTCTCAAGTCCACGGGTTCACACACCAAAAGAAAGTTAAAATTCCATCTCATATCTTCTTCACACACTCTCAAAGAAACTGAAAACTCAAGAAGCTCTCTCCCTCTTTCATTCCCACGGTCTAACACCAAAAGAAAGAAAAGACTCTCTCAAGCTTTCTGCCTCTCATACTCGGTCCAGCCACTAGGAAAGGGAATTCCTTTCATGCAAGAGTGATTCTATGCTTATTTCCCCTCATGAACCATAAACTTGGTAAGGGTTCTAGCTACTCTCACCTTAGAATCCATAATTTCTTCATGGAAACTTTAGTATTGGTATTTGTGGTTTGTGAAATTAGGAAATCATGAAACTTGTAGGTTTATATATATATATATATATATATATATATATATGCTGTTTTAAGAAGCCTTGAAACTGTGTTGGTGATTTGTTGAAGGTAGATTAGGGTTTTTACTAATTGATGATGGTATATGATTAAGGAAGCAAGAAACAGTTAGGATGAGTATTTTTGATGCTGCTGCTGGGATTTTTGGTTGTATGTAATTTTGCTATAAATGATTAAATGACTGTGTATAAGTGTTTTCTAACATGTCTAATGAGTGTATAAAAATCCCCACATGAAAATACCATTGTTTGATAATTGTTTGTGAATTTTACAAGAAAATGTTTCAGAGCTGCCTCTGTAACAGATTCTGTGTTTATGCGTGATAAATTATGTATTAAATGGTATAAAGTGAATTTGGATGCTAGGGTTATTTCCTATGAAATCGAAGACACATATGGATGTAATGGAATTGGTCTCACAGCATTTGGATGAGTAGAAAAATAATGGTTTAATTTCTAAGTTGCATGAAATTCTGTCAGGACAGATTTGAGCATGTTGTATTGTATGATTTTTAGTAAATCATGGGTTTATGCTTTGACTCCGAAATTTTTATGGTATATACTGCACATACAAGGGAGTGTTTCTGTAAAATTTCGTGACAATTTGATGTGTGTGGACAGCCCATTTGTATTTTACAAATGTGGCATATGCTGCTGGAATAGAACAGTGAACAGTAAGAGACATGCCTAACTTTGAGGATTTAATTCTAAAGTTAGGGTGAATGATTTGAGTTATAATTTATTATGCTCATCATTTGGTATGTCTCGATCATAGATTAATTTTGTGTAACTTGTTTTGAGGTTTAGTACTCAAAGGAGGGGTTCTAAACCATGTGACGGTTGTATTTATGAAGCTGTTTTGTTCAACATGTTGTGTGTTGCCTTAAGAGTGTAAATGATTATATGACCATGCTTAAAAGAGTTTATGTTTATGCATGCATTATTGCCTTAATCTCAAGCACCTTTTGAAATGAAGTTGACCCTTCTAGAGATATGAGATTAAGGTGAGAATGTTGGTTTCTCTATGATTTAGTACATCATGATGTTTGATGAGTGTATTTTGTGTTTGGGGAACCTCGTTGAGGTGGGAATAGGATTTCCTTGATTATAAGAAATAGGTTTTGAGATGAATGTGTAAGTTTATGATAAGGAGTAATGGATAGTAATAAGCTTTGATTTTGGTTTAGGTGTTACAAGTATCCAAGTCTAAGCTCCTTCGACTGTAGGCTCTCGGTTCCTCTGCTTTCAGGTAAGGGATAAGTTATATGAGCATTTGGTAAGTCATGAGGTTATTTTAAAGTATATTTTGCATTAAAAGGTTTTTGATTAGAGATATGGCATATAATCATTATTCTGACAAAGATATGTTCGTGAGCTTTCGAAACCTTATGTATATGATTTAAGCATATTGATGTCATTACTAATTTCCACGAACATGACGTTTAAAGAAAAGAATGGAAATGCTATTATTATGAAATGTTATGCAAAATAAGAAATTTCAGTATGATGTATAAGAATGAAAGGTTTTCGGGTTATGTCCTCTGGTGCTCTGAACTCTGTCAGTAGGGGTTAATTACTGGCTTTCCATGGAAAATGTTATATGATTGGCCATTAAGTGGGACTGGCTCTGCTGTACCCGCCCTTGTTGGTTATGGCCATTGGCCAACTTGTGGAGGAAGTCAACCTACCCCCATGGTTGAAGATGTGTTATGATGTGATCCCGGGAATCCCTGGCATTGTGGGGAATGCTGGATGCCTAGCATGGCAGTGCTAGAAGCCTCCCAAATAAGTACAGACTTATCAGATATGGACTAACCAATATGTTATGAACAGCTATATTAAGTTATTAATCATGAGAGAATGATTTTGTTTAAATGCATCATGAAAAGTTGAAAGCTCTCATGAAAAGAAGAAGTTTCTGATGAAAAGAAAAGCTGTTCTTTAAAGATAAAGTTTCTGATGAAAGTACAAGTTTATGCTAAAAAGTTATAAGATATCTGTTTTTATGAAACGTTAAGTTTTATGATTATGAAATTATAATAGTTTACTAGAAGAAGTTTATGAAGAAAAGTTTTGTTATTCTTAAGATGTTTCTAGTTTAAGACAAAGTTACCAATTATCTAATTTAAGTTAAAAGGATTATTTTGTAATGAAGATGCACATATATTGATTTTAAACAATCAATATTATATTTGGTGACTTTGTAAAAAATGAAAGAAATTGAATCCGAAAGGTTTTGGTAATATTATTCTGATAAGAAAAAGGAGGACAACTATTTATCTATGAAAAGCATATAAGTTATTATTATGAATAGTATACAATACTATGCATGAAAAGCTGTTCTCCTATCTGAATATGCATGGAATGAAATGATTTGATTTACATGCATCCTTATTAAATTCTCATATATCTTACCTTTATTGAGCTGTGTAGCTCACCCCTTCCACTCTTTCAGTTAGCAGGTTTTATTATGGAGCAGAGGGAGCCTTAGTCGAGTTTTGGAAGGAGCTGGTTTTAGTTTTATATGTATAGATCCTAAATTAGCAATTTGATGTTGATTTTTGTAGTATTGTGTATTTTAGGATCTAATGAAAGTGGTGTACCCTAAAGTATTAAGAGATGAATTATGTGAAATTTAGAATTTGAGTAACTGGTGAATTATGTTATTCTTTGGAGCACAATGTAGATGCTCTGAATGTCAAGTGAAAGGTTATATCATTTAAGTAAAGAAACAAGAATGAAAAGAAAGAGAAAAGCTTTTGTAAAAGATTTGTAAGAGTTAAGTTGGTTCTTGTTAATATCAGGTTTAGGCTTGATATTAGCATGCCGGTCATGGTCACAAATCCAGGTATCGGGTTTGGGGCGTGACACTAGCTACCCTCAAGGTAAAAAGCAAATCCACTACAGAGAATTGAAGTTTAAAATAAGACTTAGACTACTAACATCCTATTGTTACCACATATAGAACTTACTGACACAACCACATGCAAGCTCCGAATCCACGGACTCCTTCTCTATTAGGTCTTTGCAACACAAGCATCCACACTTGTGATAAAAAAAAAAAAAAAACACAAACTCTCATGTTTGTGACTCCAAGACCACCCTTGAAGGTTTAGATCATTAGCTATTGTTGATCTTCATGCACAACTTTAGATCTACCGGTTCTAAAGATATGAGAGTGATATCCGGTAGTGACTTTGATAAAGGAAGGCACAGAACCTTTTAGATCTCACAAGAGCACCTCCAAAGTCATAATAAAATGTGCCTAGGGATTCCTTTATATACTAGGAAAAGTAGACTTGAAACCCTAATCCTTTTGGGCTTGAACTGCTGTTTGAGCTTAATTAAAATTCTGCAGATACGACTCTCAATCAGTCGATTCTGTCTCTCGATCGGTTGAACCAGACAAATTCTAAAATCTTCTTTCTGCAACTTACTTGTTCTTGAATCTTGACTTGAATCATCTTGAGCATTGTCTAATAATACCTATAGACTCTAAGATCTATATCTAGACAAGTTTATGTTCACGATTTGCCAATTGTTCTAAACTTTTAGAACCTAACATGGCTTATTATTACCTCGCCAATGCTTGAGGAAGCACCAATTATGAGCATGACTTTTCCAGACAAACTTTCACTGAAAACAGAGCTTAGGGTGGAGAGGAAGAGCTTGTAAAAGTAGGTTGGTGGTAAGAAAAGACAGATGGAGAAGAAGGTGAATGGCAGAGCTACTATGTTCAGGAACTTGTTAATAAGATCCACTGCTCTTGCTTTGTTAAAACTTAAAAAAAGAGTAGAGAAAGAGAAACAGACGTATTTAATTTGATGTGAATGTGTGTTAGGACATATGTGGAACATGTTAAGAACATATGTCATATAGAATTGGCTAATCCTTTGACAAAACACATTTTACTTGTAATTGGATAGATCTAGGATGTGTTTAATACTTTAAGGAACAAGAGTTCAAGTCTAAGTATTGAAGCCATGCAAATCTGTCCAAAAATCAAGTGAAGAAGTGTTGTTTATTAAATCTCGACAGATATGTGAAGGGGTGTTAGGACATATGTAGAACATGTTAAGAACATATGTCATATAGAATTGGCTAATCCTTTGACAAAACGCATTTTACTTGTAATTGGGTAGATCTAGGATGTGTTTAATACTTTAAGGAATAAGAGTTCAAGTCCAAGTATTGAAGCCATGCAAATCTGTCCAAGAATCAAGTGAAGAAGTGTTGTTCATTAAATCTCGACAGATAGCTCGACAGATGTATTTATCGAGATTTAATATTTGAAGCTCTATAGATGTATCTATTCAGAATTACAAAATTCAAATTTCTAGATTTGTTTTTCACGCATATCCAAGCTATGTGTTTAGATTTTCTTTTCTCATAACTCTAGACATATATAAGGATTATTTTAAGGGCCGTCATAAGGTTGTTGCACTTGTTGTTACATGCATATTGTGACCAAAGACAATCTGCCCTAGTTCATCTTTCTCTTAAAGAAGCTGCTGCATTTGTACGCCGTAAAGTTTTGTGACCAATGAGCTTCTTGATCTTCATTGTGTGGATGACTGAAAAACTTTGCAGCCAACATCTTTCTCAAGTTAGTGTGTTAGTCACATACTTGAATCCGTGCATCGATTGGTTAGTCACGTACTTGGAGTCGTGCATTGAAAGGAGAGATTGTCACTACATTACAAGTCCAATTGTGTATTGGGGTAAGGGTTCAACTATACGTTGGTATAAGGTACTGGGATTCCTTTACTTGTAACCGCTTATTTTGATAATAGTAAATTCTTGAAATTAATTGGTTAATTTACCCAAGAAGTCAATATATTCTTAGCCTATCAATGTGTAAACCATTTAGACTTTTATAGTATATGGTAAGAGTAAAGCTGTAGAAGATGATGGAGATTGAGTAAAAAGGTATAGTGACACCATTGCATGGCATGGTTACGACACGTAGTTGAAACAATAACCATGACTTTTGCCGCTTCTTTTTTTATTTTTCATTTTTTTGAATATATATTTGCACAATAATTTTGGTTCCTTTGCAAGGTAGTATTTTTTTCTTAAATAAATGGGAAGGAGTTTTTTTTTTTTTTTTTCTTCGAGAGTTTCAACTTATGAAGTTCATTTTCATAATTATTTTTTATCATCAAACCAAAATACTAATTAGTTTTTGGTATAAGTGGGAGATCGAACTTCAGATCTCTTATTTGATCACAAAAAATTTTACTAGCTGAGTTAATTAAAACTCACCGAAAAAGAGAATTTGAACGGTATCCTTTGCAGCATTTTCTTAAATATATATGACTCGGAAAAACTGTTCAGTAGGGGCCTTTAATTTACAGAGGTTTACAGTCTAATATATATACAATAACGATAATAGAGTAGTATAACACTATAATATAGCCAAAGTAGGACAATACAAATGAATTCAAGTATTCAGAAAAATAAATGACCTCTTCTAAATAAAAAAATTCAGGAAAAAATTTAAAAAAAAATCAAGTAGGATATATATATATATATTGTTGATAATTTTTTTCTTTTTAAATATCAAGAAATATATATTAACCAATTAAGTTGTAAGACTCTAAATTATTAATATATCCAATAATAAATAATAAAATAGTCCTCTGTCTTCTTTTCCACTTTTTGTTTCTTAATTTTTTGGTTGGAAATTTTTTCTTCTCTTGGTTTTCAATTTTTTGCTGCTTTAAAATCGGTGGAATTCGTGTTCATGTTAAGACTCAAAATATGGTACATTACATGGTGGTGGGGGAGAAAAACTACAATAAAAAATATATACTAAAAAAAGAAATTAGTGAACTGGGATATTGAACGCGTAGGCGTCGATAGCTTTTCATTTTGCGCTAAATGCGAATTTGATATTTTGGATGCAACTTTTTTTCTTTTAAATTTGTAACATTTTTGTTTATATATAATTTTTTAAAGTATCATTCTTTTTAACCATACTTTAACCAATTTTTAACAAATAGGCCAATCAGCATATAAGTTACTTTTTCCCATAAAAAAAAAAAAAACATATAAGTGACTTTTCTTTCCAGGGACCTATCATGTGAACCATACTTTAAACAATTTTTAACCATGAGTGATCTTACTATCAGGATTTCTTTATAAATTAAAAAATTGAACAGAATAAGCCTAGAATAGGAGGTATTAATTGGTCAATCTTCAAATATATGCTTCTAAGCTTGGATGACATATTTTATTTTTAAGTCTTGTTAATTGGCGTACTTAAGTCATTTATTAATATGTTATTTTAAGAATGTTTTAATATTACTTTTATAAAAAAATATAAAAATACTGTCAAAAAAGCCAGATTTCTTTTTCTTTTTTCATAAATTTTTTTTTAAAATATTTTCTAAACTAAAGCTCTTAGGTCATTTATTAATCTTTTCCTTTACCTTTAAGTACATAACTAG
Source organism: Notholithocarpus densiflorus (assembly GCA_030021035.2). NCBI lineage: Eukaryota > Viridiplantae > Streptophyta > Magnoliopsida > Fagales > Fagaceae > Notholithocarpus > Notholithocarpus densiflorus. The sequence continues at coordinate 173,673 of JARYZH020000171.1, forward strand.
AAGCTAATTAATTTCCTTCTCAAGGAAGAATTCTCTTTCAAACTGGAAGTCTTTGACAAGAGATCTTGTCTATTTGCTTAATAGACTTAGTGATCTCAAATAACAAGATACGTTCATCTTAAACCTATATCTAGAATACATAGAAAGTATGTGATTCTCCCTTACAGTACAATGTTTAGCTTCTTTGGCCTTATATATTCAAGTAACTCTCTCACAAGCAAAAATCCTTCACTCTTTAGAGTTGTTCCATTTTTACTCCACCAAATACAGTATGCCATGTATGGGTCGACGTAACTAATTTTCTTTTCTTTCAAACTTTGGTATAAAAAGACAAGTGGTGTGTGACAGCAGTTGGTGGAACACCCACATTGGGACAAAGGATTTTTATTCCTATCTCATTCTTTATTCACTACTAAATAGGAGAAGACTATCTTCAAGCTGCCTTTGCTTGTTGACCCTTGCAATGAAATCATCAGCCCTTTTGCTCAACTCCTCAGCAGGCAAAGCAAAGTCACTGTTCCCACCCAAATCGTCGTTTTCTTCAGCCAATCCTATCTCTTTAATGTCCTCTCCATCTTCACCAGTCCTCTTCATCACATTTTCTTCAACATATTTCACTGTTGTTGTTCCCTCTGCCTTGACTTCAATGGTTGAAGGACTCTGAAGGCTCCGACTCATGTTAATATACTCATCACAGGCTGAAGAAGGGTCTGAAGAAAAGATTTTAGATTCTCCTATAAGGACACCAACAATGAGATTGCCTACTATGAACATAAACTTGTAGCTCAAGAAAATTGAACCGATTTTGGGGAGAGACACAAAGAGAAAGACCTTCATGGAAGAAGTTAGGGAGGGAAACCAAAAAGGGCTAGAACAAAATAAACTATAAGTTATTGCTGTCAAAGAATAAAGCAATAGATTGTCTAGAAGTTGATTGCCTTTGTATTTCTTGATGGCTATGATATTTTGTGTCTTGATAGGAACCATTGTGGAGTAGTAGCTAAGTCTACAAGAGAAATTAACTGGGGTTTTAAGGTGGGTTTAGAGGTGAGTCTTCTACTTGGTGAAAGGCTGAACATGGAGCATCACAAAGGCAGGATTATATAGTGTGGGAAAGGAAATCAGTTTGGGCATATAGGATTCTTCACATGCTTACTTTTTTTCTATATTGTATGAGATGCCTTTTAGTAAAGCTATGGGTCTGTGAGAGATTTATCAGTGTTTATTGGGTACTTTTGTTTTTAGGCTGCTTCTGCTTTCCACTACTTGAAGGTTTTGATTCCTTTATTGTTACTTATTCCAGAACACTATAAGGTCACAAGTGTTTATATATTTTTTCTTCTTGTTCTTATATTTATATTAAAAAGTGATTATGCTGTTTCAAAATATCAGTTTTATAGGTGATATTGCGAGAATTAGGTATTGTTAACTACATGAGCACTAAAACTATGTATCATTTTATATTGTGCTGATCAGCACATAGCTTGGTGCAACTCAGCTTTAGAGCAAAAATAGCTGATTACAAATCACATGGTATATTGAGGACATGAAATTTACATGATGATAATCATCACTAGGTGAAAATGATACATTCATTTGGTGAGAGAAGTGGCAATGTGGCATATTACATATACCACAATATTAAAGATGAATTCCACTTAAAAAGTATTTATATCTTCTTTTACTTTATGTGGTGCTCAATGGAATTGTGGCGGGTTGGTTAAAGAAGTTGCTTAGCTTTTCCATACATAATTCATAACTAAAAGGAAAGATTATTGAGTGGAAAAGAAAAAAGAAAAAAAGAAAAGTGAAGCTAAATAAGAGACATGAGAAGTTGGGTTTAAAGTAATTGTCAGAAAAGAAGCTTTGGAGCTATGGTTTAGTTGACCCCAAATTTATGGTTTAGTTTGGAGCTGTTATATACAGCTCCAAACTAATTAAGTTGCATCTTTTTAAAAGATGCCACTTTAAAGTAATAGAATAGACAATCCTTTTTATAATTTCAAATTTTGCAGATCATTCAATTATGGTGGTAGTAGTACCATAATCACAATAATTTTGTACAAACACGTCCTAACATTTGTTTGCAATAAAGTGATAAAACCGGACAGGAGGTACTCAATTATTGATGCAAATATGCAATGAGATAGCGATAAGAAGGAGAACAAGACTATTTAAAAAGATAAGGAGAACAAGTCTATCTCAAAAAAAAAAAAAAAAAAGCCTTAATGCTAGAGGAAAACCTTGAATACACAAGGCCAATAAAAGAAAAAAAAAACTTTTAAAAATAATTAATTAATTAATTACTAAACTTGATGTCAATGGGCTACAAGCCTACAACCACTAACTTATTTAGAAAAACATTATAGAAATCATTGGACGGTCAAGAAAGAAACCCTAATTTGTGTAAGGCATAAAATCAAGCTAAAAAAATAAAAATAAAAATTTAGAAAGTGTCATTTAAATTACTACAAACCCTAAAAAAAATTTCAGGATTAAACCAACATTTACAAAAACAAACAAAAAAAAAACCCATAAATAATGTATTATTAAATTGGAGGCCTAAATGAAGGAATTTTAATGAAAAGCGGCATAGGTCACAACCTTAAGATCGTGAATTTAATTTAATCCTCACATCAATTTCCTTTAGATTGCTAAATTTTACGCAATTTTGCATTATGGAAGATTTCTATTTGTACCTTTTTACTTTTTATATCGTTGCAACTTAAGATTCTCTGCTCAAGGAAAACTTGAACTGCGTATTCTACATCAAAAAACAAATAGTAAGTCATCAACAAAACTGCTTTAACATGCTATTCCACACTTATTTAGGGAAGCAAGCAAGTGATTAATATCATTTTCATTTGATCGAAATTTATTTAATATCAGATATCTGAAATGTGGTCAATCAATAAATTTTTAAGAATAGAAAAAGCCATTGCACTGAGTTACAAGCTTAAAATTTAAAACCATAATTTTAATGCATATTTTGCTATTCACTTTAAACTTTTACATTAAAAATCTAAATTTAGTTCCCTTGACTCAAGCACGATTTCTTTTTTATTAGTCTCAAATTTTATCACAGTAACAAGGGTCATTATAATTCTGACAACTTGAAGATTAGAGAGCCTTCATTATGATAACTCTTAATACTTGACGCATACACAATATATGTCAGCAATTCATTATGTTTGATATAGCAAATTAGCAACCAAAATTTTTATCACCAAAAAGTAGAATAAGTTATTTCTCAACTACCACCATGCATCCTTTGCGCGATAATCACTCCACAAGTATAATAACTGCTTGTGGGGTGTGGGGGATAAGGGTCGAGGTTCAAGTTTCCATAATGGAGTTTCATACAAATATACACCTAGATTAGGTTAGAGTATAATTTTTATCTTTTATAAAATAAATAAATAAATAAATAAATAAAAATTACTTCTCAACTAAGGGTCTGTTTGGATACCGCTTATTGCTGAAAACTGAAAACTGAAAACTATATAGCAAAATAATTTTTAAATATATGAATAATGCTGTGGGACCCAGTTTTAAAGTTGTTTTTGCTATAAAAAAAAAGTATTTGCGGCTCCCATGAACAGTGCACAGGACCCACACAAAACTCATAGGACAACACAAACGCAAACGTTGAGGAAAAAATGTTGTATCCAAACGTGCACTAAGTGATTTAGGTAGCTTATAGATTAAGTAGGGATCGATAGTACTAAGCCTCTTTAGATATTTTGTAGTGAAGATGGTTTTTAATGTGGTTTCTAGCTAAGTTGATAATGTATTAATATTACCAGTGTTGACTTGGTACAATTTGGAGTTGGCGAATGCCACAACTCCCTTCTCCCCCTTTCCCCTCTCTAGAAGAAAAAGATAAGTTTTAAAGATGTTAAAGAAAAATCAGTCTCAATATATGAATATATTATTTGGTATCTGATCTTCTTGACTATGTGTAAAGATAGAGAGAATGGACAATTTGCTTTTTTGAAAATGAATATTTCTAAATTCCCTCTAAAGAGATCCCTCACAATTTGTTGTTTGGGTGTACGTGTTTACAACTGCTTTGTTATAAACAAAGTGGTGTTACAACTATCACAAATTTTATTAGGTAATTCTTATCAATTGTAATATCAATTTTTTAAAATATAATTAGATAATACAATTAGGGAAGTAATAAAGAACATGACTTCAGATAAAATATAATTGAGGAAAATATATATCCAAGTTACCCTAATTAATATTTTAATAATTCATAGTCGATCCCAAAAATTTGGGACTAAAACTTGTTGATAATTCGATCGATAGATGGGGATGAGAGGTCTTGAATCTTTTATGTTTTTGTTAAAAAGCTCTTAACGATAATTCGATCAATAGATGATAGTAAATTTCATATTTTTCTATAAATTCACAACTATCACTATTGGGAATGGAAAATAAGGTTGTGTAGCTTACCTGTTTTATAAGTTTTATCACTTTGAACTCAAATTGCAAGAATCCAAATGCCTCATCTTTCAAGATATGTTCTTTGTTTTATTTTATTTATTTAGTAGTTTGTTGTGGTATTTCTTTTCATTAATTAATCAACAACTTGGCATGTGGAAGATGGAACCAACGATTAGAGTGTGAACAGTGAAGGTAACTTTACTTAATTAATATTATAGACTTCTCGAAATATATATATATATATATTAATATATATATATAATATAATATAATATATAGCCTTCCAAGATGTGAGCATTGATTTCTGAAACAGATCAAACTTCCAAAAGAAAAGTTTGATAATCAAATTAGGCCTCGAATGCATATTTTGGTGCTTTAAAAGCATGCACTTAAACACTATAAAATAATGCTTTCTCGACTTTTTGAAGAACCGACACACATCTTTTTAAGTATATGGATGAATGTGTATGAACAATGTGATTGATCCTCGTGCAATGTGTTGGAGCAAATACAATAATAATGGAAATAACACAAAGAGAAACTGAATAATACACTGAATATTATTAATTTGAAGAGAAAAATTAGACAACACTTTTTTTGGACTGAGGCGCGGCACTCGCTCTCTTTAAGGAGATTCAAGCCCTTGGTTGGCTAAACTCTGTAACCGATGCAGACCGTCTCTGACTTGTCTCCCCCAGGATACAACAGCCCAACAAGTGTCGTATGGCTAGAACAACCTCTGCACAAAGTGTTCAAGCCCAAAGCTCCACCAGAAAAGAACACCCTTCTTAGCCAAGAATCTCTCTCTATTTTTGTGTGTGTATTTGTATATTGCAGTAACTTGGATTGTATCTGAATGAGTCTATTTATAGGCTCAATGGGCCTCACGAAATTACTACCCAAATTAATCTGATTAATTAGGTCCATTATTCTGCTGTAGTGGGTGTTATCAGATTAATTGTTGGATATTAATCTGATGGGCTGGAGTTACACAATTAATGGTGAGATAAGGAGTTTCTGAAGAATGAAAAGGCCCAAACGGATAGTCCATTAAGTGGGTTAATGGCTCTTCATTGTCCATAATAAAAATGGAGTATTAATTCGGGCCATTTACTCACCAACGGATATGGTAATTACTCTGAATGGGCTGTCAAGTAGGAGGATCCAAGAGGCTGATTCATTTCCAATTTTGATACCTCCACCCTTCACCTCCCCCTTGCGCACGTATCTAGCCCAATATCTGAGTCAATACGGGGTGGTGGGACTCAAGAAAAATTGATAAATATTTTTTGCCGTTTGAAGCACAAAACATTAAATCAATGCCTTTATGTTCTAACCCGCAATCTGATTATTTTTTCTAGCCTTTAGCAGGTGATGGCATTTACACGGTGAAGACAGGATATAAACTTTTATGTGATGTGTCAAGAGAGGAAGCTGCATTGTGTCAAACTCTGACAGCATAAAAACTTTCTGGTCGAGGTTGTGGAAATTAAAAATCCCTGGCAAAGTTAAGCATTTCCTGTGGAAGGCGTGTACCAATAGTTTGCCAACAAAATCAAACTTGCTCAAAAGGAAAGTTCTCTCGGACCCTACATGCCATCTCTGTGGGAATCTAGCTGAAGATGCCATGCATGCTTTATGGGAATGTGAAGCTGTAAAGTCGGTGTGGATGGATTTTGGGTGGGTTAACAGGTTTGAAGCTGCACAGGGGACGTTCTCTGAGCTATGTGACCGAATTATGACTCAACCTCGGGTTCCTGAGATTTTCGCCACCACAGCATGGTTCATTTGGTCGTATTGAAATAAAACAAGGTTGAACGAGTCTACCCAACCTCTAGACAGAATTCCTGAAGCTGTCCATAGCTTCCTTTCAGGTTTCCAAAGAATTAAGGTCCTGCCAAGGAGTACCGCTCCAAGCAGAAAAAAGAGATGGACAGCGCCTACTGTGGGTGAGTTTAAAACAAATTTTGATGGAGCAATGCTTGAAGAGAATGATAATGCAGGAATTGGGATTATTGTTTGGAACTCCCGTGGTGAGGTAATGGTGGCTCTTTCCGAAAAAATTCCTAAACCTTCGTCGGTGGAAATCTTGAAGATGTTAGCTACGAGGCAAGCTGTCAAATTTGTTTAGGAAATAGGTTTGCATTACTCTATTTTTGATGGCGACTCTCTTGTTGGTATCAAAGCTTTGCAAAGAGGAAATATGTTATCATCCTCTTTTGGTCACTTATGGCCGTTTGGATGGAGGGGGGAAGGAGGGGAAGTGGAGGGGAGTAGAGTAAAGTTAGCTAAAAATAAGTTAATTTTAGGCTAAATCTACTCTACTCTACTTACTCCCCTTCAATCCAAACGGACCAATTTCTAATACTTCATCTTTTGTTAGCTCCTTAAGGAGTTTCTCTTTCTCTCATACTTTGAGGCAAGGAAATGTGGTTGCACATGCCTTAACTTAGAGAGCAAGAATTTTTTTTTTCTTTTGTTGGTCTGGATGGAGTTTGTTCCACCAGATATAGACAATATAGTTTATGCTGATTTTCCAGCACATAATTACTACAATGGATGACTTGTTTCTCAAAAAAAAAGAAAAAAGAAAAAAGAAAAAAAAACTTTCACTTGTATGAAAAGTATTATTGCTACTTATTTTTTCTTTGTAAAGTTAAATATCTTATATAATTATTTTGACTTTCACTTGTATAGAATTTTTATTAATGCCATTAGTATCATTACTTCCAATAACAAAATGCTAAAATTGATGTAATTTACTCACACAATTTTCTTAAGAATTTATTAGGGAATATGTTAAATAAGAACATATTATATCAATCTTCTTATTAATTACTAATTGATTTTGTTTGTGCATGTCAACCTAATTATAAAATGCATATTGATGTAATTTGCAAGATTACTTCAATCATGTCTTTTTTATTTCTTTAACTTATTTAATCATTTGTACATATTTAGAAAGTTTAAACTAGTTTGTTTGGCACTTTAATTAGAATTGCTGTTTAAATAGCTTAGAAAAAAAAAAAAAAAAATTAAGCATGTATTTGAGATTTGACAGTTTAATTACAAGGGGGAAAAAAGTGCTCTCCCAATTCGAATCTTGAAATAGTCAACATAACCAACATGTCCTTTAATTAGAATTGCTGTTTAAATAGCTTAGAAAATTTTTTTATAAAAAAATTAAACATGTATTTGACACTTTAATTACTAGGAAAAAAAAGTGCTCTCCCAATTCGAATTTTGACAGCATAATCACCATGTCCTATAAAATGTGTTAACTATAGTATTACAACACCATATCTTACGAGTACAAACTTCTGTCACATGCCCAGTAGATATTTCATATTTGAGCTCTAAAGTAAGCCAATTAGATCCAACACGGTATTTAGCTCTCACTATTTTGATACAAAAACTATCCTTGTCGGATAGAATCCACCAAGCAAGCTCGGCAATCATTGTTTCATTGAAGTTTTCAAAGGATCAAAACCCCAAAATTCTTGGTTGTTGAATCATTAGTTCTCTCATTTTTGTAATAGTTGTAATTAATAATTGAAAATAGAAAATTGATTTTATGGTTAGAAAATGGAAAAATGAGTAGTAATTAGAACTTTAAAGTTTAAACGCCATCCTTATTATGTAAAAAGAACATGTTGTATATCATATAATGAGCAAGTCTTTTTTTTTTTTTTTTTTTTTTGAGAATCAAGTCAATACTTTTATTGATCAATGAATGCTATCATGGATTACAAGCTGTTGCACATCACTTAGGATGTCATTCGACCAAACATGGGGACAAGGAATATTTTTAGCAGCCTTAGCCAGTTTATTTGCTATGGCATTCCCTTGTCTCTTTACGTGAATAAAAGTAGCTGATACAAAGTTCAAAGCCAAAGCTTTAACATCCTCCAGAATATGACCAAATGAGCTGTAGCAAGGAGTGCCCGAGTTGATAGCAGTTGTGATAGTTTCAGAATCCCCTTCAAAAACCATGTCTGCAAGTCTAAGCTGAAGGGCGTACCGTACAGCTTTTCTACATGCGATGGCCTCGACCTCCTCCACTGTTCCAGGTAGTGCCGTTCTGTCTGAGAGAGCCCTATAGACCCTTCCATCAGCATCTCTGACTACTACTCCAACTTCCGCCTGCCAAATTTCTTTGAACAGAGCACCATCATAATTGACTTTATGCTGTGAAGTCTGGGGGGGGGGGGGTACCAACGTGTTGCACTTGTGGGCCTGAACTTGGGTATGTGAGGCTCTTGTGCTAATCGGTATTCGAGTAATCTCTCTCGCATGTCCTGGTACAGCAGCTGAAACGGAAGGGAAGATGCTTGCATTCTTGTGGCATTTCTTTTGTTCCATATACTCCAGGCAACAAAAGCGAACCATTCAGCCAGGTTTGGTTCTTTTGAATTTGTGATTCCAATCCACAGATCTCTAAAGTCCACGAAGCGCATGGAGAGCTGGTTTATAAGGATTTCTTCTTCCCACCAGACCTCCTTGAGTACTTGGCAGCCCCACAAGGCATGAACAGAGTCCTCAACTTCCTTATTGCACCATTCGCATAGTGCATTCCTTGTGACATTCCTAGCCAGCAGATTCTTTTTGGTGGGGAGTGATTCACGACAAGCTTTCCATAGGAAGTGCTTGATTTTATTTGGAACACTCAAGGACCAAATTCTTCTCCAACAACTCGTTTGGGCCGAAGCATCAGATGGGCTAGGAGTGGAAAAATCCTGCATAGACGTCAACATTTTGTATGCACCCTTAGTCGAGTATCTCCCTGACTTGGTGCCAGCCCAAATGAGAAGATCAGGGGCTCGGGTTGAGCTTAGTGGGATTCCCAGAATTTGTTGGGCTTCATGGGGAAAGAATTCTTGTGTTACTCGTTCTTTAATCCACCTTGGGCCATCCTCATCAATAAGAGCACATACCTTTGCATTCATAGGGAGGTTTTTTTGGGGAGAGATGATATGTTTTGTTGACATATCAGGCAGCCACTTATCACCCCTAATCTACACTTAAGTACCATCCCCAATCCACCAATATGCTCCTTGCTTGACCACCTCCCTAGCCTTGAGAATGCTTTGCCAAGCGTATGACCCATTGGATTTTACCCCACTCTCAAGAACCGAGCACGTAGGGAAGAACCTTGCTTTGAAGACTTTGTAGAACATGGAATCGGTATTATGAATTAATCTCCAAATCTGTTTACCTAGGAGAGCTAGATTAAAATTTTCCAATTCCCTAAATCCCAAACCACCATGTAATTTTGGTAAGCAAAGTTTTTTCCAAGCTATCCAATGGATTTTTCTTGCCTCACCCGAATACCCCCACCAAAATTTTCTAGTCAATGCTTCAATGTCCTTGCACAAATTTTTGGGGAGTTTGAAACACCCCATAGTGAAGGTCGGCATTGCTTGGATGACTGCTTTGATTAAGATCTCCCGGCCTACTTGTGATAGGAGTTTTTCTTTCCAAACTTGGATTTTGTGCCACACTCTCTCTCTAATATAGCTGAAGGTTTCCTTCTTTGCTCTCCCTACAAAGGATGGCATACCCAAATATTTTTCATATTGAGTCACCACCTCTACCCCCACCAAGTCCTTCACCCTATTCTTGATGACTTCTTGTGTATTTGTGCTGAAGAATAATTGTGTTTTGCCACGGTTGATTTTTAGACTTGACGCTTCTTCATACATTGTGAGGATATTCATCACCGTTTGGCAATCTGTATCATTGGCTCTACAGAAGAGCAAGCTATCATGCGCAAAGAATAAGTGGGTGATTTTTGGCCCTTCTTTGCAAAGAGACACTCCATGTAATTCTCCATTGTCAGCTGCCTGTTGTATTAAAGAATGTAGACCTTCTGCACATAAAAGAAATAAGTAAGGTGATAGAGGGTCTCCTTGACGGAGACCCCTACTTGGGTGAAAAAATCTATGAGGTTCTCCATTAATCATGATAGAGAAAGAGACCGAACGAAAGCAGCAACCCACTAGATTCCTCCATTTACCATCAAAACCCAATCTCTCCATTATTTTATCCAAGAAATCCCATTCAACCCTATCATATGCTTTACTCATGTCAAGTTTTAGAGCCATGAACCCCGTTTTGCCTTTTCTTTTATTTTTTAGGTGGTGGAGTGTTTCAAAGGCAACAACAATGTTATCAGTAATGAGACGATCTGACATGAAAGCACTTTGAGTCTCGGAGACAAGTTTAGGGAGGATTTTTTTTGAGTCGGTTGGCTATGGTTTTTGAGATTATTTTGTATATGACATTGCATAGGCTTATGGGACGGTAATCTTTTAGGTTTGTTGGTGATTTTGTTTTGGGGATGAGGGTAATGAAAGTATGGTTTAGGTTTGGAGGCATTATTCCCGAATTTAAGACAGATAAGGTTGCTTTTGTAACATCAGACCCAACAGTATTCCAATAAGATTTGTAAAAGATTGGGGGCATACCATCGGGGCCAGGAGTTGTCATAGGTTTCATTTGCTTGAGTGCTTGCTCCACCTCCATGGCTGTGAAAGGCCGGGTTAGATCGGCATTCATCTGTGATGTCACTTTGGGTTCAATCCCTTGAAGGATTGGATCAAACCCGGCTGGGTTGACTGATTGGAAGATAGATTGGAAATATTGCACAAAGGCCTCCCCGATCTTCTGTTCATCCTTAACAACTTCCCCACTGTCAAGGGTCAGTTTGGAGATGAAATTTCTTCGATTTCTCTGGTTTGCACGACTGTGGAAATAGGCTGTGTTTAGATCCCCCGCTTTCAGCTAATTCACCCTTGATCTTTGCTGCCATAGACATTCTTCCTTGACCATCAAATCATGCACCTCAGCCCTCAAACTTCTCACCTAAAAATGGTTGGATCCGTTCATGGAGTTTGCTTCTGCCTGCTTTAGCAATTTTTTCTTTTGTTGCAGCATGCGACGGATGTTGCCGAATGAATGTTTACTCCAAGACTGAAGGGATAATCGGCATGCCTCTAAATTTTTTGCCACTCTGCCAATCGGATTTTCAATTGCATGGTCCTCCCATGAGTTTTTTATCACCGTTTCACACCCTTCATCCCTCATCCAGACCGCTTCAAACCTAAAAGGTTTCCTTTTCCTGTAAAACTGGGCATTTTCATCGTCAGTACAAATCCATAATGGGCTATGATCCGAGAGCGAACCAGAGATGTAATGAACTTTGGTTGATGGGAACATTTGAATCCATGGGTTGGTTGCTACTCCTCTGTCCAATCTAATCCAAGTCACTGTACCATCAAACTGGTTGTTGCACCATGTGAACGGAGAGCCAACAAAACCCAAGTCCTGGAATCCACAGAAGTCAAGAGCTTCTCTAAAGTCAATCATTTGTCTCTCCCGACACATTGCACCACCCAGTTTCTCTTATGCTCTGACAATCTCATTGAAGTCCCCCGCACAAAACCAAGGGAGATCCATTTTGAGGCTTAAATGTTTTAGTAGTGCCCAGGAGTGTTCCCGGTTGGCCGTTACAGGGTTTTCGTAGAATCCCGTAAACTGCCAGGCGTCATCCACTCCTGGGTTCACCACTGCATCAATGTAAGTTGGGGTTGCATCCATCACGTGTAGATTGATGTCTCTGCTCAAAAACAGTACGAGGCCACCACCTGTATTGAGTCTAGAGACTATGTGGACATTGTCTAGCTGCAGTTTTACCTTTAAATTCTTCACGTAGTTGTCTTTTGATTTTGTTTCCATGAGAAAAACAATTGTGGGAGCGTATTTTTTCACCATCTTGGTGAGTTCCTGAACTGCACATGGTCATCCCAAACCACGGCAGTTCCAGCTTATGGTGTTCATTGGTGTCGGCGGGGCTGCTTGGCAGCCACCACTGTTGGGTAAGCTTCTGGGGATTCCTTATAGGGCATTGAGATTTTTTTTGTGGGATGGCTACCTTCTTCAGACTCATCACTTCTTTTGTGTTTTCTCTCAATCATGAGCACGTCACTTGGGCTGCTTTGTTTGTCACGTGGAATTCTGGCCCACGTTGTTTTGGTTGGCAAAGGATTGGGTTGGCTTTGTGTGTTATTGGTGGGCTGATGAGTGGTGCACGGCCCAATGTGGTAGGGGTGTGTTGGGGTTGGCTTTGTGTGGTGATGGTGGGCTGATGAGTGGTGCACGGCCCAATAGTGGTAGGAGTGTGTTGGGTTAGAACTTTGGGCTTTAAGTCCAGATTGGTCTCGGATTCAGTGTGTGTGGGGTTTAAGACTTTCTCTCTGTCATCAATGTTGGCATTTATGCTGGATTTTTTAACGGTTGCTTCCTCAGTGCCAGAAATGCAGCCGTTAGGGGCATTGAATGTGTGATTCTCTTGCCAATCAGCACTGGATTGATGAGCAATTATGACCTCATTTATTGTCATGGTAGTGACAGTTGTTGGGATTGTCGCCGGGGTTGGTGGAAGATCACGTGGCTGGGATGTTGGTGGTTGGGTGTTTGGGACGGTGGGTGTTTGTGGTGGAGGTTTTTGTTATTTGGGTGTCTCGGTCTGGTTCCAGGTACAGTAATGGAGGTTTTTCTGGTAGTGAGGTCTATCTCTGCTCTCATCCAATCCCCAAAATTCTGGTCTGACTTTTTCAGTGAACCTTTGCTTCTCAGCCAGCGTTCACAATTTCTATCATCATGGGAGACCAATCCGCACCAGTAACAGAAGTTTGGGAGGCGCTCGTATTTCAAAATTGTGCACCCAATGACAGACCCCTCGAACCATACCTTGCGTACCCTGTTCAAAGGTTTAGTAATATCAATTCGAACTCGAACTCGTAAATAGTTTCCCTTACCTCCTTCGCTTTCTGAATCGATCATGAGTAATGGTGTGCCCAATGAGCTTCCAATGGCATCCCGAGTTTCTTGGTTTAAACATTGGACTGGTAGTTCATGGATTTGGATCTAGAATGATGTAAACTGGAAGGCGAGTGATGATATGGGCACATTTGCAGTCACTTTCTCAAAGACCACAAGGTGTTTGTCGTATGTCCAAGACTCATGTTCAAGTACCCTGTCTAAATCACATTCATCTTCAAAGTTAAAAAACAGGATGTTGTTGCCTATATCTTTAATTTGAACATCCTTTTTCGATCTCCAAAGTGGCCTGAATGTACGAGCCACTGATTCCACATTGACGACTCGTTTTGTCAAGAATTTTGCAGCAAGAGTAAAGGAGTCAGGCTCCGCTTTGGGCATGCTATTCCAGTTTCTTCTTAGTCTAATAGAGAGAGTTTTTTCCATAATCCTTTAAGGGATTCCATGTTGGTAAGTTGTACAGGTAGTGAGGTGTGTAATGATTGTGTTTTGGATGGTGATTTGGGACGCCCTACTAGTGACAGGACACTAGAGGGAAACGGGATACCTGTACGGGGACAAGGACAGAAAAGCTCCACTGGGGTTAAAGGAATAGATTCGTCCTAGAACCTTAGAGAGCGACTATCAATACCTACCCCTAATGGCCATAATGAGCAAGACTTAGGTACAATACTTATGTGCTGTTTCTTCGGTTCCCCTTTTAAGATTCTGCCATGTGGCTTTTTTCTCATGGATGGAAGTGTATTTTTTAAGTTAATTAGCCACATGGCAGAATCTTAAAAGAGGGACCTAAGAAACAATACCTAAGGTACTGTACATAAATTTTGTCCTCATATAATTCCTGCTTCAATTGAGTAGTGAATATAACATTTTGGGATATCATTTGTATGGTGTCCTGCACCATTTAATACCTTGATTTAGTCTACTAATTACTTATAGATTAAGTTAATTAAGAGTTAAGTCCTGAAGAAAATTAAGTGCATTTAAAAAAAAAAAAAAAAGTTACCACCATGTATCTTTGGCATGATGGTCACTTTACAAGTATAGGTGCTTGTGGAGTGTGTGGGGCAAGAGTTAAGGTTCAAGTCCCGTCACTAACCATATGTGTTCATAAAATCTATGAATAATATTGATTTCACATAAATTAAAAAAAAAAAAAAAAGGATAAAAGAAGAATTTCCTCTTCTTGATGAAATGAGAATACTATATTGCACAAGTAAATTTGTCATACTCATACCTTACCTTTTTCTAAAAACCAATATTCAACAAGTACTGCAACGTGCACATGATTGATTTATTCATGCATCACCTTAGCCATTAATTGTAACAATGTCAAGACTTCGTTTTTGCACTTTACGAGTTCGACTAATTTCTTTGATTCGAAAGTGTTTTTGAATGTGTTCCAAAGTAATATCCACTGTGTCACGTGTGATAATTTCTTCCTATAGTTCAGGGACGGACCCAAGATTTCAAGTTAGGGGGGCAAAGTATAAGTAAAAAAAAACTTCAAATAAGCATCCATATAGTTAGTGGCGAAACCAAAAATACTTTATAGGAGGCCAAGCCAAAGATAATAAAAGTTTTTAACTTAAAAAAATCATGACAAAAAAAAAAAAACTTTATTTTACAAAATTAATAAACAAGTCTATAAGAATGAGTGAATGGCTTAATTTAATTGCTCAAGCAAATACTATTATTATAGAAACACTATTATAAATTAAAATATAGGGAAATTCTTCTTTTACATTGTGCTGTTATAATATAAATTTATATTGTATACAAAAAAAGTGGCAAATATTATATATATTTGCAAAACATATACAATATTTACCATTTCTTTACAAATATGTACAATATATATTACTTTTTGTATGTCTATCATGTAAGTTTACATTGAAATTGCAATGTAGACATAAAAATTACATTGAATATAAAGCAATCTAATGATCACTCACAAGTTAACAATATAGCTACTAGTCCTCTACAGTACTCTACACAATGATCTTATTTTGTTTGATTGAACTACACGTATCAACATATCAATCTATATTCATCAATGAAAAATATCAATCAATAAAATAATAATATAATTAACAATCCTATTTTATATTACTATTTTATGAGTTACTATAGTTTTCCATCACTTAACTAAAACAAAGAGCAGCTGAGTCTTAAACTCAAAGTGAACATGTTTGAATATACAAACAGAGAGAGGGGTTCAAAGAGAGATAAATACAGTAGTGGAGACGTAGAGGGCCTGAAGGCTAGATTTGCGCCGATTGTCCCTAGTTGGCTGGTCAGATCTTCAACTTGATGGAGCTCTTTGCAGCAAGCGGCGATGGGGGAAGGATATGGGGTTGTTTGTTTGATTTATATATATATATATATATATATTTATATAAAGATGATTTTTTTTTCCTATTTTTATTAGGAGAGTCTTGATTTACTTAGATAGATTTGAATGATGAGGTACTTGAGACCATAATTTTTTCGGACTCTATGCGGAAACTAGCCTTAGTTCATGCTGCATGCCATTATTTGTGCTACATTATCCATTGAAGGTAACGACTAAAAAGTCGTGTTCCCCACATTCCTACACAATCAATCATAGAAAGACAACACGTTCATGATGAAATAATGTCTCAACTTAGGACTAGTGAAAAAAGCTATGATGTAATACGCATGGGTCCACAAGCTTTTCATGGTTTGTGTGACATTTTGCGAAGAGACGGTGATCTTCAAGCCACACAACGTGCCACGGTTGAAGAGCAAGTTGCCAAGTTTCTTCACATTCTATCACATAATGTGAAGAACCGTACAATTTCCTTCTTTTTTTGTTGTTCCAGTGAGACCATTAGTTGCCATTTTCATAATGTGTTATGATCAATAATTATGTTAGAGGATCAGTTTCTTCGACAACTTGATGGAACCCAAGTTCCACTTGAAATACTACAGAGTAGTAGGTTCAACCCATATTTTAAGGTAAATATATCATGTTTATATTTTATATTTGATAGTAGTCTAGTATAAATATATTTTAAGATAAATGTCTTTGAGAGATATTGTTAATTTCAGGATTGTATTGGGGCACTTGATGGAACACATGTTCGTGTCAAAGTGTCGAATGAGGATGCACCAAGATATCGGGGTAGGAAGGGTTACCAAACACAAAATGTGTTGGCGGCATGCTTATTTGATTTGAAATTCACGTATGTATTACTAGGTTGGGAAGGAACTGCTTCAGATTCAAGAATAATAAAGAGCGCTTTAACTAGAAACGATAATTTGAAAATCCCACAAGGTAAATTTAATTCAAATATGTATTAGGATGTATTCTTTATAATTAAAAAAATTATAGTATATAATTAACCATTGTTAGTGTTTATTAGGTAAATATTATCTTGTTGATGCGGGATACATGAATAGAAGTCGTCTGATTGCACCTTATAGCGGAATGTGATATCATTTAAAAGAGTACTCTGCTCGTCCTCTTGAAAATGCTAAAGAATTGTTTAATTTGCGACATGCGCCATTGCGCAATGCTATTGAAAGGGCATTTGGTGTACTGAAAAAGAGATTTCCTATCATAGCAAGTACAATAGAGCCTAGTTATTGTGTTGACACACAAAATGAAATCATTTTATTATGTTGCATACTTCATAATTATTTAATGGGTGTCGATCCTGATGAAAGTCTTATTGCTGAAGTTGATGAAGAGGTTTTACATTCTCATTGTGAACGTGTGGTCCCTACTCCTAGAGAAGATGATAAGCATGCTAGACAATGAGATATTATAAGAGATTCTATAGCATTAGCCATGTGGCAAAACTATGTCCAAATGTGATAGCTTTTGGGTTTATTGTTGTCATGTTGTTTAAGACTATGTTATGTTTCAATTACTTAGACCTAAATGTTATGCAAATTTCTCTTTTCATTTTGATATTGCTCTCTATCTTTTGATAATTAATATTAATATCTAAACAATATTTTATATGTGTTTTTTGTCTTATTAATTATAGCATGGGTAAGATATAAAAGAAGAATGGTGGAGATCCAAGCAAAGAAGTACAATGGAGTAGTGTTATGGATGATGCTTTAATGGATTTTTTTTTACATCAAGTGATCATCGGTGGTAAAGTTAATGGAACTTTTACCTTTAAGGCATATGATGACATAGTGAAAGAGTTGGTTGAAAAATTTCACATGGAGATTAATAAGGATAAGGTGAAAAATCGACAAAAGACATTGAAGAAGAATTTTCATGAATGCTATGACATATTTATAGATGGATTGAGTGGTTCTGGATGGAATGATTCTTTAAATATATAGACAGTTGAACTAGAAGTTTGGGAGCCACTTATAGCAGTAAATTACCATTTTTTGTGAGTTTAATTTTGAATTACATAATTATATCTGTAATATAACCATTTTTCTTGGTTTGTAACAGTCTAAACCTGCGGCCAAGAAGTGGATGACAACACCTATGCCCAACTACTCTAAGATGACACAACTTTGGGCTAAAGATAGAGCAAAAGGTGATCATGCTGAAACTGCAAAGGAGAGACGTGCTAGGTATGCTGCATCGACCACTATTGATGAGATTGATAATTTGGTATCTCAAAATGAAGTTTCTTTGGAGAACTTTGAAGTCGAAGATGATCAGAGGTCACCATAAATTAATGTTGTATGTTCTCGAGCGTCATCACAAGATGCAATGTCTTCTAAAAGCAAGAAAAGAAGACTGGCAGAAGATGACGAACTTGGGAATGTAATTTCCCAGTCATTTGATAATGTATCAATGGAAATTGATAGGGTGACTGAGGTTATGGCAAAGTGTTTTTCAAAGTCATATGGAGAAGAAGTTCATGCAGCGTTGGGCGTATTGGACTTGGATCCAATATCAAAGACTGAGACCTACATGTTCTTTGGTTGCCCAGATCATGAGTGCAAATGTGTTCTATTGACACTGATGTCTAAGCCTAAAAATTAAAAAGTGTGGGATTTCTTGGCCAACTTTAGATTTGCTTTATTTTGTTATTTTGTTTTGTTTTGGCAAGACTCATTATAGTTAAAAAAAAAAAAAAAGATATTTGTTTGTATTTTTTAGACAATGTTTATTTTGTTGAAAATAAATATGTGATGCGTGAATTTCTTTACAACATAGAAATATACATAACTTAATTTTTAGCTACAATAAATTTTTTTCCCCCTAAACTAGAATCATTATTTATGTTCTTTAAAATGAGGGGTATAATAGTAATGTTATTATAAAATAATTTCTTTTCATTCCATTCATTCCAATGTCACTTCCAAACAATATTACTTACATTCCATTCAATTCCATTCCTTTATTTTAAAACATCCAAACAAGATTTTTTAATTCAAAATCATTCATTTCCCTACTAAATTCATTCTATTCCATTCCTTTAATGACTATTCCATTCCATTTCATTCCCTTATGAACTCTCAAACGGAGTGTAAGAGTCCTGAATGAAAAGATTTGGATTTATTTTTTCTATTTATCCTTTTGTGATTGTTTGAATTTATTAAAATTATTTTGTTGCTTATTTTGGTGGAGCTATGGGTCAACAAATCAATGAATGGCCAAATTTCATTTTTGATTCTGGGTTCTTTATATCAAAATGGGTAAATTACAAAGTTAGTCCCTATATTTTACACCATATCTTAATTTTGGTCCCTAACCTTTCACTTGTGTCAATTTAGTCCTTAATATTTCCAATGACGTGTCAATTTAGTCTTTTCTATTATCCCTTGGATGAAAAAAGCTGATGTGTCAAACGGAATAATAAAAAAATATTTTTCATGCCATATCAATTACCCCACATCAATTTTTTTAAAGAAAAACCCACTTCAAATGTTCACATGTGAGATTTGTAATCTTGATTCTTGACTCACGTGAGAGTTGGGGGGGGGGGGGGGAGAGAGAGAGAGAGAGAGAGAGAGAGAGAGAAGAAAGGGAGGTGAATCTGATGAGAGATTGGAAGGATTTAGAATTTTCCCTAGACTGATTTGTACATGTGAACATCTGAAATGGTTTTATTTTATTTTTGTTTTTAAAATAATTTGAGTGGATTTTTTAAGCCAGCAATATCAACTTCAACTTAAAAAATCCAAAGCCCAACACATAACACCCAGAAGCTAAAAATGATCAAAAGGTTCAAAACCACGATCTTTCTCAGCTTTTTGAAATTGATAAGATTAAGATTGGAAATAAATGGGTTTGTTTGAAAGAAAGGAAAAAAATAAAAAAGCTCAAAAGAGACAAAGATCAGAGAAAGAGATAATAATGTGAGCGAGGTTGTGGAAGATGGTGTTATATAAGAAGAGAGATACAGAGAGAGAAAGCAAAACTAGGGGCCATTTGAAAGAGTTAAGTAAGTGCTTTTGGCGGGAAAGCGTTTTGGGAAAGTGAGAGTGAGAGTAAAGGTGATGGAGGAGAGGAAGATGAACCTGATGAGAGACAGGAATTTAGGGATTTAGAAATTTCCCTAATCTGATCTCATGTGTGAACATTTGCAATAGATTTTTTTTTTAATCTGACGTGGCAGTACAGTTGGCCGTTGATGTGATATAATTAATATATTTTTATTATTCCATTTGACACATCAGTTTTTTTCATCTAAGAGATAACAACATGGACTAAATTGACACGACACTAAAAAGGTTAGGGACCAAATTGAAACAATTGAAAGGTTAAGGACCAAATTGAGATATGGTGTAAAGGATAGGGACTAATTTTGTAATTTACCCTATCAAAATTTTCTCATTAGGTTGAAAGTGTGAATTTATTTGAGGTCTAAAGTCATTTTTTTCCAAAATTCTAGGGGGGCCAATAAGTATATCACTCTTAAATTTTAAGATAATTTATGTGAGAGTTATATGTATTTTTACTGGGTTATCCCCAAGTTTTGTCTTTACTTAAACATTGGATGTAGGGGTATTTTTTAACCACCAAAATGTTCATTCCAAACAGGAGAAACCCTTTAAATAGTAGTAGTATAGTCTATGGTTATTAATATCCCTATCTGGATCTTAGGATATTAAAATACTAAGATCCTACATCCCTAAAATGTTATGGATCTCACTAGGATCTCTAATAAAGTGAAATTTGTGTGAGATTTCAATCCAGATCTTATAGAATTCCGATCCCATAGAGATACTAAAGATCTTGTGCTATTATAACATTTATTCATTTTAATTATTAAATATTAAAATGCTCCAACACAATGCATGTGTACGTTCATGTACGCTACAGTACAACCAATAAGGTAAACAAAGAGAAAAAAAAAGGAAAATTACAGGCAAGTTCTGCTGATATAAAGGTATTAGATGCCAATTCCAATCGAATTTTGAAGCCTACAACATGAACCATAAAGGAATAAATACGTTGTTTATAGGATTTTGCCCATGCAGTTGGTATAATATTATATACATATGTTTGATTCGAAATTATATGAGTATAGATACTTTTGATACCTTATACTAAAAGGACAATGTTACAGATATATCACTGTAAGTAAAGGTTATTAAAATTGCTTTTTGTTTAATAATTAAGTAAGATAAAGTAGAGAAAAGAATATGCCAATTTATTTATATCCTTCCTTAGTGTAGGATTAAAGTACAATATCATAATATCCTAACTCAGTGTCGAAGGAGGAGCCAGACAACACTTTATGTGGCGATAGGTGAGTGAAATTTTGAAGAAAAGATGAAATTGCAACAAAGATTTTGATGGAAATTGGAAAGGAACAGCAACAAAAACTTCAATGGAAACTGAATAGGGACAGATCATTTTAACTTGACAAGTACCTTGCTGAGAAAGAGAAATCTGAATTTGGCTCTTGCTAATTGACAAGTACCTTGTTGACTTTGTTTAAGGAATGAAAGGGTATTTATAGAGTATGGAGAGATATTTTTGTTGAGAAATAGCCAAAATAACTACGCATAAGACTTGCTAAATGGTTGTTTTCTCAAGTTAGTTGAGAGGATGTGTGTCAAGCAGGAACCCTAATATGCAAGTGGACAAGACAAGTCCAATAACATTAAATGCAATGGTGGTTGTTGAGGCACAATAACTACTTATGTGAAGGGTATCAATGGATATTTCTTTTGGGGACAATCATACTGGGTGCATGATAAATAAATAAAAAAGGGATCCATAGACTAGCAGCCATGTTATCTTGAGATAGGTACTTAATTGTTGCATTCCTCTATACTCGGCTACTTGGCCATTGTGATTGGACATGGTCTTTGGTATTTGGTCAGTTGTTTGGCCATTGTGATTACCCACTGTATTCGGCCATGGTCCTCGTACAATTTGTATTCTTTATGGGATAAATGACCCCCCCCCCCCCCCTCCCCACCAAAAAAAAAAAAAAAAACTGTGGCAATTCTTCTTTCTTAGTTAATAAAAATATAAAAATTGTTAGGCATGTGGATTGACTATATGACTATATATTGCTTTCATAGGAGTTAATATATACTTTTTTAAGATCGACTTAAAATTACTATATAAACTTCATTGTTTTCTCTTTTTAACTTCACCACACAAAGTAGACTCCAGTTAGCTCAATTGGAAAAGTCTCTGATAGTTGAATAAGAAATATGATGTTCAATTTTCGTCTACACCTAAAACTGATTGGTGTTTTGGTCTGATGATAAAGAGCTATCATCAGGAGCGGACGCCATAGGTTGAAACTCTCTCAAAAAAAAAAAAAAAAAAAAAAACTTCACCACACAAACGATGGGACAGTCGACCTTTCCCTCATAAGGGAGAAGATATATCTTATGCATCCGATATATACATACTCTCTCTCATAAGTTAAAATTATATTGTTTGAGCTAATTAGATAGAATGATTCTTCGCTTATGAATAGAATGATATTATAAATATAAATTTATAATATCGTAGATATTCAAATCGAATCTTTTACTCTAAACTAGTTCAAGAACTCATTATTATTTTTGAACTTGACTTGTTCAATTATTGAGCCTAAACCTATATATGCTTGAACTTCACTTGAATATTCAGTAACTCAATTTATTTGCCGCTCTATTTTTTAAAATATCATATACTTTACTTTGGGAACAAATTCATGACAATTTCAAACTACTGTTTTCCA
This sequence comes from Notholithocarpus densiflorus, assembly GCA_030021035.2. NCBI lineage: Eukaryota > Viridiplantae > Streptophyta > Magnoliopsida > Fagales > Fagaceae > Notholithocarpus > Notholithocarpus densiflorus. Next base: position 196,109 of record JARYZH020000171.1, read on the forward strand.
AAATTGCTTTGTACTATTAGAGGCCTGCTAACTCAATGGGCCGTAATGACACCTTTCATTAACCAGCTCTAATCTTCTTCCAACAACTCTTTTCGGAAGATGCCCTGAACTACTGGACATATCCTAGCCATTGGCCCGTTTGTGTAAAATGGCATTTTGGAAGGCCGCAGAGTACTATGGCCCACTTTCTCTATCAAAGCCTTTCTTAGGAATCTACAACTTATGGTTCAAAAAATATGGGATAAAATATCATTTTCATATATCATTTTTATCCTTAAACTTTTGTAAACGTTTGTTTTTCATCCTGAACTTTTAAAAGTTTCTTTTTCATCCTTAAATTTTGAAAAATGTTTTATTTTTCATCATTTCGTCTATGTTCGTTAATTTATATCCTATGTGGCTTCATAGAATGATGATGTGGTATTTGACTTGAACCAAATTATTTTATTTATAAAATTATGAATAGATGGCAAAGAGTTATTGGCACACATGGATTAATATTGAGTGATGTGGCATTTTTAAAAAAAAAATCAGCTCATATTTATGTTAACAATTTATTAGGATTTAAAATAAAAATTTGAAACACCAAAACATAAATAAATAAATAATTCCAATACAAGCTGTCCATCTCCAGTGACGTTCAACCAAAACTTCCTAGATCTTTTATTCGTTTTTTATGTTTTGATGGTTTTTGTCGTTTGTAGCATTTTCTTCTTTTATTTTATGATTAAGTTTCGGATATTTAGGGTGTTATATATATTGTGAGGACTAAGGAGTGAATAAAGAAAGGGGATTTTTTCTAATTTTTGAGAAAACTCCATAAGCCGATAAGCGTGGCTAAGAAACCCAGTAGTACTTCTTCCTTATTGTCATCATCGTCATCTCCTTCTTCTTACTTTAGTGCTTGTCATCATTGCAAAATAGGATGAATGCTTGGATCGATTGAATTGATGAGGACATGGGTAGGTGGTGCATGGTTTCCAGAGAATAGAGCTTGAATTAGTGCTAACATCGTGAGATGAGAGGGGTTAAATTAGGGATTTACTTTAAATTTTGATAAATTATTAAATTAAAATCTGACCTATTAGTTTTTATTTTATTTTATTTTAATTTATGTGTGCAAACAACTTTTTGCCATGTGTCTATAATTTTATAAATAAAATAATTTGGTCTAAGTCAGATACCACATCATCATCACTCTGTTAGACCACATAGAATATAAACTAACGGACATAGACAGAATGATGATAAGTAAAATGTTTTGCAAAGTTTAAGAATGAAAAATAAACTTTTATGAAAGTTTAAGGATGAAAATTATGTTTTATTTATCACAACAATCTTATGCCCAAATAATGCTCTAAATTACTTACCTGAAATATTGTCAATTATGTTTGAGACTATGAGGTACCTAACGTAGAATAATTCGATATTTACTATAAACAAACAAACAAACAAACAAAAAACAAAAAAAATTGGAGAATTTAAACATAAATGTCTCAATTTGAAATGCTAAGAAGTATCAGTTAAAGTACTGGTTAAATTAGAAAGTTAGTTTATCCAATTTAAGAAAAACACAAAATCTCTCTCTAATACTTTTTTTTTTTTTTTTGTTCTTTTTATAATTTAAATAGTTATAAGGATTTAAACTTAGATGCTCTGTTGAAAATTTCCAAATTGAATTACATGACTTTTGATAGAATTTTTTTTCTTTTTAATAATAAACTTGAATATTTTCATTAAAAACACCATAAAATATCAATAAAATATCAATTAAGTTAGAAGATTTTTGATAACTTCAGAGTTAATCTCAAATTCTGTTCTTTCTTTTTCATTTCTTTTCTTATCTTAGAATTAACCAAATGCTACATTTAATTGGGAGGATAGAAAATTTATTGAAAAGAAAGTGACAAATAGAAAATTTATTGGAAAGAAAGTGACACTTATAACGGTTATAAACCGAAAGTGAGGTAGATATTTTTGTAGTGGGTTATTATGGGACCCATTGTACACGTCACAAACATCACACAATCAAAGGTTTCAACAAGTCCACGATGGCTTAAGTAAGTCTGCTTTCGATTTCATAATAAACATATAAGAAAGTCATAGAAGCCTTTGGATGTTACAACGTTACAAACTTGTACAAAGAGTAAAATAATATACTCAAAACGGCAACAGAGGAAAAGTATATATAAAAGTGAAAGGTTGAAGAAGAAGATCCACAGAAAGCAGCAAGGAAGATGGTTCTTATATATCTATAAGACTATAATGTCTCATGCTTGTCTTTTCTTCTTCAATATGCCTCATGCTCTCCCTGTCCATCCACATTCACAAAATCCCATAAAAATTAAAATACAAATAATAAAAAAATTTCTAAAGAAAAATCCACACCTCAAAAGATGTAGCTTGAGAGACTATAATTTTTTCACATTTTTTTTAATCATAAGAATGAAGAACATGCTTGGAAATAACATTTTTGGGATTGAAATTTTGGAAATGGTAAAAGGGTCACACTCACTTTCTTGGGGGTGATGAAATCCATAAACTTGTGCTTGCCCTTGTTCACAGTAGGGGACGTGTGGTGTTGTTGATCTCCCACCCCTCTATATTTCCTTATTTGTTCCCTCACATATCTCTCATATAAGAAAGCTGCGCCTTTGAACTGTGGTAGAACCAGCCATGCCACGAACATAAGCTTCACATCATACCATATTGGTAACCTACAATACAATTCAAACCCAGAAAGGCTTACTTAAGAAAACTAATACTATACAGTAACATATTTTACGATGCAATAATAATAATCATCATGAAATTTCATATATATTCTCACCACTCTAAAGCGGGTTGGAGAACCATCTCCATGAGAGTGAGGAATGAGTATATGATCCAATAAGCAAGCCACTGCTCATCATCCAGTTTTCCTGTGCTCTCTATGGCCACCACAGATGCATATCTGTGATATATTCAACCATGCATAATCAATAAGAAGTAAGAACCAATTTTAATCCCAAAAACTCTAGGATTTTTTTATTAAGTTTCAATAATACCAACCAAGTCTTGTCCCAAAATTTTAGGATCTATTGTAAAATCCTTATTTATTATCCATGCAAATTGACCCCACCAAAAAATATATTCATTTCGTAATATAAATAAGTTTCTTTAAGGAGATAAGCACAAAACACAATATGGAAAGTTAAAATGAAATATCAAATTTTAAGTATTTATACTCACAAGGGGTACAGCAATGTTACCACCGGCCTGCATGAATCATCAAAAATATTGGAAATCAGATATTAAGAAACTTGTAGGTCAAATTGACAATTAAATAAAAAAAAAAGAAATTGTCAAACACCACTAAAAATTACTTCACTTCATAAAAATATGTAAAACGCATTCATTTTTAAAACTTTGAATGATATGTAGATCCAAGATCCAAATTAAAAAACAAAACCTTAATATTATTCCTGAAAACACAAGCTTAATATATATATATATATATATTTATATATATATATATATAGATTGTAACATAAAATAAAGCTTACTTACCCAGAAACTGAATGAACCTGAGTGACGAAAGTCCAGAATTTCCCCATTATTCTCTTCTTCAAGTGTGAAAGCAAGAAACAAAGCAAAGTATTTGTTGGTGAGTAAAGTGAAGAAGGGGTGTGGTGGTGAAAGATCAATGTCAAATGAGAAAAACAATACTCAGACAGAGAGATATTAATAAAGACAAATCGAGGTGGCAACAAAAGGTTGGTATTGTTGGGACTATGGAAGCGTTAGTGTTACTTATATATATCAGAAAGTGATGGCGCCACGTGGCATGATAAGAGAGATTCTGCCTTAGACGCGTCGAACTAGCATCTTGCTAAGATTTCGCAACTAGCACCGTCAAGATAGGTTTTTTATTTTTATATATTTATATATTTATACAAATTAAAAGCTTAGTTATTTATTACATGCTGGTCCTGCTATTTTTAATTAAATTTTAGTCACCCTTTATGATGCCATTGTTCTTTTCCTCAAGCACAAGCCTCGTGTTCGCTGTTTTTGATGTACAAAGGTCGGTAACACACTGATTATCAAAAAAAAAAAAAAAAAAAAAGGTCGGTAACACACTAACACGTGCCGTCAGATAGGCAGGCCTGGTGAGTAGGACTGTAGCTATCAATATATTCCAGATAAACCAAGACAAGTGCTTAGAAATTAGAAATTAGAAAAGGGTGCATGGTGACTATTGGCTCATTGATTACGGTGCGGATTTAAGAATTTTTTTAAGGTAACAAACTTAAATTATACAAAATTTAATAAAGAAACAATTTGAATATATCAATGTCACAAAAAAAAAAACATGTAAATACACGAAATATTACAATTTTTTTGTATTAACAAAGAGAATAAGAAAAAAAATAGACTAATAAAATATAAAGAGCAAATTAAAAATGCTGATATGAGAATAATAAAGTGACCACAACAATTTTGTGGGGACAAATAACCAAGATTCACGCATCTTGGGCCGTGGGCTCTGTCCGAGGAGGTCTCATGGGCCGAGCAATGTGGCAGCTATCAAAGCATTCTACTTTCGAAAGATTCACACATAGGACCGGCGATTCCGTCCGAGGAGGGTATAGTCCTCGGATATAAAGTTTACGGTTCAAGGAAGAATCCCAGTGGCTAAAGTAATCTTCCTGGAATCCCCTATGACAGAAACAAACTCGGTAAGCTTACTGGGAAGGAAAAGATCCCCGAAAATATCTAAAGAAAAGCTGCTACCACCACATTAAATACCCTGCAACTACTTTTCTGGCCGCATTTATGTGGAGAAGACCTCTGAACAGTGCTACCAAGACTATGACCTCTCACAGGGAGGCCAAAGAAAAGATCTGGTGGGATAAGTATCAAGGGGCACCTTAGATGAATGACAAGTGTAAGGATAGGATGCTTAGAAGATGAGTATATAATGCCATTCCTCCTCCATTGGAGGAGGACGGATTTTGGGAAATAGGGAAGAGAGAGAAAAACAGAAGTAGAAAGGAAGATTTGTAACGTGAACAACACAACAAAAGGGTTCCTCCTCGGACCTATACAAAACGGAATTATTCCAAGTTATTTTGGTGTGCTTTGGGCCTTCTAAACTGTTTCTTAGTTTGTCTCTGAGAATAGGAAAAACGAAGCCCTCACCATTCAAATCTAATTCTTAAGCCCACTCTCTACAAATACATATTGCAGTGGACTTATTGGGCCCGGGTCTTGCGCGCTTTGGACTGGGGTGTACTAATTTGTTACACTACAATTGGCGCCGTCTGTGGGAAGAATTTGTATGATAGTGAGCGCGACGTTTCACCATGGTAGGATCAGGTCCCCACCCACAGGAATCCAGGGGCTCCCATCAACAAGACGCCTTCCATAATCTTGAGCGTAGGAGAGATAGGGAGGGTAGCCCACATACCACACAGACTAGCGGAAGTCATCCGCAAATGGGGGATCACTTTCCTCAGGAACGAAGTAACAGAGCCATGCAAAGGGAGATCGATGATTTGAAGCGGGAGCTACGCCATGCGCATCGACGACGAGCCCCTTCTAGTTCTGGTGTTTCCTCAAATGATGAAGATGATGTTACGTACAAACGCGACCCTAGGACACCGTCAAGCGAGCCTTTCCCCTATCACGAGGAAAACGTTCATAAGCGAAAGCGTAAGAGTCCACCTCTAAAGGGGCTGGAGAATGACGCCATGAGCAAGGCGTTGAATCAAATTTCTAGGTCCCCCTTTACACCCCGCATCGAAAGGGCAGAGCTTCCTCGGCGATTCCATCAGCCCACTTTCACCACTTATTACGGCCGAACGGATCCAGTAGAGCATGTAAGCCAATTCAACCAGAAGATGGCCGTCTATTCTAAGGACGAAGCCTTGATGTGTAAAGTCTTTCCTTCCAGTTTGGGGCCCGTGGCCATGAGGTGGTTCGATGGGTTGAGACCTAACTCCATAAGTTCCTTTAAGGAGCTTACGCAGGCTTTTGGTTCTCGTTTTATCACATGCAGTAGGGTGCCTCGCCCTTTGGATTCTTTACTGTCTTTGTCCATGCGGGAGGGGGAAACCCTGAAAACGTACTCGGACAGATATTGGGAGACGTATAACGAAATAGATGGTGATTTTGAGGACGTGGCCATCAGCACTTTTAAGGGCGGCTTGCCTACTGAGCATGGATTAAGGAAGTCTCTCACTGGTAAACCGGTCACCAGTGTGCGTCAGCTTATGGATCGAATAAGCAAATACAAAAGGGTTGAAGAGGACCAGCAGCAAGGAAAGGGTAAAACAAAGATTAACCCTCAGGAGCGTAGGGATTTCAGGTCGGACCGATTTAGTAACAATCAGCCACGGAGAGACTTTGTCGGGCAGTCAGATTCCTCCAACGCCCAAGCTGTCAACGCGGTATTCCGAGAGCCAGTCAGTAAGGTCTTGGAAAAAATTAAGAACGAGCCATTCTTTAAATGGCCGAACAAAATGGCGGGGAATGCGATGAGGCGCAACCAAAGCCTCTATTGTCAATATCACCAAGACCAAGGACATACAACCGAGGACTGCAGGAACTTGTGGGACCACTTAGATCAGCTGGTCCGAGAAGGAAGATTGAAGGACCTGTTGCATCCCAGCAGTCAAGCAGGGCAGACTGGGTTTGATTCCAGAAGAGGGGCGTCCTCGGGCCCACCCCTGGGAACGATAAACGTCATTTTTGCTGCCCCCGGAAGAACAGGGTCCTGTCCGTACAGAGTGATGTCTGTGGCTCAGTCGTTCGCCAATGACAGTAAGCACGAGCCAAAAAGAATCAAGATGGAAATAGAACCAGTTCTGGGTTTTTCGGAGGAAGATAAGGTCGGAACTATCCAACCTCACGATGATGCCTTGGTGATCACGCTCAGGATAGGAGGGTATGATGTGAAGAGGGTGCTGGTGGACCAAGGGAGTGCCGTGGAGGTAATGTATCCTGACCTGTTTAGAGGTCTGGGGCTAAGGTCCGAGGACCTAACTGCCTATGATTCCCCCTTGGTCAGCTTCGAGGGAAGGACCGTTATGCCAAAGGGTCAGATCAGGCTACCTGTGCAAGCCGGTCTCGAGGTAGTGGAGGTCGACTTTATCGTGGTGGATGTTTATTCTCCATATACCGCTATCGTGGGTAGACCTTGGCTTCACACACTGGGGGCTGTCTCCTCCACTTTGCATCAAAAGGTGAAATACCCTTCCGAGGGTCAGGTCAAAGAGATCGTCGGAAACCAGAACATGGCTAGACAATGCCTGGTAGCGGCCATATCACACCAACCTGAAGCTGAATCGCTGATGGCCGCGGAGGCAAGTTCATAGCAATTAAAATCTCTCGATTCGCCTATCAAGGAGATCCCCGAGGAGGCGAAATGTGATGATTTAGAGAGGATCATTATAGGGAATGATCCGGAGAAGTACTTCCAAGTGGGATCCCAGTTGCCGCCTCGCGAGAGGGAAGAGTTAATAGAATTCCTTAAGAGGAACGTCGATGTATTCGCCTGGAGCGCTTACGAGGCACCAGGGGTGGACCCTACCTTTATATGTCACCATTTGAATGTTAATCCATCCATTACTCCGAAAAAGCAACCACCTCGGCGCCCGTCCAAGGAGCATGCCGATGCCGTTAAAGAAGAGGTGAGCAAGCTTAAGCAAGCAGGAGCTATCAAGGAAGTGTTCTACCCTGAATGGCTGGCCAACACGGTGGTGGTAAAGAAAAAGAGTGGCAAGTGGCGAGTGTGCGTAGACTTTACTGATCTAAATAAGGCTTGTCCGAAGGATCCATTCCCCATGCCACGAATAGATCAGCTGGTGGACGCGACGGTGGGACACCCTCGAATGAGCTTCTTGGACGCCTTCCAAGGATATCACCAAATACCTTTAGCCTTGGAAGACCAGGAGAGGACTGCATTTGTCACCCCCATCGGAAACTACCATTACAAGGTGATGCCGTTTGGTCTAAAAAACGCAGGATCAACCTATCAGAGGATGATGACGAGAATGTTTGAGCTTCAGTTAGGAAAGAGCATTGAGGTCTACATAGACGATATGGTGGTCAAAAGCAAGGTGGTGTCCGAGCATGTTGATGACCTCGGAAGCATTTTCGAAATCTTGAGGAAGCACAAGTTGCGCCTAAATGCATCCAAGTGCACGTTTGGGGTGGGATCGGGCAAATTCCTGGGATACATGGTAACACACAGAGGAATCGAAGTCAATCCCGATCAAATTAGGGCTATTAACAACTTACACCCTCCTCGTAATCCTAAAGAGATTCAGAAACTTACTGGAATGATTGCCGCTTTGAATCGTTTTATTTCTCGTTCAGCAGACAGATGCCGGCCATTCTTCCTCTTGATGAAAAAGTGGAAGGGATTTGAATGGTCCGAGGAGTGCTCTAAGGCTTTTCAGCAGCTTAAGGAATATCTCTCTCGGCCTCCAATCATGTCCAGTCCTCAGGAGGATGAGGTCCTATTCGCCTACATAGCCGTTGCTCCCCATGCTGTAAGTCTGGTATTAATTCGAGTTGATAGTGGTGTGCAACGGCCGGTATATTACGTTAGCAAATCGTTGCATGAAGCCGAGGTGCGTTATCTACCATTGGAAAAGGCCATCCTGGCTGTAGTCCATGGTACGCGGAAACTCCCCCACTATTTTCAGGCACACTCTGTCATCGTCTTAACTCAACTCCCGATTAGGGCTGTACTCCGAAGTGCTGACTATACCGGCAGGATAGCTAAATGGGGAACTATTCTAGGGGCTTTTGACATCAAGTACATGCCTCGCACTTCTGTCAAAGGCCAGATCCTAGCAGACCTGGTGGCTGAATTCGCTGAAGCCTCGTTAGAAAATGTTCCAGCATCGCAGCACATGGATGAAAAATCGGTTGGCGTGATCTCGCTCCAGGAATCCTTATGCTGGCAAGTCTATGTTGACGGTGCAGCGAACCAAAGAGGTTCGGGATTAGGGTTGGTTCTAATCTCTCCTGAGCAACTAACAATAGAGAAATCGCTGAGGTTGGATTTCTTTGCCACCAATAATGAGGCCGAGTACGAAGCTTTATTGGAAGGGATGAGTATGGTTCAAAGACTGGGGGGAAAGGAGGTAAAAATGTTTTCAGACTCCAAATTAGTCGTCGGTCAGGTAATGGGCGAACTGGAAGCAAGGGATGAAAGAATGCAGAAGTATTTAAGTCAAGTTACACAGTTGCGATTAAAATTTGAGTCATTCAGTCTGCTGCACATCCCAAGAAGTAGCAATTCACATGCAGATTCTCTAGCTACACTCGCAACCTCCTCGGCGCAGAACCTACCTCGAATTATCCTTGTACAAGCCCACGGATGCAGGGAGGAAATTAACTCAGGTTTCTCATGTCCGAGTGGAACCTAGCTGGATGGATCCAATCATATCATTTTTAACGGAGGACACCCTGCCGGGAAATAAATTGGAGGCCGAAAAAATACGAAGAAAGGCACCCCGTTTCTGGTTGTCCGAAGACAAAAAGTTATACAAGCGCTCTTTTGCGGGACCGTATCTATTATGTATCCATCCTGAAGCAACAGAGGTCATCTTAGAAGAGTTACACGAGGGGATTTGTGGGAGCCACACTGGAGGTAGATCTCTATCTCTCAGAGCTGTCACACAAGGCTACTGGTGGCCAAACATGCAAAGAGAAGCACACGAGTATGTGAAGAAGTGCGACCAATGCCAGCGATTCGCCCCAAACATTCACCAACCAGGGGGGATCCTTAATCCGATAACCAGTCCCTGGCCATTTGCTCAATGGGGCCTGGATATTGTCGGGCCTTTCCCAAAAGCAGCTGGAAATAAGAGGTACCTGCTGGTCGGCACCGACTACTTTACAAAGTGGGTCGAAGCCGAGCCCTTATCAAACATCAGGGATGTGGACGCTAAGAGGTTCATTTGGCGGAATATCGTTACTCGGTTCGGGGTCCCTCGTACTATTATCTCGGACAATGGTCTTCAGTTTGACAGTAAGGCCTTCAGGGGATACTGCGGCGAATTAGGAATAACGAATAGATACTCCACCCCAGCTTACCCCCAGGGGAACGGACAAGCCGAAGCCGTTAATAAGGTCATAGTAAACGGACTGAAGAAGAGGTTAGATGATGCGAAAGGAAGATGGGTGGAAGAACTGCCGCATGTCCTGTGGGCCTATCGAACCACACCGCGTCGATCAACGGGAGAAACCCCATTTTCAATGACTTATGGTGTCGAAGCTGTCATTCCTCTGGAAACCGGGTTCCCAACGCTAAGAAGCAGTTCGTTCAGTTCGAATAGTAATGATAATCTGCTGGAAAAAAGTCTGGATCTCGCTGATGAGAGGAGGGAGAGTGCACTAGTGCAATTGGCGTATTACCAACACAAACTTAAGCAAGGATACAATGCTAAAGTAAGGCTAAGGCCACTAGCACCTGGTGACTTGGTTTTGAGGAAAGTTCTGGGCACTGCAAAAAATCCAGCTTGGGGAAAGCTTGGGCCCAATTGGGAGGGACCATATCGCATCACCTCGGAAGCAGGAATAGGGGCATATTTCTTAGAAGACTTAGACGAACATGTAATACCTCGTCCTTGGAATGTAAACAACCTGAAAAGGTATTATTACTAATAAGAATTTTCTTTGTCATTAAATTTGTGTGTTGTGTGACAAAATAACTTATGTTTATTATAAAGGTGTTTAAACAGAACCTTAGTCATGCCTGATGTCCTCGGACCAGATGCTTTGGGGAAATTACTACACTTATGTTTATTATAAAAGTGTTTAAACAGAACCTTAGTCATGCCTGATGTCCTCGGACCAGATGCTTTGGGGAAATTACTACACTTATGTTTATTATAAAGGTGTTTAAACAGAACCTTAGTCATGCCTGATGTCCTCGAACCAGATGCTTTGGGGAAATTACTACACTTATGTTTATTATAAAGGTGTTTAAACAGAACCTTAGTCATGCCTGATGTCCTCGGACCAGATGCTTTGGGGAAATTATTACACTATGTTTATTATAAAAATGCTTGAATCGAAAGTCAATACACTTATGGGTTATCAGGCAATGACATTCCATTTACATGATCCAGTAAAACTTAAGTTATTGTAAAACCCTCTGGCCATGTACAACCCAATTAATTTCTTAGTGTCTTTTTCATATAATATATTCATTGGAATTTGAGTTATAATGTATTTATTAACAAGGGCCTTAGTATGTGAATAAAAATTATCTCAAACCTTAACAAAAGCAAGTGACAAAAGTATAAATGCAAAAGGAAAGAAAAAACAAGTCTATTCTTTAGTCAACAGAAGAATAAGTACATCATAAGTGTATACAGAAGCCACACTTCAACAAAAAAAAGGGTGGCTACACTTAAAAAAAAAAAAAAAAAAAAAAAGGAAATTTCTACAGCTATTCTTTCAAAGGCTGAGAACCCTTCTCGGGAGATTTAGCTTTGGCCTTGACACCTCCAGCATCAGACTTCTTCTCAGTCGCCTTGGCTTGAGAAACCACGTCCTTGATGGTAAGGGAATCCTCAGCAGATTTGTCTTTAATGACCCCCTTGGTAGCCTCAGTAGCTCCAATAGGGACACTAGCAGTAGCTATCTGCTCTGGAGGAAGGAGAGGAAGGCTAATCAGCGTTGGAGGACTGGTCGGAAGTTCCCTGATGGGTTCAGGAAAAAACACGCTCTCGGATATCCTTAGCTCTGAATCTGCAGGGACCCCTGCACGATTAAGTGCCTCCATCCACGTCTCTGTGCAGTATTCCCTGCACAATTCAGCCACTTCTTCAGCCAACCTCTCTTCCGTTTCCCTTACCCCACGTTCGTAGGCCGCCTCCTCAGCGGACTTTGCAGCCTCAGTTGCTTTTTGTGCTGTCTCCTTAGCCTTTTGTAGTTCAGCTTTCAGGGCTAGCACCGCTGCTTTCTCAGTGGCGAGATTAAGCTGGGTCGTATAGAGTTGCTTTCTCTGGTCCTCGGCCTGGGCCTCGACGTTTTTCAACCCAGCCTTGGCGCTTGCGCATTCTCGCTCTGCAAGTTTTAGCTTCTCGGCCAGCTGCAACTTCTCCTCTTTCAGGCTCCCTAAGTTCTTCTCAACTTCACGGCGAGAGTGGGACTCAGCTTCGCATCTGTTCTGAGCATTCCGAACCCACTCTTCGGCCACATAGATCTGTTGAGTGACCTGCAAGTAAAAGCGAGAGTGATAATATTGATTAGATGCATAACCTTGTTTGGTTTAAATCATTACCTAAATCTAACTTACCAGGGCAAGATCCTTCTTCAAGGACATGAAGAGATCGGGCTGCCTGGTGCGCCGAAGGGCCTCCATGTCTCGTGGGAGCAGAAGGGGTTGCTCTAAAGCCTGGGCCAGATGGGCTGAATGACCTCTCTGGGCCTCCCGGATCGTGGCATCCCATGGAATTTGGGCCCCATCCAATTCAATCCGAGGGGCCCAGAATCGCTGCTGTCTGCGCACCTCAACCTCCTCCCTGCTGTCAACAGAACTTGCCCTATTATCTTTCGGGTCTTTTGTCTTCTGTTGTTTGGAACCCCTCGGAGGAATCACCTCGCCTTCTTCGAGCTCCTGCATTGGCCTCTTCTTCTTCAAATCAGGAATAGCACGAAGTGCTAGGTCAGCTGGAAGAGGAGGCGGAGGGGGTAGACTGGCAGGAGGCAAGGCCTGGGGTGGACCCTTCGTGGCTCCCTTCTTGCCTCTGTTGGCCACCAAACCTTTCAACGATGACCTCTCCTTTGGACTCATTTCCCCGTGTTCTTCTGAACTTGAATCTACTCGGGAAATGATTAATGCTGGCTGGATGGCTACGGAGAGCCTATCTGCGTCGTCCTCCGAGTCCGAGAGCTGTACCAGCTCCTCTTGTCTACCCTCTTCTCCTTCAAGGTGGAACTTGTCTATCTCTTCATCTAAAGATGCCTGCGAGGAAGCAATTTCTTCTTCCTCGACCACTTCAACTCCGAGAGGGACCTGTCGTAGTGGAAGCACAAGTGGGGGAGGGATCTGAGAGACGGGTAGAACGACAGGAGGCAGGTCTTCTCGAGACAGAAAATCTGGTTTTGATACGTCAATACGATTGATCCGACGATCACCAGCTCTGATAGCGTTGCCAACCTCCTGGAAAAGCCTTGAGATAGGTTCGAAATCTAAGATGAGGTGGACAGCTCGTAGTTGTCGATCCTCGCTCACAAAAATTTCCGACCTAAGAAGATAGTTGAGGGCAACCACGTTTGTATGACTCAGCCGAGGAGCAACGAGTGTCCTATCTGCAAAAGTAACCAAAAGGTCAGGTGCGATTGAACAATGAAATCTACTATCAAAAGAGATTACAATACGCAAAATATGGATGGAGGATAAAGTCTAAACCCTATGTTAAGGGATCTAACTCTAGGGTACCCCACCTGTCTCTCTCTCCCGAGTTGGGCAGGGTCGACCATCGTGCCTTGCCCCTGAGGCGATGAGGTAGTCATCTTTCATCCCTTTATTGGACTTGGGGAGGCACGAAATGAGCCTCACAACGGACGACCTGGACTTGAGATAAAAGCCTCCGTCGACTTGTGAGTGGCACTCGTACAGGTGAACCACATCATGCCAGGTGAGGCCCAAGTGGAGATGCTGTTCCAGAGCATCGACACACCCGAGAATCCTAAACATATTGGGTGCGCATTGGTGAGGGCATAACCTATGGTTTATGAGGTACTCTCGGGTTATCCTACCCATTGGAAGGGTCATTCTCCCTTCTATGAAGGCTATTATAGGAATAGCTACCTCTCCGGCCTCTCTAGGTATAACAATCTCTTCTGAAGAGCAATACCGCAGACCAACCTCTTGAGGTATATGGTATTTCTGCTTAAAGGCCTCTATTTTGGCTGGGGAATCTACTAGACGCTCAAATCTACCCATATTTCACAACCTAAAGACAGAATGGACAGTTTTGGAGAGTAAGAAAAGCAAATAAGGTAGCCGAGGAGACAGACCGATAAGCAAAATCTAACACAAAACTAAATAGACTTACGGGATTAAAAGTGCTAGTATCTGAAAGCCTACTGAGAAGACCTTCGAAGACCTCTTACGAGAAAGAACGACAGAAATTTGGGAGTTGGTGTTTTTAGAAAGTCAGGAGCGTTAAAGGTCTCTGGAGCGCTTGAAGTTTCTTTGGAGAAGAAGGTGAATGATTTCTCAAAGCTTTATATTAGCAGAGAGAGAGGGAGGGGAAATTATCCCGCTCATAAATTCAAGGGAAATACCAGCCGTTGGATCTGCGCATCAACCATTGGATGTGGGAGACAAGACGCCTCCTGGAGTAATTAATAACTGCTTCGGGGATTGCGAAGCGTCAGAAGTCATCACGAAATGCAAATAAGGCGCACCCCCCCGCACGTGCGAAGTAAATGTTCAGTCTTTATCTCTTGAAAGTCAAAACCTCACTTTTTCTCCTCGGATGGGAGGGAAAATTGAAGTTTTGAGGGGCTATTGTGGGGACAAATAACCAAGATTCATGCATCTTGGGCCGTGGGCTCTGTCCGAGGAGGTCTCATGGGCCGAGCAATGTGGCAGCTATCAAAGCATTCTACTTTCGAAAGATTCACACATAGGACCGGCGATTCCGTCCGAGGAGGGTATAGTCCTCGGATATAAAGTTTACGGTTCAAGGAAGAATCCCAGTGGCTAAAGTAATCTTCCTGGAATCCCCTATGACAGAAACAAACTCGGTGAGCTTACTGGGAAGGAAAAGATCCCCGAAAATATCTAAAGAAAAGCTGCTACCACCACATTAAATACCCTGCAACTACTTTTCTGGCCGCATTTATGTGGAGAAGACCTCTGAACAGTGCTACCAAGACTATGACCTCTCACAGGGAGGCCAAAGAAAAGATCTGGTGGGATAAGTATCAAGGGGCACCTTAGATGAATGACAAGTGTAAGGATAGGATGCTTAGAAGATGAGTATATAATGCCATTCCTCCTCCATTGGAGGAGGACGGATTTTGGGAAATAGGGAAGAGAGAGAAAAACAGAAGTAGAAAGGAAGATTTGTAACGTGAACAACACAACAAAAGGGTTCCTCCTCGGACCTATACAAAACGGAATTATTCCAAGTTATTTTGGTGTGCTTTGGGCCTTCTAAACTGTTTCTTAGTTTGTCTCTGAGAATAGGAAAAACGAAGCCCTCACCATTCAAATCTAATTCTTAAGCCCACTCTCTACAAATACATATTGCAGTGGACTTATTGGGCCCGGGTCTTGCGCGCTTTGGACTGGGGTGTACTAATTTGTTACACTACAAATTTCATAACAAATCTTATGCAACAAGTTGTTAGCCTGTTATTAGTGGGTAAAACATGTCAATATTGAACCCGAATTAGAGCAACAGCTTATCACATAAGATTTATTGTGAAAATATTGTGGATGTAGCATTACTCTTATATTTATTGAACTCAAATTCTTATGAGTTTCAAGTAAAAGTGTTCAAAATTTTTATTATGGTGGTCAAAATAGGTTAATTTAGTAAATAATATATTTTTTAAAAGTATATATATACAATTTTTTCAAGTCAGGATGGTCACAGAACATATTAATTTAAAATAATTTTTTATATAAATTTTTTTTTGCATGTATAAAATTTTTTTTTGCCAAGTGAGGGTGGTCCTAGGACCACTCTCATGTACAAGTAGAGCCGCCAATGATTGATTACAATAAGATTATGTTCTTAAATGGACATAACTTTTTAGAGCATTTTTTCAACAATTTGTTGAGATAAGTGTGAAATGTTAACAGATGTTTTACAGTTCATTTGATAATGAACCATTTTTAGAAATTTTTTATAGGAGAAGAACAAAATGATTAAATTTTTCAACCGTTGTTTATATTTTCTATGAAAGTGGTACACAAATTTTTCTAAAATAGTTCATTAACAAATGCCTTAAGGGTATACGTTAACAGAACTCATAAACAATTGTTTTTATATGGATCTATCACTTTTTTTATATATCTTATATTGAACTACTTTAGTAAATTAATTGTGAAAAAATCAAATAAAAATTGTGACAAAAACTGTATATCTAAACTTATTGTACTGACACAAGTATATAAAATAGGTTTCTCTAACAAAAAGGAGAGTAAATAAATAGGCAGGCCTGGTGGTGAGTAGCTCATACATTGGATACAATTGTTTTCGTACCATTTGTTAGGGGTTGGGCCTGACAAGCCCAAAAGAAATTTCATTTATGTCCAAATAAGTCTCTAGGCGTTCTCTCTTGAGTCTATAAGGACCAAACCAATTTAGGGCTCTTTTTGGAAGTATACGCTAGAACCCAATCCTCCTAGGAACGAGTACCAAATACTTAGGACAAGCAATATGATACACAATAGTCACCACCTCAAGATGACATTGCTTCCGACTTATAGATCCCTTTCTTCTGGTTTGTCACATGGTACAAACGAAACAAACATCCTTAAAAGAAGTGGTGCTCTGACCAATTGTATTATAATCTCAAAACACCGATCAGTTTTTAGTATAAGCGGAGATTGAACTCACTACATATTTTTATTTAAGATCTTTTATATATATATATATATATATATATCTGATCGCAGAGCACCACTAACCTTCTTCATATTAGCATTTAATACATCTCAACAGTTACATTATATTTAATGTTATTGGACATGTTCCATCCACTTGCTATTTAGGGGTTGTTGCCTGTACACGCGTTCTCTTAACCAACTTAAGGGAACAACCATCTAACAAGCCTACAACCTAAATTTAGGGGGATTTCTCACTAAATCTAGTTTTGCCTTTCTAGATTAATACACAACCATTCCACTTTACAAGGTTTTAAGCTCCAAATGTTGTTATAATGCCACTTTCATTTCTACAACTAGTTTAATAATTTAACCATCGGAGTCTCATTAACCAATCATCACTAGTTGGTCTTAACTGGATTGAGGTTACTCTTTCCTAGCAAGCTATTCTGCTTGATTATGAGTTACTTATGCTTGGTCCAAATCAAATTATTTATTACGATTTTTTTGCATTTTTAAATTTTTCTACCTAAAATCATTTTCACTTGTTACGAAGGCAGGTTATAATTGAAACAATATTACTTTTGTATTCACTCGTCGTAAACCGGGGCTTCTTTTGTTTTGTTTTGTTTTTTTTTTTTTTTTTTGAGAGATAAAAGAAGCCATGGAATATTATATCCAAATTAGAGGGGATGGGGAAGGGGGAGAAGAAGTGAAATTGTTTGTATTCATATGCTTCTTTTCTTATAGAACATTGCATGGGGTCTAAAGCAACCTTGGAATGGGTCATCCAAGTGAGCAAGATGATTGGTTGGCCGCATGGCATGAGCTATCTCTGAAGGGGCTAATTAGACAGTATATTCTTCATATATCCCAGCTAAGGATTGGTTGTTTTATAGAATATTAATAAAAGTAGCCCAAACAACTATAAGCTGTCCTACATAATCGGGCCCATCTAC
The DNA here is from genome assembly GCA_030021035.2 of Notholithocarpus densiflorus. Lineage (NCBI taxonomy): Eukaryota > Viridiplantae > Streptophyta > Magnoliopsida > Fagales > Fagaceae > Notholithocarpus > Notholithocarpus densiflorus. The sequence goes on from JARYZH020000171.1 coordinate 213,650, forward strand.
ATTTGTCTAATTCTAGAAGTAGTTCATCCAATGGCCAACTAGACCAACTATGGGTTGAGAGTGACAAGCTCTAAAATTTCCCATATTTGAGTTATAGAAGTTAGGAGATCAACACTACATTAATGCTAGCTTTATGAATGGGTTGTGTTTAGAAAAATTTAAAAAATCCAACCAATTTCACTTGTAGATTAGAGATAGCTTCTTAACTAAATTACACTTTTGCTTTAAACTTTGGGTTGTTTTCATTTTAGTCTTTGATTGTTGATAATTTTTATTTTGGCCCACCAAGTTTGATTTTATTTTCAAAATAACCCTCCTCTCTCTCTCTCTCTCTCTCTCTCTCTCTCTCTCTCTCTCTCTCTCCCATGGTTGTACTCAGTACTTCTTCCTTTTCTTCTTCTTCTTCTTCTTCTTCTTCTTTTTATTTTATTTTTTATTTTATTTTTTATTTTTTACATTTTAAATGGGAAAAAGAGTGGAGACAATAATTGAATTCAAAATCTTCTACTCTGATATTATGATAAATTATCAATTGTCCTAAAAGTTTGAACTATTAGAAAATAATGAATTTAATCATATAACCACAATTTTAACAGTTTTTTTTTTTTTTTTTATATTGAAGGCAGCCTAGTTTTCTCTGATATATATATTTACTTAAATGTATTTTTAAAACTAATATGTCATATAAGTTGTCACATATATAAGCGAATTTACCATTTATCAAAAACATCACTAATGGAGATGAATGAAAAGACCATTTTTAAAACATAATCAAATTTTACGGATTAAAATGAAAATTGTCAAATTTTAGAGACCAAAAAAATAATCTCAAACTTTAAGGGACAAAAGTATAATTTTGTCTAAATTATTGTTAGTATGTTACTATTGGTAAAGTTTAATCAATGGTCAATCTTTTTTAAATTAATTAATTTCTCATAAAATTCTATAATAATAGTTACGCAATGCTCTTCAACTCCAATAGGTGATTTTTCACACCCTCAAGAAACCATCCAGCTTTCAAGGGCAGATGGTAGACCTTCCTTCCCTTTGTGGGTTGTGTAGTACAGTCACATGCTATATTATATTAGTCACAAATGTCACACACACTATGGTCTACAAGCCAAAAACCTCACTATAATTATTCTACAATTAATCATTGTCATAGATCAAGCTATTATTCTACAATTCGGTGCTGCATTAATTATTGGTACAATCCTCTCTCAAGTTTCAACAATTAAAAGGTGCTGCATTAATTATTGGTAGATAGATGACCTAAATTAAGGTTTACCAACTCTTTTTTTCTCACGTATCTGATTCTGAACCACTCTAATCTCTAGAGGCATCCCTTTTTCCTAGCACAAGGAGTGGCACTCTTAACTATTTATCAAAAAATTTATCACCCAAATAAGTTACCTATTATTAAACACTTCCATACAAAACCATGCAACAAGACCATTCAAATATCTCTCTACATTTGCGTGCAAGCTTTGAGAAAAATACCTCTACATTTTCTCCCCCACCCATTAAAGTAGTTGAGCTGCAAATTTCGATCTCCATTATTCATTATTCTTCACATAGATGTCTTTAACAAATCGTATAGGTTTCCCTTTTATCCATTCTGTCTCATACTAGCCAATTCTTGTTATCTTTCTAAATTGGTTACACCTACCAATATATTGAAAGTTAAATGTCTTCAAGAAGGTAACATGAGACAGAAGCAACACCACCTTGTAGTTCCAAACTCATATTTTGCTTCTACTTTTTCACCAAGAAACTAATGTACAATTAGCCAAGATACATCAATGGCTGCAACGTGCAATGCTATAGTACACATTCAAGAGCCTTTTTGCAAGGCAGAGAAGAAGAATTTGGGGGTGACGAAGGCGGTTTTTTATCCTCGGAGGAATACAAATTCGATCAAGCTAAAGAAACCAAGCTTCTCCGTGGTAGCGAGTGGCACTAGTCCTCTGAACGTAGATACCATCAATGGAAGAAAGGTGAATGGGACTTATGTGGGAGAGGCTGCAATTATAGGTAATAAGATTAGTGAACCTCACAAAGAAAGTGGTGTTGATGCACCCCTTCATGCAATCTTGCTTGGAAGGTTTGTGGAGGAACGGTTTGTTTATAGACAGACATTCATTATCAGGTCTTATGAGATTGGGCCAGACAAAACAGCCACCATGGAAACACTAATGAATCTCCTTCAGGTTGGCTCATGGTTGCATAAAACTCATTGTCTGTGTGGAAATTGTTCTGGGTTTTGAAAGACTTCAATATGATTTTTGTTTAGAAAAAAGCTAAAGTTACTACCAATTTTACCACAAAAAAATTCACAAACTGACATGCTAATGAATATGAACGGTGTCACTTAAACATTATAATAAAGTACTTGTTTAAATTATTTTTTGTGGTAGGTCACACATTTGTTCGTATGGTTTACAGTTTTGCTAATTTGTAGTCTCTATAACTCAAACTTACCTGGTTCCATTTCAGTCCAATGGCCAAAATAATGTCCATTTCATCTCTGGAATCAAATAAATTGAACTAAAAATTGTACTCATTGAATGTGCTAAATTATGTTATTAATACACCAATGAGGTGCAGAGTATTTCCCACTAAACAATATGTGCAATGACTGCAGGAAACAGCTCTGAATCATGTGACAAGCTCTGGCCTTGCTGGAAATGGCTTTGGTGCTACCCGAGAGATGAGCCTTAGGAAACTAATTTGGGTTGTCACACGTATCCACATTCAAGTGCAGAGATATAGCTCCTGGTATGTATAATCTTCCTATTGTACTACAACAATCTCCCAACTATGTGGAAATGTCACTTTGGCATGGATTTACAGTGAAGTAACAAGTCAAACAATGGATATATATATATGAGATAAGATAGTAGGCCTGCTTTATATGTTCATATAAACTTCTGAAAGGCACTTTTCATATACAATCTCAGTCACTGTATCTTTTACCACTGGGCCTATACCATTGAAGGAGGAAATTACCCCCAGGGGGGAGCACAATTGTCTAGGAACCATGTTTCTTGAATTAGAAATCACTAGTTCAAATCTCCATTTTCCCATTCCTTGAGGCCAAAACTCACTTATCAAAACAAAAAAAGGAAATGAAATGATATAGCACTCTTCAAAACATTATAAGAAGAAACCTATTAGCTAGAATATATTGCAGAAATATTTAAGGAGATATGATTACAAATCTACATATACACTCCTCAAAACTCATCATATATAAGAAACAATCACACAAGAAAATCTTGCACAAACGTTTGCTCATGACTTAATCGGTGTCTAATTTATTTTGTGCTTGTTTTACTCTCTACTAAATAATGAACTGACTTAAAACAAAAATGTAGCATCTGCTCATTCATTAGAGATTCTCAATATTGTTTTGTCTTCAAATTTAGTGTTTTAGTTCATTCTTCCACTCAAGCTGATGTAAAAATTGTGGAATGTGACAGGGGAGATGTTGTTGAGATTGATACTTGGGTGGATGCTGCTGGAAAAAATGCAATGCGCCGGGATTGGATAATCCGAGATTACCACACCCAAGAGATCATAACTAGGGCATCAAGGTGCAGCATCTTTAGGTTGCAACCCCCTCCACATGTATGATGATAGTCTTTTAAGTACTTAACTCGTTTATCCTATGTTATCTCCATGCAGCACTTGGGTGATCATGAACCAAGAAACAAGAAGGTTATCTAAAATACCTGAACAAGTGAGAGAAGAAGTGATTCCATTTTATCTAAACAGACTTGCAATTGCCCCTGAAAAAAATGACAACGAAAAGATTGACAAGCTTACTGATAAAACTGCAGAGAGAATCCGATCAGGTTTAGCTGTAAGTATATACTCATTTGATTTCATTAACATTTGTCTAAAGCAACATAAGCTGGATACATGGAATGTAATAGGAGTCTAGGAGATGCTTGACTTTGATTAGTCTATTGAGCATCCATAATCAACCCCAAAATTTTGGGACTAAAGTTTGGTTGTTGTCATCATATTTGGGAATGAATTGCACTGATTTTTTCTCTCTTGAAATCCAGCCAAGATGGAGTGACATGGATGCCAATCAGCATGTAAACAACGTGAAATATATTGGATGGATTCTAGAGGTACTACGCAAACACCCTACACAACGAACCGTATGTTGTTAGAATATTATGGTAAAATAAGTAGTTAGGAAATAGTGAATTTAATCATTTAAAAATAATATTAAAACATATGTAGTGATTAAAATTGATTGTTTTGAAAATGTGAAATTAAAACACCATTCATTGAAAAAAATTCCTTGGTTTAAAAGAAGAAGCAAATGTGATATGAAAGTGATTTCGAAGTAGCGAAAAAGAATACAATCAACTTCACGTTTGTAACATTTTGCACCTTAGGTAGCTCAATTTGGTAGCTACATTTGTAAGTTTTTTTTTTTGTAATAAATTGATTAAAAAATTTAGCATTTTCCTAAGATATAAAGTACTTATAAGTTACAATTTGCCATGTTATTTGCAGAGTGTGCCAATAAATGTCCTAGAAAACTATGATCTCACAAGCATGACTCTTGAGTACCGCCGTGAATGCCGGCAATCAAATTTGCTAGAGTCCTTGACTACTTCATCAGAAACTCTAGCTGAAGATTCAAATAGTTACAACAATCGCAGACCAGACTTAGAATTCACACATCTGCTTCGAATGCTAGCTGATAAGGCAGAGATAGTGAGGGCAAGAACAAAATGGCATTCTAAACAAAAACAGCAAGAGTGATATGATCTCATTCATGTGCACCAACTCTCTCTTCATGTTTATTTTTATTTCATTTTTTGTTCTTTATTTTTCATTTTCCGCATTACGATTTTGTTTCCCATTTGTTGATATATTTCATTGGTGAAGAGTTTGAACCACCAAAAAAAAAAAAGTATTGATTAGAAGCACAGATTCTTCTAGGCATGAAAGATGAAACATTTACAAAGAACTTGCTATTTCAATCATTTCCTCAGATTACACTGAGAAACTGAACATTATTAATGAAGTTAAAGCAGATTTGTTGTGAAATATCTAGCTTCTTCATCATTATTAATTAATTGTTAATGATAGTCAAAATGGAGCCAAGATGCAAATGTGTTTTCTCATAGTTTATTTAGTTATGTGCACAATTTTAACGTGTGTTGCAGATAGCAGCTTGAGATTTCTAGCACAAAATGAAATTAGACTGGGCCTGGGAATATAACAATTTCTGATGTAGCTAGGCCTCAATCCTGAAGAGCCCAAACTTGTAGCCAATTAACAAAATGAACCATGATGTTCTAAATGACCCTTATCTCATTTAAATGATAAACATTTAAAAGCATTTGCATTGACAATGCAAAATAGAAAAAGGTAACAATTTTACACATTTCAAGCCTTAAAATCATTCACATCAGTCAAGTTAAAATTGTGTAAATTTGAAAAGTTACTATAGTAATTGTGTAAATTTACACTGACACTATTTATTTTTCATTTAGTTTTTTATTCTTTTGTTACGTATTTTAAGACGAATGAAGAGAGTAGATAGTAATTATTATGTGTGAAGAAAGAGAAACAATCAAAACAATCAAGAAAATTTGATATTTTAATGTAATATAGTGTAAAATAAATAATCTAATATATGATGTTTTGAAAAGTATGTATAATAGAAAAAGTAAGTTCTTATGCTAAAATAAGCATATTTTTTCACACAAACTGACATGAATGCTTTAACACTACTTTTAACTAATGCTCTTACTAAAAGTGTTTTTATCTATAAAATTTCTTCACATACACGTATAGTTCTAAAAGGATCAAGGTTATCCATTGATGATATACATTACATTCCCATATTCTAATTCTTTGTTGGACAACATCAAGTTCTACTTTTTAGTGGATAATGATGAATCGTTAAAATATGCCCATTTTTTGTTTTTTTACCTTCTCTGTCCTTTCATTGTTGAACTGTCCATATAGTCCTGCACCAAGTGTAACATAAAGCAAAAAATAAAAATAAAGCAATATATAGTCCTGCACCAAGTGTAACATGCCCAGCAAAATATACTAAGGCCGGCCCAACCTGTACAGATTTAAGGGTCTACCTTTTCGGCTAAGTGGGTTAGCTTCAAGTCGATCAAGCTTTTCACCTACCTATCAATGGGTGTCGTATAGGGTAGGCCACTCTTTGGGTTTCAATTACTTCCTTGCAAAAAAAAAAGGTCATACTTTTGGGATGGCGATGTTCTGAACACGAAGATGGATGTGACACACGACTTAATCCATAACAAGCCCATTCCTGCATTCCTTTGATAATGATTGGGCTAAAGTTCTCATAATTTGTGATTGAAAGTTGAAAGTTGAAAACCAATTATCATGGAGTGTGTACCGTGTGTTACACTTGAAAGGAAAAAAAAATCAAGGAAAAAGGCAAACTTTATTTACAATAGCTTAGAGACAGTACATTAAATTTCACATTTAAATTAAACACATATAGTTGCATTGAATTTAATTTCTTTTGAAAATTATAATGTTTTTTATTTTTTTTTGTGTTTTATTGGTTAATGAAATCAAATGTTTTAGGGAACTTAGTGTACTACACTTAAGATGTTATACCCCAAACTTTACCGTAAGAAAAATTATGCGTTTTGATTAAAATTTTCGTCTCATTTATAATGTCTCCTCAAAATATTTATTTGCTCAATTGACATTTGATACTCTAGTTTGAAAAGAAAAATTGTATTAATTTGACATATAACACCTAAATTGGGCATTAAATGAGATGAGCATTAAGTCTAATTACGAAATTATCATCATTAGTTACAATGATTAAATAATTAAGTGTCAGGATTTAGTATTTCCCAACAACTTTAGATTTTTAGAGAATCAATAATTTGTTGTGATATCAAAGCAAGTAATCCTAAATTCAAATTGGGAAATGCTAACAAATGCTCTTAGGACATTGGTTAATAATTCATTTAAAAAAAAAATTTATGGAAAAAAAAAATAGCAATTAATATTTTAACAGTTTTTTTCATTTTTTATAAAAGTGATGTCAAAACTTTCCTAAAATGGATTATTAACTAATGCCTTAAGGACACTCGTTAGCATGACCCATTAAATAAGTCAAAAGTTTAGGGTGAAAAAAAAATGTAATTTTGGGCAAAAAAATAAAGAAATTATTGACATGTGGTAAGTGTTGAGCATCATGCTTAAGTGAGTCTATCATTTGTGAGAGTTTATTTATGGATAATTAGAATTAAGTCCAACATGCACGGGCCTACTTTGCCCAAATGGCCAAATTTCAAACCCATGAATTTTCCTTTCGAACAAAGAAAAACCTAGAAGATCGATGATGATAATAATTGAAGGAATTGGTGATGATTAGGAGGTAACTTGAACCTCACATGATGGATATTGGATCAACCACCATATATGTACCATTAATTTTATCCTCAATTAATGTCCCAACTTTCCTCAAAAAAAAAAATTAATTAATTAATGTCCCAACTTTGGGTGGCTACAATGGAGGAACTGTACGTACATGTGGGCTTCCTCTTCCTCCACCGTCCACCAAATTATATTTCTCTTGATTCGTCAACGAAAATTGAGAGGAATTTGACGTGAATATCCCGTCAAAGAACTTAATCAATGAGTGAAATGAAGACTCTCAAAAATGCATTAGAACCAAGATAACAATTATAATAATAATAATAATACAATTAAAGAATCACATCATTACCTTTTTTTGAATATTTTTTTATTTATAGAGTTTTAACTTATGCGTTCGCCGTACGCTTATGTGATTTTACTTTTTACTAAACAACAATCGATTTTTTGTGTAAATAGAGATTGAATTTCAGATCTCTTATTCAACTAGAAACTTTAAATTAAACTAACTGAAACCCACAATCACATCATGTCCTGTATATATCCATCCACGAAATTCTCATCCTACCACACTTTGAGAAGACACATGGCCTAAAATAATTGAGAATTACGTCTCAGTAATGTCCTTTTTTCTCTCATAATATAATACTAAAAACCAAAAATCATGCTAAACAATTATGGTTAGCATAATATTTTTTTAATTATCAAGGCCTTACATCCATTCTTTTATAGTGGAACAAGTTCGAGGTCAGGATTTTTTTAGTTCTTGTATAGCAGACAGATATAAATAAAATAAAATTATGAACATAGATGTATAATATTTTTCCCATCTCAGTATTGCACATATTCCAAAAGATCCCAACCCTAAGAAGCATAATGAGTTAATAAAATAAGAGTTTCCAGTCAGATGGAGTACATAATGCACTAGGTTTTTATGGTCTCGATCACTACTTTTTTTTTTTTTTTTTTCAAATTCAAAAGAAAAATATAAGTTGTCCCTTTTTTATGACAAGATGATTCCAATAAAAGTTATTATAATCTCCAAAGTGATCTGAGTGTGAGACATAGCTACTATATTCATATCTAGCTAGGAGTGTTTTTGTCTGATCCAATAGTGGTAGATGTTCATATTTTCAGTAAAAAAAATGACCTTTCTCCGAGAAGAGATTTTGCTTAATTAATAATTTCCATTTGGATGTGCAAAAAAAGGGGATGTTAATTAGGATAAATGTTAATTAATTGATTAAATTAATAATTGTCTAAAAACTTATTATTTTGAGACATTTTATAATTTATCATTGAATCAGAATAAGCAGTCTCAAATTTGAACCCAATTCTTTCTTTAAAAAAAAAAAAAAAAAAAAAAATTGAACCCAATCTACTTCACTCTACCACCCATCTAGGTTGTACATCTACTTGAAACAAGTGATAATTTATCAAGATATAAAACGAAGAGAAATGTTATAATGATATAACTTTTTTTACTATATTACATTTTTTTACCCTTAAAGTTTGATTAGTTTGTGATTTTCATTTTGGTCCGCAAAATTTGGTTCTATTTTCAAAACGATCCTTCTGTCCATCTCTATGATTCATCTAGCCATTAAATGCTAATAAAACAATGTCTTTTTTTACTCTCTTAACGGTTCTATTTATAACATAAATAGACCTAATGACCATTTAAAAAATATAATCAAATTTGGTGGACCGAAATAAAAATAATCAAACTTACATTACAAATGAAAACAATTAACCCTACTAAACTTAAAAAATCAAACTATAAATTAGTTAACTATTTTTATAATTTATTAACTGATAAGTGCTTTTTTTCCCCCTTTTAGAACAAGGGAAGAGAAAATGCATTATCACAATTCCACTACACAGCATAGTCTCTGAACCATCAAAACTTTAAAGTGATAAGTTGTGATTACAACAGGTGCAATATATATTGCATCTCCTTTTGGCCTTTCCTTGTGAACAACACCAGCTTCTAATATCCACAATTCCAGTTGGATGATGATAAGCTATGATTGTTTTTTCTGTTTTCTACTTTCTTTTTTCTTTGATACACCACTGTGAAGTATCTTTTACTAGTAATAAAGTGTACTTTTGCATCATTAGTCGAGTCACGTTTCTTTCTGTTCATGTCACGAGTGACTGTATGAACTACATTCTCAACCTGCCAATCATGAACAGTACTGAGTTCAGCACCCATTGCAGTGATGACTATGTTCCTATATATTCTTGTATTATATATAGCACTACAACCTAAAAGTATATAAAAGGAAAATCTATACAGTATCGATGACAACATAGTACCAGAATCTTAAGTGTACTCAAGCGCAAGACAAGAAGCTAGCTAGTGAAAACAATTTTTACCTCTTTTACTTTATCTTTTATGTATTGAGAAAAATATATCCCTTTTGTCATCAATGGTATTTTGTTTTTTTATTCCTGTTTCTTCATCATTAGGTCATTACAGATTAATTTTATAATTAATCTAACTTTTAGCACAGTAATGAATTTCTTTCTTGCATGATTTAATGCCCTCCGTCCATATGTTAGGTAAAACCTTTTTGCATAAAAATGGATTAGGTCTAAATCTTACTTTTCAACCTTGCTCCATCCAAGTTGATATTTCCATTGAGTTTCAGATTTTGTTTCAAATTGTTTCACTCTTATTATTGTCTTCCTAATTTTTACAGTCAAGCTAAATACACAAACTGGTTGCCTCAGTCATTCTCCTTGTTTTCTAACCAATGTTCCCAACCATTTTAATTATGAACTAGTAGTAGTCCCATGCGTTGCATGATTTCAGTCCACGTGGCCTATTTGGTCTACTTCAATTCACTCGCTCTATCTAGTCCATTTCGGTCTATTTTGGTCAACTTCGGTCTATTCGGTCCAATGTAGTCTATTTTGGTCCACTTTGATCCATTTCTGTTCTTTTAGTCCACTTTCGTGCAATTTGGTCCATTTCAATCTACTTTGGTTCATTTCTGTCTGTTTGGTTTACTTTGGTGCAATTCGGTCCATTCAGTCCAACTTGGTCCATTTTAGTCCATTTCGTACACTTACTTAAGAATAAGAAAAGACAAGTTTAGGTTGAGAGCATGAACAATAATCACAATCATCTTTGCATTTAATACTATATGACAAGGCCCTTCCCTTAGGAATTGTACCCTAAGATCAGGTTCCCTCGGTTGACCCTAGAGAATAGTACTGCAAGATCCATTCATGACTTCATGGGTAAGCTGCTCACCCACAAGGCCACAAGACCCCATAAATCCCCTCAAGTCAATAAATAGGAATATACACACTCTTGATTCTCGTTACTCTCGAAATTTTTTCATAAAGATTAATTTGTGAATCTCATCATTGACTTAACTTACATAGTAAATTCGACCAATGTCTAATTAGTAAGCTCATTCCTCTTTCTTAATAGGTCCCCGAATCAATGAGTCCTTAAAATTCCAAACTCCATTCTAATAAGAATCCTTACTACACTTCTATTTTCTAATTAACCTATGCATAGAGTTCAAGTAATAGTCAAATTGTAATGACATATTTTTCAGTGCCATATATATACTACCAACCACACTTTCTCATCCTCATCACAATCTACCCATCTATATTAAAAAAAATTAAAAGAACTATATATGCATGAACCCCACCGTGATTCACTTAACAATGTACAAGAAAGATGTGACTTCACAAGTACCGAAGTCACGTTAAAAGTAGTGTTAAAATACACACTTTGGAACTAGATTTAGGACCAACACATCCAAATTTTATCCACTGCTCTCATCTACTCTTTTTGGCAAAAGTCCTTTACACTAAAACACAAAAAAGAAGTATTACCTAAATGTTTAATCACTTCAAAACATCTTATCACTTTGTTTCTTCCTATCTTGCATTGCTATTTGTGTACACTCATCTCTGATTGTATATATATGAGACTTTACAGGCATCATTATTCATTAACATATCTGATCGTATCCTTTGTATTTTGGTATAGTGAATGACTATACATATAGGATAGGTCCATATTTCTTTAATTAATTTCCATTGTTATATATATATGGTCCACAATCGTAGGCTGGCTAAAGTAGACAAGACAGAGATACCAGTTACTACCACCACGTGATGACCACAACCTATCATCGTCACTCTATCAATCTGGGTCAAGCTTCTGACACACAGCCGCAACGAAAGTGGAGCTTGCTGGTACCCTACCCTTGCCGCCATGCCTATACCTTTTCAACCATTGGATTTCAAAACTTTACTACTTGGATATAATAGTAGCTAACTGGGATAACTTAATCCTCAAGAGTCAAGACGCAAAGCAAAGCAAAAAGCAATAATACCTTTCTTTTTTCTTCACCATTGAAGCAAAAATATGCTGACATATAATATAATTGTTTGTTGCAGTTCCTTGCAGCACGTAGCTCTCATCTTCTATCAACCAATAGGGTTTTGCCATTTCCAAGCTGCAAGTCCCAATGTATATGTCATACTTGCATGTACGTTGAATATGGTGTAACTGCTTTTTTTTTCTTTAGTTTTATTACTTTTCGGCGTTTGCGATGGTGTAAGTAATTTTGAAGCGGTTCTAGAAATTTTTTATTCAACGAAAATGATAGATTTGAATTTATAATGTTGGTTTCATAATTTTTTTTTTTTTAATTTTATTTTTAGAAGAATGTTGTAATTTTATTAAGGAGAATCAGTCATATCCGCTGGGATTACAACATTAAAATGCAAAGGAACATCTTCCGTCTACACCAAAAGTTCGTTAATATGTCTAGCAAAAATATGAACAGCAAAATTACCCTATCTCCTAATATGAAAAAATTGAACAGTAGAAAAATTCTCAGCTAAGCCTTTAGCTTTCTCAATCAAATGACCATAAGATTCAAAAGAGAGAGCCTCACTCTTCGAAGCATTGATGACTATCTTTGAATCTCTCTACAAAATAAGGGAAGACAGTCCAATGTCTTGTGCAAGAGTTAAAGTCTTGACAGCTGCTATAACTTCCACAGATGCAACAGAATTTGAGAGGTGAATCTTCTCGGCTAAATGTGAGCTAGTTTTTTATTTTATTTTTATAAATAGAATATAAACTTATAACATTTAATTCATGATAATTGGTTCGTAATTATCATCAAGGCTAAGATACCAATTGATTTATTTAATGTGTAAGCGGGGTTCGAACCTCAAATTTTTTATTCGACGACAAGATATTTTATTAGTTGAGATTGGAATTCACAATGTGAGAAAAATTAAAACTTAATCCTTTATTCAATAATAAAAATTATTAATTAATTTTTTATTTTTTTAAGATATGATTGTTAATTAAAAACTTGAACTAACTAAAACCCTAGTATATATATTGACAGTACCAATAGATTGGTTCTTAATTATCATCAAGGCTAAGATATCAATTGAATTAATGTGTAAGCGGGATTTGAATCTCAAATCTCTTATTCGACGACAAAATATTTTATTAGTTGAGATTGGAAGCCACAATGTGAGAAAAATTAAAAATTAATCCTTTATTCAATAATAAAAAATTATTAATTAATTTTTTTATTTTTTTGAAGATATGACTGTTAATTAAAAACTTGAACTAACTAAAACCCTAGTATATATATTGACAGTAATTCAGTACTTCAAAAGAGAGGCCAAGCATTTTGGGATGTGATTATGCAATAATTATCTCATACATCTCACACACACACACACATATATATATATATATATATATATCTTTTTATAGTATATGCCCTAAATTATATAAAACTTACATTATAAAAATAACAAGGCATATATCTAATGTATGAAATATTAAATAACGAGGCATATATATTTGATGTATGAGATATTTTCTGGTAAGAATAGTGTCACATGAGCACTTTAAGGTTCAAGAACTAAACCCATCAAGTTGAAATGTTCACCACCTCTTTTTTTTATAATCAGAAGGGGGGGGCGGGAGCGACCATATGTGACTTACTCCCAGAGCGTGACCTAATAGGGGCACTCCCGCTAGGGAATATTAGATTGAGTCATAGTTACTGTGACCAGGGCGCCACAAACCTCACCCTGGCGCCACAAACCTCACCCTAACACCCCAAGAGAGCCAGAGTGTAGAGTGTAATACATGCTATGAAAATCCCCCCACATGATATTCGCCACGACTCAAACAAGGGAACATGAGCATGCACGCGGGATCCCACACCGCTGGGCCACCCCTCCTAGGGCCAGAAGCTCTGTATTCACGCAATAATGATATAGAGTGTGGTGTGACATACAAGTATGCAACAGGCACAGGTAAAGAATATTTCATTGACGTCACAAATATACAGACTGACATTAACGTAAGGAATTATGCCCTCGGTGAAAGAGATAAATGGTTTATCAACTGAGATTCATTTTAGCAGATTATAAAATCATAAAAAGATGTTTTAATGGATTATAGAAATAAAGAATTTTTTTTAGTAGAAAAGAAAATAGTTACGAGAATATTACCATAGTAGCACTTTAACCACTTCCAAACTAAGACCCTTATTGTGCATGCAATACAGGAATAGGAGCACTGACAAGTTACTGGTGTGTAAGGTGAAATTTGAACTCATGACTTAAGTTGTGTTGGCTCAAGTGTCTTACCACTAAACCACCAACTTGGTTAATAAGAAATAAAGATTCATTTAGGAACTTACGGATTCTTAATTTTGTTTTTTTTTTTTTTTTTTTTTTTTTTTTTTTTTTCATATGTATGGTTTAATCTTAGCTTATTACTTTCATCTTACCAACGTAAAATATACCAAACCAGAAAAATGAATTTAACTTTAAAAATAAATAGGAAGTTATATAAATATTTATACTATTTTGTGATGAAGGGAATGAAATAAATTAGTTGTTCATTTTCAAATAAAGGCGTTCGGAGTTCAAAGTCTTGCAAAATAATAAAAAGAGAGAAGAGAAGGTGACGGGGCATGGCATTATGTAACTAAATGGGCCACTTTCACGCCAGTACACACAATTATATACACATACTTTTTACCTTAAAATCATGACCTAAAGTCACAATTTTGATGTAAAAAGTGTGTATAATTGTGTGCAATAAAAAGTATGAAATAAACACCAACTAATTCCATAAGTTTGTAAGGCTCACATATTATGAGTATTCCACTGCATGTAGCGAAAACTTGTTTCATTATATATATGCAACATAAACACAATATTCTTTTTCCTTCATAATTACCGTATATTGCATCTTCAATTTTCAATTTTAAATGGGTTCCAGTTAGCTTAATTGGTAAAGTCTCTGATGATTGTATAAGAGATCTGAGGTTTAATCCCTGCCTACACCAAAAACTGATTGATGTCTTGGTCTGATAATAAAGAGCTATCATTAGAAAAATAAATTTAACTTTAAAAATAAATAGGAAGTTATATAAATATCTATACTATTTTGTGATGAAGGGAATGAAATAAATTAGTTGTTCATTTTCAAATAAAGGCGTTCGGAGTTCAAAGTCTTGCAAAATAATAAAAAGAGAGAAGAGAAGGTGACGGGGCATGGCATTATGTAACTAAATGGGCCACTTTCACGCCAGTACACACAATTATATACACATACTTTTTACCTTAAAATCATTACCTAAAGTCACAATTTTGATGTAAAAAGTGTGTATATTTGTGTGCAATAAAAAGTATGAAATAAACACCAACCAATTCCATAAGTTTGTAAGGCTCACATATTATGAGTATTCCACTGCATGTAGCGAAAACTTGTTTCATTATATATATGCAACATAAACACAATATTCTTTTTCCTTCATAATTACCGTATATTGCATCTTCAATTTTCAATTTTAAATGGGTTCCAATTAGCTCAACTGGTAAAGTCTCTGATGGTTGTACAAGAGATCTGAGGTTTAATCTCCGCCTACAACAAAAACTGACTGGTGTCTTGGTCTGATAATAAAGAGCTATCATCAGAAGCGGACGCCATAAGTTAAAACTCTCTCTCTCTCAAAAAAAAATCAATTTTAAATCCCACACTAAATTTTTTTCCTCCAAGCACACCATCTTAGATTATAAATTTATATATATATCTAAAAGCTAAAACGTATCATTTATTTTCACTACACTCCAGTTGAGCCACATCAGCATCCACGTCATTATCTTTTTTCTTTCCAATTTTCCTATAATTGTTTTTAACATTTTTTTTTTTAATATTTACACTTCTCCAACCTTTCTCCCTCCCTTACCTTTTCATCTCTCCACTACCCTCTACATTAATATCATCCTTCCTCTTTCTCTTCATCTTCCTTTATTTTTGTCTCTTCTTATTCACACCCTCCTACTATAAATTTGTCACTATCTCTTCCATTCTATGCATAGTTTTCCCTCACAAAAAAAGGTTGCTTCTCTCTCTCTCTCTCTCAATTTTTTGGGGGATTTTTTATTTTTCTTGCATCTCTGCTTTAGGTTGATAATTTTTTATATTCTTTAAAACTCTATTTTGGGTTAATGCTATTTAGTTTTGTTTTTTAAATTGTTGTTGTTGTTTTTTTTTTTTTTTTTTTTTTTTTGACTGTTAAATGTTATCCTATTGCGTTATAAAGAATTAAATATAGCATATAAAAATATAATATTATTCTATTACGTAGCATGATTTTTTATAATGCTCAATTTAGATGTTAAACTATGAGACTTTACTAATTTTTGTTTATTTTTTAATCCTTTGTGGTGAACAAAGTACTCTTAATAGTTGTATTAGAAGTACTCTATAATGCCATTTAGTTAGAGAAAAGCAAATGTTAGCCAAACGAAAATAATTGGATGGGTGACAAATTTTAGTTTTTGCAATTTTATTTTAATTATTATTATTATTTTATAACAATGCATATATAGAAATTTAATTCTTAAATTTTGCTAATAATTTTTTATTTGATAATATGTTTTGGGTGGAATAAATTACAATTTCTGCAAAAAAAATGATCTTAATAGATTATCAACAACAAATTGTTTTCCTAATTGGTCCAATTAATCATTGTTAAGTTTTATTAATTTGTTAGTTACGTTTTTCGGTGTTTTGGATTGTAAGCAGAAAAAATAAGGTTTGAGAAATTTTTTTTTTAAACTAAAAGAATAATTTCCAAATTTTATATTTTTTTTAATGATTCACAAAATGTTATAAATAAATTTTATTAAAAAATGAATACTTGCCTTTTGAATTTCTGAGAAAAATTGTATTGTTTTCATTTTGGTACGACAAAATTTATATTTATGATTTATTATTGATTATTGATTCTATAATAAATAAAAATAATACATTACTCTTTATTAAATTATTTTTTTTAAATTAATAAAATCATCATAAAAATAATTATCACGTGCAACGCGTGGGTTCGCGACTAGTTTCCATAATAAGCACATCATCTTAGCATGTTTGGATGAGCAAATTTTTAAATTTACTTGATTTATTTAGCTCATATACATTTTTTTAAAATATTTTTTTTCAGATACATGCAACTTATTAATTTGGAAGGCTTCATATTGTAATTGTTATAGATTTTGATGGACAATAATCTATCACCCTCATTCCAATAAAATAATGGGACATATAGGCTCATCCACCTAGATGGACAACCATTCAATTAATTGAACCGAAAAAGGAAAGCATAACTGACAAACATATTTAATATATACCATCAAATCGTATCCATCCTTAACGATCACGTATATATTCCAATGACTTCGCGACCGTTACCGCATTTTAACAACTCATTTCAATTATAGATTCTACATAATGATACAACATCATTCCATTTGCGAAAATATGCTTTGAGATCGATACCACATTGGTACTCCCAATAAGATTTCTCCCTTGCTATGCATAACGCAAGGTGTTTGGACGAGTAGCTCACCGAAGATTAACATCTTATAATAATTTAGGGCAAAAATGACAAAATACCCATTTCGCCCAAAAATTCCAGTAAAATATCTTTGTTCTAAAACTATCTAGGGATATGCTCTTGTTTTGAAACTCTATTTTCTAAAAATCGAGTTCCAATGTAAAACTTGATTTATCAAACTTAAATTAAATAAAAATAAAAATAAAAAAATTATGGAACTCAAGTTCCATTTGAAATTTTTCAAAGAACTCGAGTTCCTTACTGAAATTCGATTTTTAAAAAATTAAGTTTCAAAATAGAAGCATTTTGCTAGATAGTTTTAGAACATGGACATTTTGTTGAAACTTTTGAGCGAAATGAGTATTTTGCCATTTTGGCCAATAATTTAGAGTAAAATTTTATTGAAATATGGTTGGTGATACTGTACAGATACATGTCATTTATTCAACTTCTCTCAAATATAAAATTTTGAAGATAATCTCAACATGATTTAAGGATTTTGGATGACGAAAATGGGAAGAGTATAGCATTGGGACTTCAGAGTATGTTAAGGCATTATTCAATGTATGACGCAAGAATGGGATCTATTCTCATCTGTGAGCACACAGAAACAAAAGTGCTGACACCTGCTTGAGCTGACACTGGGATCTCTTATAAATTAACATAACCACTCTCTCCCAGCACAGTTATAAGAGATAACGTGTTGAGTTTGCGGCGTTGTTAATTTTGGCCATGGTCGTCATCATCATCATCATTATCATTATCAGTAAAAGGAAAATAATCCAGGGAAAAAAACATAAAAGGTTGTTCATGAAAATAAGAGCTATTGCCCACCGTTGCTGTTGGGCCTTGTGGAGCCTAGTTTATGTTTGATCCGGTTAACGACCCGACCCGGCCGGAATAATGTTGTATGGTTTTTTAATGGGAGATTTACTGAGGCTTAGTCCATGGAGCGGAGGCTTGGGCCGACAGGCCCAAGCCGTAATTTTTGGGCCCATTTAATATATAAACCGACTTTGCCGTGATTAGGGTTATATAAAAATTGTAGGTTGTTGTTGCCGCCTTCTGTAGAGAGAGAGAGAGAAAAAGCATTGTAGCCGCAATTCTTGTACTCTGTATTCTTCCCTGATAATAGTGAAATCCCTGCAACTCCGTGGACGTAGGCAAATTGCCGAACCACGTAAATACTGTCTTGTGCGTGTGATTTTTTTTTTTTGGCGTGTGCTTTCTCTATTTTGTTTCTCACAAGTTGGGAATTTGGTTGAAATTCCCTACAATTGCTACCCACCATCACTGACTCACGTACTGATGCCCCACTCGTGAAGCCCAATGTGTGGTCAGAGATTTTTACTCTCAAAGCCTAAAGTGTGGTTGAAGTTTTTTTGCAATGAATAGAGTGCATTTACGGCCTTAATGCATGGTCCCAATAATTATTATTTTTATGAAAAAAAATAATTTTTTTACAAATTCTTTTAGAAAATAGATTGATACGATATGATTGAAGTCTTTATTTATATATATATATATATATATATATATATATATAATGACATTTGCTTTTTTATAATTGGTCTTAACATTTATATCAATCTATTTTTTTTGTGTAAACAAAGTTCAACAATAAAAAATTTTACCAATTGAACTAACTAAACTCACGTAATTGAAATCTTTTCAATAATATAAATTATTATAAATTACAAAGTTTAGATACTTTTGTAAGTAAGTCTAATCTTCCCACTCTCTCATTCTGCATCTTCTGTGTATTCTGTCTACTTTATCTCAAAAAAGATTTTTTTTTCTTATGATCAATGATGCATACATTTATACCAAAGAAAGCTATGCATATTGATCACTTTGGAACAAGTTTAACTCCAAATATATTTGTAGCATTGTAATGAACATAACTCACTTGATTGATTGGTTGCGTCAAGTGTGGTTAAATGAGTTATATAAATTGCATATAATAGAGCCATATGTCACTTTTTTAGTGTGAGTTAAAACCTGTTTAAGGCTCTTTAACATATTTGGAGCCAAACTTTCTCCTCTCACTTTATGAAATGAACTCAAAGCGGGATTTGCTTGCGGTGCAAGTAATATGGTCCATAATTGATTTTTGTTTTTTTTGTTTTTTTTGTTTTGGGGGGGTTGCAATTGAAAGATTGTAGTACCCCATTACCCATCCGATAGTGTTGCGCAAGAAACCAGTTGAAGATGGGCTTCTGGGCTTGACCATATGTTTGTGTAGGAACATTGAATCTCACTTTCCAAGGCTGCGACTATTTGCGTAAATTATAATACGGGGAGTCTCGAAAACATTGAAGACGGTCCAAAACTATATAATAGATGGTTTTCTACCTATAAAATATAATAATTCTGACATTATATATATTCCTGATTGCAATTTTAGTTTTTACTATTCATCACTCGGTCACTCACTACTTTTACCATCCTTATTCCTTTACCTTCCACAACATAGGACCAAAAAAAAAGTATAATAATAACTATTTGGCATTATGCTACCTACTTATTTAACGGAAATGCACCTAATAATAAACTCTATTCTTTGGCCAATGATAGGTATTATTTTTCCTTGAACGTTACATAATATGATGCAGCCATGCATTTTTTTTATTATTATTATTTTTTTATTGACAAGATTTGGAAATCTAGGAGACTAGGACCCTATTTTTTACCATGAGTAATATTATAGACAAAATTGTTTACCATAATGTTTTTTACAATTTATTAAAATGATGATTAATACAATATTATTTTCACATGCAAGGTTCACAATTATTATTATTTTTATCATTTACCAACCACAATATGCATCCTAAAAGTTGTAAAAAATTTTGTGTTACTAAATTTTTTGTTTCATTACAATTATTACTTCAATAATTTTCAGTTCATTCATGATTGCACACCAAACAAGAAGTTATAGACTTTTTTTTCACTTAGAATAAGAGAGGGCAGATGGTTTTGAACCCAAATTCTTCTCATTTCAGAATCAAAACAATATTATTGCTTTTGACAAACTTCTCTCTTATTCTAACTCGTAAGTAGGTCTTAATTTTTGTATCTTATAAAATGTGAAGAGACTATAATAATGGTAAAATGTCCCTATCATAATAGATACCCTCATAAATTAAGTGCATTTTTTCCCATAGTCCAAAAGGAAACTCTCCTTTTCTTAAGTAGCAAGTATTTCTTGTTTCAATTGTGCTAATGACAATGCTATCTCAATTGAACTTTTTGGTGTGTGAAAACTCTTATTTCCACAACCCTATTTGGGTTGCCTTAAGTCTCCATATAGTAATATAGTATCCAGGAAGCTGCACTTGAGTCCTAGACTCTAGTTTCTCATTTTGGGTTGGTCAGAAATGTATAATTTCCAAGAGACTGTTTTGGTTCAAAAGTTAAACTCTACTTTCTAAAAGCATTGGAAATCAAGTTTAATAAACTCTAACATTTTGGGTTGGTCAGAAATGTATAATTTCCAAGAGACTGTTTTGGTTCAAAACTTAAACTCTACTTTCTAAAAGCATTGGAAATCAAAGTTTAATAAACTCTAAACAACACTTTTAACATCTCAATGGAGGAAAAAAGACACAGAAAACGACTATGAGGTGGGGTAGCAATGTTGTTTTGGTTCAAAAGTTAAACTCTCTAAAAACATTGGAAATCAAGTTTAATAAACTCTAAACAACACTTTTAACAACATCTCAATGGAGGAAAAAAACACAGAAAACGACTGTGCAATGGGGTAGCAATGTTGACATACACAAATCAAAGGGGACCATATCTTTCCTGAGATTGGAAAAAACACCTTAGTATCACTTCTAAGAAGCTCACATATGGTTTTGTCATTGAGAGGAAACAACGAGTGACTGGCAAAGTAATAGGGACAAGGACGTTTGTATTTTTTTAATTTCTAATATCTACCCCTAACACACTCCATGTCTATCCTTTTGCTTTCATATGCGAATTTTTAAAACAACTTTTACAATTTACCACTGTAAACTGCCCATAATAATGACCTTATTTTTATCATTCAATCTGCAAGAAAGTAAAGACAATTTTCAAGAGTTTGAGACTAAACCTCTGTTGTTGATGATATTTTGCACATTCAACCTAATTATCCAAACAATTTTTCGAAATATACATTACAAGAAACATATGCAAATTTAAGTGTTAAATAGATTAAATGTCATTGAAATACAAAAAGAATAGTATGTTGGCACATAATTTAACTTAATTTTGATGGTAACATATCGAAATATTCAAAGATTGTATCCAGTATACAAAACTCTCATTTCTGTGAGGTCTGGATAAGGTAATTGACTAATTAGTATGCACATTTACCCCAATAGAGATGATTAAAAAACACTCATTCCCCTACCTTTTAAAAAAAAATCTCTTGAGAGGTGGATTTAGGACTTGAATCCACGACATGCTTTGAATGAAAGACATTTCTATCGTGAGAAGGGAGGCTATTGTATAGTTTAGGTACAACTATACTTTTACTAACTTGTTTTGTAACTCAATGAAAATAACAAACCACACTCAAATAGATAAGAGTAAAACAAAAGGTTTTGTTAAGACAAATAGCAGGTGTGCTTGGGAATGCCAAAAAAAAACAAGTGTATTTCCTGCTGACTCACTATGTCAGTAAAAGACTCCTCAAGGAAATGACAAAAAGATAATTCAGAACTGTGCTTTAACGAAGCCAACCATAGAGTTAGATATGTAGAATGAAGTAGTTGGGAAGATCATATATTATAAAAAATGATTAAGAAAACAAAAGGTTCATCTATCTGTATGATTTTTTTATATCCTAGGAAGTACATGCTTGAGTTGGGATTCAAATTCCATTGCATATACTATACTTTATACCCAACAAAATAAAAACATAAACAAAACCTCTAGCTGGAATGATGAACTTAGCATGTGAGGGTCGAATCTCAAGCAGAAGCAATCACATAAACTTTTGGAAAAGGTTCACTGACTCTTCCCATAATGTAATTTGTAGCCATGATTAAGTTTGTTCTAACATTGTTGGCACAACCCTCTACATTCTGCTTTCAGCCACAAGTATTTGACATTTAAGGGGCAATGCATGTGCTAACATCCTGGTCTGTATCATAGCTTTGAATTATCTCTTGTATTATTCAGACTAAGGAGCCCACTCATGAACTAGTTCCATTGTTTATGCAATCAGAAGAAGAAAAAAAATCAACAATGTCAAATGCAAGAAACCATAAACACGTATAAGTTCCAAAACACATACAACATAAAAAAAATTTGTTAAGATGATGCTATAGTGTGTATGTATTGAACAAAAAGACAAAAGTGACATATTATCATTTTTGGTCATATGTTGCGCTCAATGCACTAAAAGACTAAACGCAAACCAAATCCTAAATTAAAAATAAAATAAAATAAATCAATAAATCACAAATAACTAGTAGTATTACTACTACATTTATATACTCCAATCAAGAAAGTATCTCTTGAGATGGACTCATCAGAACCATGCCCATCTAATACAAGATTTTTCCACTCGGATCCCTTTTTATTTCATTTGTGTTTTTGTGGGTTCTCCAGTCGTTTTTGTGGGTAGTCTTGGCTGCATGGTTCCCCATACAGTGAGTGGGGTGAGTGGGGTAGGTAACAGAATCAATAATGACAGAAAAGGTTTGTCAAAAAATAAAAAAGAAGGAAAAGGTTTCCCAGAAACCGCTCGTGAGAAAATGGTTTCCTTGTAGCTCTGAATTAAATTCAGGATGTAAATTTTGAGGAGGGTGTGGTCTTCCAAAAGTGGAGTTTTTCAAGATTTAGGTGAAAAGTAGAGGTTTTGAGTAACTTATTAGACTAGAACAAAAGAGGAAAAAAATAAAAGGTTTCAATAGGTGTAAGTTTTTTTTAGAGGAAATGTTACGTAAAGGAGGATACTGAAAAATCATTATAGGAAACAGAACTATCCCAAAAATTGAAGTAAAGTTATTACGAAGTTACAGAAAAACATAGCCAAATGAAAATAGTGAGTTTTTCGAGTCACTCTTTACTTTTTAGTTCCTTCTACATGTTTTCTGAGTAACATACTCTGCAGGGCATAACTTTTTACTTTAATCCAAATTCCCCAAAAAAAAAATTGTTTCGTTGTTTTCCAAATGTTTCCCATCAACTTATTCAGGTTATATTATCATTTACCTGTATTATTACAATTATCTAGACCGGATGTTCCCACCAACTAATTTAAAAACAAAGTAAGCCCTTGATTTCAAAAGAATTACTATCACAATTATTTAGATGCCAAAATTGTGTATCTATCCCCAAGTCAATGTCTTAAATGCGAAATCTAATATCCAATCAATGTCTATTTCCCTTTAATCTTTTCATAATCCCCTAATTCACATCCTAAAACAAACCAAGCATATCTTATCTCTCATGCCACTCATTCCAAGTGGGAAATCTCTTCAATTTCAATTATTTTAAGATGTGTTAATCTTTCTTCTTACATAAATGGTGAATCTCACCAATCATAGAAAAATTAAAAAATGGAAATGGAAATACTACGCCACTATGATATGAAAATAGTGTATAATTTTCCTTCAACTAGACTCTCGTTTCCTACTATTCATCTAAAGTCTAGCCCCAAAGAATAAGTTGAACATCCCTCTCTCTCCTTTTAACTTTTGCCATATTTTGTGGGTGTCACTTCAAGTCAATGTTCCATTCATTTCTTTGGTACTCACTAACCCCAAATCCACTACTTTAAACAGTGTAAGAGAAGACACATTTCAACCAATAATAATAATAATAGTAATACCTTCTAAGAAGAAATTATATATTTTATTTATTATCTAGATTAAAAATCCTAATAACCTAATTCCCAACCCAATCCCACTCTAGGGGCTCGAATGAACGATCACAAGCTCATGGATACCCCAAGCCCTCGTGGCAAAGAAGGTACCGCTTCACCCAACTTGAACAGTAGTGAGAAATTATCGGTAAGAGAAGAAGGTACCACTTCACCTAACATGAACAGTAGTGAGAAATTATCGTAGTGAAAAATTATCAGTAAGGAAATGTACCATTTCACCTAACATGGACAATGGTGAGAAATTATCCCTCTTTAATTACTCAAATCTTATATAAAGACCCATATGTAGAATCCATTCATTTTTAAAGAATCCCAGAACCCCCACTTTTATGTGAGAAGAATGCACGAAATAATTTTACAATTGAAAGAGCTTTTAGATTTAACAAGATCTTTCTCCATTTCAAAAATTGTTCATTTCATTTCATCACTCGTTGGTCACTTGTTGGAATTATTATATAATACTAAAAACCAATCACCCAAAGAAATGAAGGAAGAATAATAAACAAAATGAA
The DNA here is from genome assembly GCA_030021035.2 of Notholithocarpus densiflorus. Classification (NCBI taxonomy): domain Eukaryota; kingdom Viridiplantae; phylum Streptophyta; class Magnoliopsida; order Fagales; family Fagaceae; genus Notholithocarpus; species Notholithocarpus densiflorus. The sequence continues at coordinate 238,384 of JARYZH020000171.1, forward strand.
AAAGTTCAAGGTTTCCAATTGATATATGTTATTATTCTACTATATGCAGTTATTTTATATTTTGTACTTCATAGAGTATATAACAACTATTAAAAATAGAAAAAAAAAGAAAGTACAACCTTACAAAATTCTACAGCTTAACTGTAGATCGTACTTTTATAGCAAGAACTACACAGTGCACATGTAGAGCACCCATTCACCACCCAATTTTCATTTTCACCCAAAGACAAAGTTTCTCATTTTTTTTCTTCTTCTTTTTACATGACAGAACAGGCATTTGGGTTCTCATCACTGAAGATCTGAGGTGGGTAGGCATACATTTCCATAGCATACCTTTGTGGATAATACTGAAATGCATTTGCTTGAAACTCTATCACCTTGTTAGCCTCTTCTGTAGTGGCTGCTGCTGCTGCTTTTGCCTCAGGCTTTGCTTCTTCTCCTTTACCTTCTTTTTTCTCTTCCTCAGCTTTGGTTTCTTTGTCTCCACCACCACCACCTTCCTTAGCTTTTTTCTCTTCCTTGTTACCATCTTTGGATTCTTCTTTGTCCTTTTTTTCCGATTCTTGTTTCACAATTACCGCATGCTTTCCAGTCTTCTTGTACACGTATTCCACCAACTTTGGTGGGTCAAACACACCCTTCACTGTTACCTCTGAACTCTTTAGATCTGGCTCTGCCCACTCAACTCCTAAAAATAAAAATTAAAATGAATAATTGAGAAATTTTTAAAAAAGGGATCTATTTAGTATAAGCTCAAAAACACTCAAAATTAAAAATTGGGATTATGGGATTTGAGGGTGAATGATTGAAGAGGCAAAAATTGGGTTTGATTTGACCAAAAAGAATGGAATCTTTTAGTGATTTTATTTTAATAATACAATATTAAAAGAAAAGAATGTGGTAGATTTTGAATTAATGGTAAAGAGAATAAACTCTTTTTTAATAAGAGATTCAAAAGGTTTAACAACAATTAAACAAAAGGGCATGACCGTTGGCTGCCAACGGATTCATATTTCATAATCACAACTTTTTCATTTTTGTTGAGGAAATCATAATCACAACTAAAAGCCAAAATTGCATGAACCTCAAAATTAATTTTTCTTTCTATAAAAAACTCAAACCTTTCATTTTCAGTATACGTTTCTTAATTCCTTGTGCACAAGCCTCACAATGCATGTGAACCTTTAGCACCACTGTGATAATCTGAGGCTGCCAAACAACAACATAGAAATGAATCACCAACCAAAAACAAATTATTATTAAAAAATTTTAAATTAAAAAAAAAAAAAAACCATCTTGATTTTTTTGGAAAAACAAACAAATTTTTTTTTTTTTTTAAACCTCTTCTTTCTTCTCTTCAGGCTTGGGCTTCTCTGCCTCATCGGGCTTTTTCTCCTCCTCAGCCTTTGGTTTTGGGATCGGAGAGATGAGCTCAACTTGCCTATGGCTCTTCCTTTGAACTCTCTCTAAAACCTTCAATGGATCAGCCTTTTCACCTTTCACCACAACCTTTGAAATCTTGCAATCCGTTATAACATCCTCTACACCTAAAACCCCACACAAAAAAAACACACACACACACACATTTCAATCAAAACCAAGACTTAGAAACAACTAAAAGATACAAACTTTGATAGCGTTTGGCTCAAAATGAACAATAACCCCACTAACCTTCAAAGCCTTTGAGGCAGCGCCGAACCTTGCGGGCACAACCTTCACAATGCATGTAAACTTTGAGCACAATTTCTTGAGGTGGTGGTGGTGGTGGTGCTTCTTTGGATTCCTTTCCATCCTTAGCTGCTTCCTCTTTCTTTTCCTCTGCTGGTTTCTCTTCTGCCTTCTTCTCTTCTTTCTTCTCCTCCTCTGGCTTTTTCTCCTCCATCTTCTTCTCCTCTGGTTTCTTCTCCTCCTAAAACACAAAAGGTAACATTCACAACCCCAACAAACAAATACTATAACTAATGAAAACCCGTCACAAAATTTTTAAAGTCGACTATGAATCTTTGACAGACTAGTCAGTGTCAATAACACATAAACACATAAAGCAAAAATAAAAATAAATAAATAACACAAACACATAAAGCAAGGAAAAAAAAAAGTATGATAGAGACTAAAAAGTTTATAGGGGTTTCAAAGTTTCAAGACCTCCCCCATTTGTTTACTCCCTCTTCTTGGGTAATGAAGATTTAGATGATGATGATGATAAGGCTTTGTATAGCACCACTTCTTTTCTCTAGTGAAATTTTTTGGACTCTCTTTTGTAAACAAAGCACACTATGAGAGTTTTGGACCATCAGATCTGGACGCTGAATAGGCTCTTTTATGATGATGATGATCATCATCATAACATGACGTGGCTGCCTGTAAGGGGCACGTGCAAGGGAGCAGGGACATGCTGCAGACAAATGGTGCTTGGAGGTTACATGCTTCTTTTGGAACTTTATGGGTCTTTCTTGGGAATTCTACTAAAAAAAATTTGTTATAGCGTGGATATCTATGTAGAAAATTTTACTCTCTTTTTTTTCCATAAAATTTTTTTTTTACTTTATTATTTATTTTTTTTAATAAAAAGTGAGAAATCTTTATTAATAAGAGAAAATTACAATACATGAAACATCTTTAGCAAATTAAGCAATAGAGGTAAATATACATATGAATGTGATATGCTATACCATCAAAAAAAAAAAAAAAAAGTGATATGCTATGATTAATTTATAATAAAAATGATATTTGTGATAAATTTAAGTTAGAATGATTGATGTTATTCCAAATTTATAATAAAAATAAAGGCAAGAATAACTGTTTCAGTTGATTGCCGATAAGAAGAATGAAAACTGAGCTTACAGGACAGTTGGCAACCACTAGTAAAGTCACGAGTATCTGCATCGTATTCATAAATAGAAAAAGAATCAACGATGAATAGATAAGGCAATAGAAATAAATCTTTATGAACGTGATATGTGACGATTGATTTATAATAAAAATTATATTAATGATAAGTTTTGAGTAAAAATGATGGAGGTTACTCCAAATTTATAATCAAAAGGAAAAGTCTCTCCACACAAAATGATTTATTGATCTGTTTACACCTTTCTCTATGCTGTTATGTTAAGGTGGACCCACTTGAATATTATCTCATATGCTAGTAAATGAGATATGAAACTTTTGATGAATTTGTCTATAGTAAAACTATAATAAAAATAGTATTAATGATAGGTTATGTAAAAATGATAGATGTTGTTCTAATCACAATTTACTATAAATAGCAACTTGTGAAAATAATTGTGTACTTGATAGTTGACATTATTTTTTTTTCTTGGTAAAAAAAATGATTAGAAGGGGGACTAGTATGTGACATTACTTAGATTTTTTTTTTTTTTTGAATAAGTTTACTCGGTTGGATTTAGTAAAATATGATGGTGGTATTATTTAGAATGTCAATATCTTGAATTTGATCAGTTGACCATGGAGTATTAATCCAATGAGCAGGAAATCATCATATTATAAACTTACTAATTACTAAGTACGAAAAATGTTTGCATGTGAATTTCTAGGAATTGGATTTGGGATTTGTATTTTTGGTGTATGCCTAGAGATTTTTCTATTGGGATTTTGATCACACACTTTTAACTGTCATTTTTAATGATTCAAACAAAAAAGAAAAAGAAAAAGAAAATGTCATTTTTAATATATGTAGTCGTACAATTAGGAAGTTTAAACATTGTCTCAAAATTTACTAGGAATCCAAATTCACGTGGTTCAAAACCCTTTTCAAACGGTGGGCTTTGGATCAGTGTGCTGAGATTCAATACAACCTTCTTCTTCTTTTTTTTTTTTTTTGTGACCATTGTGACTCACTCTCTGGACGTAATCATAAGAGCACCCCACTAGAGAATGTTAGATTGAATCATAGTTACTGTGCTCGGAGGTAACCACATACCTCACCCTAGCCCCACGAGAGAGCTAGTAAATCAAGGGTTAGTTGCAAGAGACAACCCCACTCTCCGTTAGGGTTTAAACACGGGACCTCAAGACAGCGGTTACACACCTTGACCACTAGATCACCTCTCTCGGTGGTCAATACAACCCTTTTACGTACAATAATTTTCTTTACAAATCATGATTGGTGTACCAATATTACTATTTTCCGTCAATATTACTATTTGCTACTTTACTTTCAACAGTGTTAGAGTTCAAGAACTTCAGAGATAAATTGAATCTGAAAAAAAAAAAAATTATAGATTTTCTGTGTAAGAGGTTGAGGAAAAAAAAAATAGGGAAAAGAAAGAAATAATATCATTCAGTAAAAGTTTTATGATTTTGACCTATGGTTACCTAGTCAGTGGTCCTTTGTCCATTCTTGGAATGTGAATTGTAAAATGGTTATACAGGGCAAAGCATGTGAGTTATCAATTTTGCAGTTTTAGGTGTGTCTTAAACTTCCTCTTTTATTACTTAGCTGTGACTTGCCATGTTAGGAGAACTATAAATGTAAAAACTTTATTGTAGAATGTATTTGCACTGCCATGTATTAAATACAACATTTTGCTTTTCTTGGTCCTGTATTAAATACATGAAAGGGGCTCGTAATTGTCACATTTATTGCATATTAAACAACAGCAGTATGATTAAGGGATCATAATTGCCATGGAACAGTCCATCACCTTTAGATGTTTTTAATAGAGATGTCTTGGATTCTAATTTCTCATCCTTAACTGTCGAATTATAAAAATATATATATATTTTCCTATTTAAAAAAAAAAAAAAAAAAAAAAAAAAAAAAAAAAAAACTCCTCAAAACTAAGTTATATGTATGTGGTCATTAGCAATCAATCAAGTCCTAGGCTTACCATGTGCTTGGACACTCTATCGCAACTCTAATTAAATCTAAGAAAGAATCTCTTGTGGTTGGCCTACCAAGTCACCCATGTAACAAGTCAAACGAGTGAATGTTATGTGTTTATTTTGGGTTTGTTTGAGATCCGCTTATTTTATTAAAATTAAAAACTTTTTGTTGAAAGTACTGTAGATAAAGGTAAAAATTAGCATGTGCTTCGACACTTTATCGCAACTCTAATTAAATCTAGGAAAGAATCTCTCGTGGTTGGCCTACCAAGTCACCCATGTAACAAGTCAAACGAGTGAATGTTATGTGTTTATTTTGGGTTTATTTGGGGTCCACTTATTTTGCTGAAACTGAAAATTTTTTGCTGAAAGTACTGTAGATAAAGGTAAAAGTTAGCTGAAATAGTACAGTGGAACCCATGAATAGTAGAAAAAATAAGCTCAATAGTAAAATAAACTGGCAAATTTCATCCATGCCAAATGCACACTTTATGTCCCTTTGTGAGAGTAGGTTTTTTTTTTTTTTTTACTATCGTGGTTTAGAGCACTTCAAGCACTCCCCCCCCCCCCCCCCCCAAAAAAAAAAAAAAAACACACCATATAATTAGAAAGATAAACCTCTTAGAGCTAGTCCAAGGCAGTGATTAGAAGTTTTGAACCCAAAACCTTATGAGATACTAACCTCGTCACATGCGCTTTGCACAAGTGATGAGACTTTTTTTTTTTGGGTCTAGTATCTAATTTTTTATTCATCTCAATTTTTAGATTATGACACAACCTAAAAAATTAAATAAAAGAAATCGGCGAGTCTTGATAAAGTTAAAAAAAAAAATAACAAAGCTAGAATGTGGTCTTGAAGGAAATATAAAAAATGGACTTAGAAGTTTTTTTTTTTTGGATAAGTTTGTTTTGAAGACATAGATTATTAGAAAAGTGTCCTATTTTGTAGGCATTCTAAGTGGAGTTAGAGATATATTTTTACCAAGTTGTTCCCAAGTTTTGTTTTTATTAAACATAGGATCTAGGGTATTTTTGAGCCACATAAAAGTTCAGTCCAAAAAGAGGAATCATGTTATAAATAGTATAGATTAGGGATAATTAGACAACTCCCTTAGGTTCTTGTAAAAGTTAATTCTACTAAAATCTCATATGGTATTTATTAATTCACTTGTTACATGGGTTATTTAGTATGCCTAGATAATTTTGTCTAAAAAAAAGAAAAAGAAAACTCAAGACCAAGTGTTGTGGGACAGTTAAAAGTTTGTCTCAAGTGTAATAGCTCCAAAATATATTATTTATAAAATTAGAGCAATTATAGTATTTCTACCCAATTCTTGGTGATAAAACCCACTTTGAAATTAGGGTCTTCAGCCAAATGATTAACATGCCTTCTGATCTAGGCATTGCAGGTGTACTCCCTATCTTCGCACTCCTCACCCAACTTCTATCTTTCAATTTCTAATGAGTAATATTTAGACTCATTGTATACCAAATATAATAAGACAAAGTTTGGTTACAACTCTCATTAAAAAAAATTAACATGACTATATATTTTGAAAATTTAACTGTTGAATTGCATGTTTTTTTTTTTAATGTTTTTAACACACATGTTAAATTTCATGTCAATTAAATGTTATTTACTATTCGATCCATAAACTTATTTTTTTTATGCATAAGTTTATACTACAAAAATTTGAAATTTAAACATTTAATTGATGATATACTTATTGATCTTTGATCTTCTGGAAATTTTGCAAGTATGGGTGATATAATAAGAAAATGTAATACAATTGATAGATTTGTCAAAATTCACATCCAATAAAAAAAATATTGTATGAAGTTGTAATCTTAGATTACAACTAAATTTGTTGCCAAACTTTGTTCTATATAATATATTAAAGGAGAATCTCAATCAAGAATTTAAATTCGATTCTAAATACATTTCAATTTTAAGTCAAATGTCTTTTTGAACTATAATTTGATGTTAAGTGTCCTTAGATTTTTAATACACCCCACTTTCATACCATGTTTCATTCCAATTATACTCTTATTTTGTGTCAATTATATTTACATTCAAATTCATGCATCTAAACCTATGAAATATGTATATTAAAAAAAAAAGACTTGAATTTATTATGTTCCTGGTTAATTAATACTATGAATATGTAGAAAAAGCTCCACACACATACATATCTGTGTGTGGTTATTTTTAATTCAACCAGTGCATATACATGAGCTATAAGGTTTTATTTATTTATTCTAGATATGATAAAATTTTCAACTTATGGTATCTGCTCCATGACAATTGTTATTTATCAATAAGCTAAGAATTGATTTTTAATGTAGACATGATTTGCATCCTAAATCTTTTATTTAATGATAAGAGACTTTATCAATTAAGTTAACTCGAACTCATTGTGAGCTAGACAATGGCAGCTATCAAACTAGAGTTCTTTTTCTTTCTTTTTTGTCCTTTTGTTTTTAGTGAAAACCCTAGAGTTTAATTACATTAATGATTCTGGGCTTTACAAAGGAAACATGTCCAACGCCACAAAAGTTTCCAGTTTTCTAAACCTTCTCTGATCAGCTCAATGGCATGTTAAGCATGAATTAACAACCTACCCAAAAAGTTCATAAAGTCATATGAAAAACACTACCAAAAATGAAAGGGAACAAAACCGAAATGATTTTGTTGGTGGGTGTGAGCATATATATAGTTGGATACAATTATCACCAAAAGAAAAAGGAAAAATGAATATGATCTCAAACTTTCAATGCAAGGAGAATTGAAATTAATATGAAAGAACTTAAGTTTTTGGAAAATTAGCGTAAAAAAAATTACAATATTGAAAATGGTCATAAAAGATTATGGAGCTTTCTTTTTCTTTTTCTTTTTCTTTTTTTCCATCATTGTCTATATATTACAGAACACTTTAAAAAAAATTTAAATCAAATAAAAGTCAGTTTAACTGATAAAATCTGTTATTATAGACTAAGCGATCTAGATTAGGTTTAAATCCTAATGTGAAATAGATTGTTGAAAATTTAGAATAATTAATTTTAAGAAAATGACATGATTTGTTGATAAGGCTCTATACTTCTATTGTTACTACATGGCAGTAGGCCAGTAGCATATGGCAAAAATAGCTCTAAGTAATTTCTAAGAATGGGCAATGTGGTGTAGACTATAATTCCATGATTGATGATATATAAATCTGATAAGGAAATATATTGAAGAGACATTGTTGGCTCTGAATCACAGGATAAGTTGGCATTGATGTGTTTTTGGTGCCAATTTTGATTTGACTTTGATTTGATTGATAATTTGATATGCAGTGTTGTATTATTTAAATTTATAGAGATGGTTACTTTCTCTACTAAGCTCTAAGATTGGAGGAGACGTTTAAAATCAAATGATCAATACCATGTTATCTCCAATGAAGTGAAATCTCTGCTGAATTTTAATGAAACCTCAATATCTGATAAGATCTTTCGATCAATATCCTTTTCTTAGTACCATTTTCTTTTGTTTTTTCCATCTTGTTCATTGAATCGTGTTAAAAGAACTATTTTTTTATGTAAGGTCTGATTAATGATTGTCTTTATGACAGTTGTTTTTTTTTCAAAAAAAATTTTTATAAATATTTCTTAAACCAATATCTCTATGGCATTGGTTAACTTTTTCCTTTTACATATGCTATTTTCTTTTTGTGTGTAACATAAATGATAGTTCTATTTATTAATGCCCGTTTGGGATGGAAATTGGTTTCATTGGCAAAGTTTGATATCAAAATTAGGCCAAATGAATTAATTAATGAAGGAATTGATGTATAAATTATTTGCTCAATATTACGTACCAAATACTCCTAATTCACTCAACTTGAAAACTCAATTCAATCTAAAACTTCTTTTTTCTGAAAACTGAAAATCCCAACTCAAAAGCTGTCGTGGTATGCTTAACCAAAAGCATACTATGCATGCATGTTAATGTCTAGTTATTAGGTGCCTGTCTTTTTTTTTTCTTTTTTCGTTGATCGATTTCCTTGAATCCCAAGCTACATAAAACCTAATATCAGCATCTACCCAACATAACAATAACAACCATAATTATATATTAATCTCATAATATTAAGATTGACGACGGATTCTCAATAGACTAATCAAGATCAACCAACATAAGAGAATAGATTTTATAAACAAACTCTTGGGAGTTCCAATTAAAAATAGCAAAATCATAACCATTACTATAGGTACTATTGTGATGATTAAATTTTATTGTGATGATTAAATTTTATCATCATGCCTAGAATCATAAATTCAAACCAACCAATAGGTTGGGTTAGGTAAGTTGTGCAACACTTAAGACCACAACCTTTGCACCTTGAAGCAAGGGCTCATTATCATCAAGAGAGCAAGCTATTCATATAGTACTTACAGCTCATTCTTTCATCATATCATGATTGTTCAGTGCACTAATTAACTAATATTAGCATGATAGGATTTAAAACTTACAACGTAGTAATTACTCTTTGGTATTAGGTTAAGACACTAATAAATTTTTTTTAATGTAAGCATGGGATTTGAACCTAAATCCTTTATTCGACTAAAAACAAACTTTAAGAATTGAGCAAATTATAACCCACTTAACTAACTAATACTACCCCGTCCCAGTTTGTTTGTCCTCTATTCCATTTTGAGATGTCCAAAAATATTATCCTGTTTCTAAAAATAAAAATTATTAGTTTACTAATGTTTCTATTATACCCCTACTTTATTTTCAAAACTATTTGAAAAGAAAACTAACTAATATTTAAAAAAATCAATTTAATTGGAGCACATTTTTAGTTGCCTTATTAAGAATAACTCTTTTTAAAAAAACTGATAAATTTATTTAAGGATAGTTTTGTAAACTTATACATTTTTATAAGGCAGACAAGATAATAAATGATGTTCCTTTAAAAAGTTTGACTTTTCAAACATGACAAACAAATTGGAATGGAGGGAGTATTGAACTTTTTTTTTTTTTTTAGAATCAATAATATTGAAGTTTAAAGCTTTAAGTTTTACTTTCAATTACATGGAATATTGGGTTTGAGCAAGTTAATTAACAGCCTTGACTAGCAGCTTGTTGATAAGGCTCTTAAAATGTTGGCAGCACAGGATTACTTTCAGATAACATGTACCAGCTTAAACAAGGTAATTCATTCTTTATATATCTAAAATACCCAAATCATGCTAAACTTAAAAAATCAGATCTCAATCCAAAGTGACTTGAAGTCTTGAACAGAGAAAGGGAGGTTGGAACTAAAATACCCAATTTCGATTTTTTCTCAAATATCGCATAACTTAGAAAGACAAAGCATCCACAAAATAAATAAAAAATTACAAAGCATGTACCCACAAATTTTTTTCAGTACCCGGCAAGAGAACAAATAGATCTTTAGCAAGAACAAAGCATGCAAGATCTGAATTTTTTTTTTTTTGATAGGTATATATATATATGTTGTATAATATTTTGTTTTCTATATTACTTTTCCACAGTTGTCTAGTTGGAGTATAAAGTGATTTGTTTCCAATTTGGGGTACGAGTCGTGTCACAAATCATGATTTCATGCTTTTTTTGAATGAGGTGTATATATATATATGTAATGGTAGTTATGGATCAAAAATGGAGTCACTAGTGCTATTGCAGCAGAGGATCTTATTGGCAGTGGGCTTTCATTATATGGTAGCAGAAGTGATATCTTTATTTTCTTTAATTGGACCAGAAGACTGGTAAAGTTATTGCAGAATTTTTATAATAATTATCTAGAAATCATGGTAACTTTATTGGCAATGAGGGGCTTACACAGCCTTTATGGATTTTAGTGAGACTTGGTACTGTCTATTATGGCATTCAGGGCATTCAGTATTAACTATTAAGCACACTGCACCATCAAAAGCAATTGTTACTTCCCCCACAGGCTTTATTCCAAAAAATTAATGTTACAAAGGCAATAATTTTTATATTAACGGGTGTCTTTAAATTAATTGTTAATAAATTATTTTAGGAAAGTTTTAACATTGCTTTCATTATAAATATAAAAAATTGTCAAGAAAATTAATTACTTTTTTTCTTTTCTCACTAAAAGTTTTTTAAAATATTAGTTAAACCAATAACGGTATTACCTCTATCAGAATCTATTATCATTACCATTTTTGTTTTGCATTAAATATCTAAAAAATTGTGAAAAATGTTGTATACTTAATATCCACATGCATGCAGAATTTGATAACAATTTTTTTTTTTAATGTTTTGATATGAAAACATTTTCACGTATTTTCATATGGAAGTTTAGTGGTGCACATGGCAAATGAATTATTAACTCACAATAGTGTCTCGGAAGACCCACTTTTCTAGACAGGGGAATGGCAATGGGCTTATTATTATGTACTAATAATTATCATAGAAAGACATTCATCACGTTGCTTTGCTCAGAAAGAATGAACAATCTCTCTCAATATGGCCTACACCATCCATTGCAATACCACGTTATTTTGGCCTGCAAAACGGAGTTCCATTCTCCTTGTATAATGTGACTTTGTCTCATATCACCCATGAAAACATTAAACATCACACCTTTGCATTTCTCTCCTTTATATTTGAATTCTCTAGAGTTCTAAATTTTTCTTCTTTCTTTTTTGCTGAATAATGACTTTATTGCTCAACCCGAACAGGGGAGAAACAAAAAGATCCAGGCTTGGCTCTATTCCTAATTATGACCTGAATATCAGAAGTTGACAAATTAGAGATGGGAATCAATCCAGACCAAATTACAAAAGTTGCCTCTCTAGAAACAAAAGAAAATAATACACTTTCAAAAAACTTTACAAATTAAATACAAAATATCATTAATAAGGGAAGGTAATTCAATCTTCTTAATGCTTGATTTAGATGCTACCATGTGTGATGTGTCAATGATATGTCGTGATCTTTTGATAGTGTTAGAATATAGCAAGAAATTATACATTATGATATAAATACATAGATACGGTAGCTACCCTGATTTTGTAATGCCATGAACTACTACGGTTTTAGAATTATCATACTGAAGTCTAATATATTTTTATATATACCATATACTTAAGTCTAATGTGAAACCAATTAAACTTTTCCTTATGGATGCAAATCATCAAACTAAATCACTTTAATTTTCTTACTTCCAATCTCTCTACATAATTTTGTTTAAACAATTAAATTCATGAAATTTGACAATAAAGTTATCATCAAGACCCACATGACAAGATAAGTCATGCATGTTTCTTTTCGGCATGTGAATGTGAAAACTTGACATTACATTGATGTTGCTTAAACTTTGCAACACTACCAAGTACCAACAAGCAAACAACATTTTGACAAGGTTTTCAGACCCGAACCGTTCATTAAACCGTAAAAGGGAGATGTTCAAGGTTTTTGAGGTCGAACCGAGATTAAACTGAGGTCGAACCGTGATGACGTCATAATTAATTTAATAATTAATTAAAGCCTAAATATAGATATTAAATTTATAAAACTAGCAAAATTGACAATATATCTATATATGTGAGGGAAATTTAATGATTTTCAAGCATATATTTAATAATTAAATAAGAAAGTTAATAAAATAAAATAATAACCATGAAAACATTAAAATTTATGATTAATTTTTGAAGTAAAGTTGAATATCTTTTAAGGATTTTAATTATTTTTTTTTTTATTCCTTGTAAGAGATGGATAATTTAATTAAGTAGAATAAAATTGTGTTAAGTTTTTTTTTTTTTTTTTTAATTGCTAAGGGGTTGGACCGCACGGTTCTCACCGGTTCGTGTGGTCCAACCCCGGTTTTAGGAGTTCACGGAATTAACAAAAAATCTGGTTCTTTATGCTTAAAAAATCGGTTTTCATCTCGGTTCTCGATTTTCACGGTCTGACCTCCCGGTCTAATTCGGTTTTGAGAACTATGCATTTTGATAGATACAATTTTTTTTTTTTTTTTTGAGAAGACATTTTGTTATATAGCAAACTTTACTACAATCTCAGAAAAATCATTCAAATTATACTTAACTTCAAGAACTTCATAAGAAGTCACTTGATGCACTTGTAGATAATCACTTCCTTGTTTTTGTTTTACTCAAACCTCTATTTATAATTACATGGAAAGGACATCACCTTATATGTAGTATATAGTAGTAAAATATTCCTATATATGTTCAATATCAATTTCTCCTTAGACAACTTCATTTTTTTTACCCAAATGAAAACAAGAAAAAGACATATAAAAGCCGTATAAACTAGCCCCTATAGTGTTAGAATATAGCAAGAAATTATACATTATGATATAAATACATAGATACAGTAGCTACCCTGATTTTGTAATGCCACGAATTACTACGGTTTTAGAGTTATCATACTTAAGTCTAATGTATTCCTATATATATTCTATACTTATGTCTAATGTGGAACCGATTAAGCTTTTCCTTACGGATGCAAATTCTATCAAACTGAATCACTTTAATTCTCTTATTTCCAATCTCTCTCTACATCATTTTGTTTAAACAACTAAATTCATGAAATTTGGCAAAAGTTATCAAGGCCCACATGACAAGATAAGTCATGTTTCCTTTCGGCATGTGAATGTGAAAACTTGACATAACATTGATGTTGCTTATAAACTTGCAATACTACCAAGTACCAACAAGCAAACAACATTTTAATAGATACAATTTTTTTTTTTTTTTTTTTGAGAAGACATTTTGTTATATAGCAAACTTTATAAACTGTGATATTAATAGGCCAAGAATGTATTGACTCCTTGTGACAAATTAACCAATTGATTTAGCTAAGTTAATTAATTAATTCAATTAACATGCAAAACGTGTGATAGCACAAACAAATCACCAATTATCTAAATGCAGCAGAAAATAAATTGACACGGTGATTTGTTTACGAATGGGGAAAACCTACACGGCAAAAACTTCACCAGGTGATTTTAAGGTCACTACTCCCGAGAATTCACTATTATCACAACAAGTGGTTACAAGTAAAGGAATCCCAGTACCTTATACCAACTTACAGTTGAACTCTTACCCCAATACCCAATTGGACTTGTTCTGTAGTGACTATCTCTCATTTTCAATGCATGGCTCCCAGTATGTGACTAACCAATAGATGTGCGGATCCCAGTATGCGACTTAATCACCAACTTGAGAAAGACGTTAGCTGCAAAGTTATTCAGTTCATCACACGATAAAGATCACGAAACTCCTTGGTCACAAAACCCTACGATGTACAAACACAGCAGCTTCTTCAAGAAAAAGATGAACTAGGGCAAATTCTGTCTCCGATCACAATTTGCATGAATAAAACTTTGCTTCACACTTGCGCAACATTTGACGGCCCTTAAAATAATCCTTATATATGTTTAGAGTTGTGAGAAAAAAAAGCACAAACATATACACACGGATTGGATGAAAATCAACTCTGAAAAACTGAATTTCATAAACCTCGACAGATAGGGAATCTATCGAGCTAGCTGTCGAGCATCGACCTTCAGCAGTTTTTTAAATCTCGATAGATACTAGCTGTCGAGTTTTAAAATCCAAAACTTCTTCACTTGTTTCTTGGACAAATTTGCATGGTTTTAACACTAGAACTTGAAATTTTGTTCCTTGAAGCATTAAACACATCCTAAATCTACTCAATTACAAGTAAAGTGTGTTTTGTCAAAGGATTAGCCAATTCTAAATTGACATATGTTCCTAACATCAAATCACATATGTCCTAACAATCTCCCTCTTTGGCAATCCGTGACAAAACCACAACAAACAAATGAACATATGAGAGAAGTCATAAATCACTCAACTCATACTCACTTGTTGAATACAATAAAATCTATCCTAACACAAACTCTTGAAAAACTTTACAAAAATAGAGTTTATGGCAAGAAGACTTTGACAACTTGTATTTTTGAAACACTTTAAACAAAACTCATCAAGGCATCTTAGTGTGAAACAGAAATATAAGATTGCATACATTAAATAAGAAGCATGTGCATAAAGAGAGAAAAGAAACAAAACATGTAAAGATAGGTGAAAGAAAATAATAACAACCTCAATATATATATCAACATAAGTACAAGGTTTGCTATCACTAAGTGGTCACAAGACCAATGTACAAAAATAATGTATCTAAAATGAAAATAGAAGAAAGATACAAAAAGTCCTCACTACATCCCTCGTAAACACTCCCTCTATCACAAAAAATCTCTTATGCTAACCCTCCCCCTATGTATGACTACTCTCATATCAAAACTACTCCACATTTTTGTCACGAGTGACAAAGGGCAAGTACATCAAGTAGACATCTCATCATCACTGGGTGAGTTAGCACCATCGTCCTTATCAGCATCATCACTACCGGAGCCATCGTCACTCTCATCCTCAGAAATCGGTGGATATGGAGAAGAAACAACAGTGAAACCACCCATGACAGCCTGTCGTCATGCGATACGACCAACACGGGTGTTCACCTGACACAACTCATCACTGAGTGAGTCAAGGCGAGCATCCATGCACACAATTTGTGCCATGATGGCCTCAAGTGTCACTTCACCCGCAGAAGATGAAGAAACGGAGGTGGATGGAGCGGTAGAAGCTGGAGGAGTCGCCGTTTCTGTCCGGGGCCGCCTTGGTTTGAGCTGTGCCTCGCTCCGTCGAAGGTAGCTGCATCTATGGCACACATAACCGTGAAATGAGGAGACTCAGGAAAGGAGACAGAAAAATGGCGAAGGATCCGCGTGATAGCCGAAGGCAAAATGAGCTTATCACGGGTCGTCGTATCCCTATAAACATCTATAAATGATAGAATGAAGTGAGAAGGGAAGTCGATAAAGATATCCTCTAAGAGGGATAACAAAAATTGAGCACAAGGCTTTGTAATGGAGTTATAGTAAGACAAAAGATGAAAAATAAATGTCATCACCATGTTCAAGAATCTCGGACCTTTTGCAAAGCCCGAGCAAGGGGTGTTTTGACGGTCACCCCAAGATGAAGGTGTCTCACAAAAGAGAGATGAGAGTTCATCTTTGGACACAATCCGCAGACGAGCACAACTAGGGTAGTCAGGATGCACTACCCTAGGAATGTGTAGTACCTCGGATACAATATCCGGAGTAACTACTATGCGCGTACCTCGAACGCGAGAGAAGAAATGAGGTACAGAAGTATCAATTCTGTGCATATTGGAGTAAAACTCCTGTATGATCACGGAGGGACAAGTGACCGGGATGTCACATAGTGACCCCCAACCCCTACTGTGAATGACAGTGGGTAGGTCAGTATCGGAAAAATCCGATAAGATGAATTGGCGTTCCGAATGAACACCTCGTCGAGAAAAGTTCTCCGAAAAGTCCTTTTGGGCTTTGTCATCACGGAACCATACATGAGAAGGTGTAGGGTCAAAAGAAGTGGATGCCCCAGAACGAAGAGGGTTCTGGGACGGAGTGGATTTGCATTTGGGTGCCATAGAGCAGACTAACGCAAGAAAGAGAGAAACGGAGAGAGAGAGATAATCAGAAAAGCACCAACAAAACAAAATATAAGAATATAGAAACTTGAAAGTATGTATGCATGAAGAATGTATGAACATGTGACATGCAAACTTAAACACATCATGGGCTCAGCCCAATCCAAACTTACCAGCACACAATCATTGCAACAAAGTAAACACACATTTAAAATGCATGAAACATTATTATAATGCAAGTGAGCTGCAATGCATGATGATTTAAAACATTTTCACAAAAACCCACCCAAAAATTTTGTGAAAAACCCAACAATTTTGAAAAACCCCAAATTTTCAACAAAAACCCTAAAAGTTAGGTCAAAAGCATGAAATGCATGATGAAAGAATGAAAAAGAAACATACTAGAAGCAGAAAATGCACACAAAGGCCGAAGAACACTTAGGTTGAAGGTTTGGAGTGTGAGAGAAAGGTTTTGGGAGGTGAAGAGACGAAAACTATCGAGAGAGATCGAGGAGAAATGAAGAAACGTCGCGCAGATCCTTTATATAGAAACTTCATAAATCTCGATAGATCGAGAGGTGTCGAAAGGTATCGAGGATTAAAAGGCGTGAAGAAGCTATCCAGAATCTGTCGAGAGGTGTCCACAGCTAAAGGATCTCAATGGATCGAGGTAGCTATCGAGCATCCAGAAAGTTTCTTGATGGATCAAAGTAGCTATCGAGAAACTGTCGAGAATGTGATAAAAAGCAGCTGAAGGGTCTCGATAGATAGCTTAGCTGTCAAGAGGTGTCCAACAGCTGTCGAGATAACTTAAAAACAGTTTTTCAAGAAAAGAAAAACACAGACATGAATGCAATCAAACATGCTACACAACCAAAGATCCAAACAACATTGCTCTCAAAATCATCTCCTAATAAGAAAAATGTCAAGCACACGGACCCAAAACACACACACATACACACACACTAAACAAGCCTAACCAATTTTATATTTCAAAAACAAGTTAAGACAGTTTAGTGAGCATACATTAACACAAGTATTCCTTGTGATGACCAAATCACATTATACCTGCACATGTATCAAAGTTAGCAAAGAATATTGCGTATTGTGTGTGAAAAATATCGCAAGATTACATAAGTATTTACATGTTATGACGATTTGAGATATGAGAAAATCACTTTAACTCACACACAATCATAACTGTTTGACGGGGATTATCACATTCGAGCTACATCCTATAACTTCCACATCTCCTAGAATACACGCTTGCAATCATATATAAAGCATTTTGATTCTTTTTGTTTTTTGTTGTTCTTTGCATATTTTTCTTTTAAGCAAACCATACATGGGTATATAAGAGATAGAAAAGAAATACTCAATCTGCCAAAGCATACAAATGTCATTTCATGATTGGCGGGCAACAGTGGTGAGATTATTATTTATGTCTTTCTCTTAGAATTTTCTAGTCCTTTCCGTCAAAGAGAGTGATACGAGTGTTAAGTACAAGAGATTACTTAATCTTACTCATCACACACACGAGTCACAAAACTCACTTGCTTAGTTGTGCATAGAGATGTTCATCTAAGTTACAAATAATACAAAGTTTAGAAAATTTTGTTTCAATGGCCATCCAAGGTATACAAGTACCAATGTATAGGAACACACTGTTTTTGTATTTTTCTGATTTTTCAATTTTTTTATTTTATTTTATATGAATAACAAAATAAAGCAAAACTGAAAAGTAAACAAACAAAAACATGTTAAACAAAGCAATGCATAAAACTAGATGCAAATGCATGAGGAAGGAGGAGGAGAATAGGAGATCAATCCATGGAGATAACACCAATGTTTTGGCGAAGGAATTCAAACTGTTTGCTATCAAGAGGTTTGGTGAACAAGTCAGCCTTTTGATCATCAGTGTGAATGAACTCAAGAGTGAGCATACCATCTTCGACAAGCTCCCGAATGAAGTGATGTCGAATCTCTACATGTTTGGTTCGAGAATGTTGAATCGGGTTCTTAGAGATGTTGATGGCACCGGTATTGTCACAGTAGATAGTGAGATGCTCTTGACAAATACTATAATCATGGAGGAGTTTTTACATCCATAGAAGTTGGGTGCAACAGCTACCAACAGCGATGTACTTAGCCTCTGTAGTGGATAATGAGATGGAATTCTGCTTTTTGCTCATCTAAAAGACAAGATTATTACCCACATAGAAACAACCCCCTGAAGTACTCTTTCTATCATCAGCATTCCCTGCCCAGTCTGCGTCAGAGTACCCAGCTAAGACATCATTTGTGTCCTTGCTATACCACACACCAAAATTGGCAGTGGTTTTGACATACTTTATTATTCTTTTCAAAACAATCATATAAGACTCTTTAGGATTAGCCTGATATCTAGCACACACTTCTACACTATAACTAATATCAGGTCTACTAGCAGTAAGGTAAAGAAAACTACCTATCATGCTTCTATAAAGAGATGAATCTACACTTTTACCTAACAAGTCAACAGTAAGTTTAACATTTGGGCTTATAGGGATTCTAACAGAACTAGCAGATTCCAAACCAAACTTTTTCACAAGATTTCTTGCATATTTAGATTGAGATAGGAATATACCTGAATCTTGTTGACGAATCTGCAAGCCGAAGAAGTGAGTCAGCTTTCCAATCATGCTTATCTCGAATTTGCCCTGCATGAGTTTTGAGAAACTATGAGCAAATTCATCCTTAGTCGACCCAAAGATGATATCATCAACATAGACTTGAGCAACTATAAACTCGCCATCTTCCCTTTTGATGAAGAGAGTTTGATCATCTTTTCCTCTTGTGAACCCATGTGATACCAAGTACTGTGTGAGCCGATCATACCAAGCTCTAGGGGCTTGCTTTAAACCATAAAGTGTCTTTTTGAGGTACAACACATGATCCGGAAAGTGTGGATCAATGAATCCTTTTGGTTGAACCATATATAGATCTTCTTTAAGGAATCCATTCAAGAAAGCAGTTTTTATGTCCATTTGGTAAAGCTTGAACTTCAAGTGACATGCTAGGGCTATGAGAATTCTGATGGACTCCATACGGGCTACTGGAGCAAATGTCTCATCATAGTCTACTCCTTCCATTTAAGAATATCCTTGAGCTACAAGACAAGCCTTGTTGCAGATCACATTACCCTCTTCATCAGTCTTATTGCGGAATATCCACTTTATGCCGATGATGTGCTCACTCTCCGATCCAGGTACTAGAGTCCAGACATCATTCCTCTGAAACTAAAGCAGTTCATCATGCATAGTTTCAACTCAGCTTTCATCCTGAAGAGCTTCCTCAACTTTAGTGGGTTCAACCTGTGACAAGTAACAAGAATAAGACACAAAGTTAGCAATGCATTTATCAATTGTACGCTTCCTTAGTGTAAGTTCATTCATGTTTCCCACAATAACTTCAGGAGGATGATTCAATTTGATCCTGGAGGAAGGTCTTTTCTCTTCATGGGATTTAGAATCAGGTGAAGTAGATATATCTGCTGAATCTTTTACAACACTTGGAGTACCGAGAGTACTTGGAGATGCGAGCTCTTGTTCAACAATTTCTTGAACTTCCCTGGGCTTAGGAGGAAGAATCTCTTTGGGAATTTCCTCACTAAACTTCTCAGAACCGAAGTTTAAAGATTCATCAATAATAACATTCACCGTTTCCATTACCTTTATGGTTCGTTTGTTATATACCCGATAAGTCTTGCTTGTAGAGGAGTATCCCAAAAATATTCATTCATTGCTTCGGGAGTCAAATTTTCCCACATTCTCTTTATCCTTGAGAATGAAACAAGTACTTCCAAAAATTCTGAAATACTTCACATTTGGCTTCCTTCCCTTCCATAACTCATATGGAGTCTTCTTGGTACCGGGTCTAAAATATACCCTATTAATCGTATGACATGTAGTGTTAACGGCTTTTCCCTACAAGTTTCTAGCCACATCCTTGTTGTGCAACATGGCTCTAGCCATCTCTTGAATAACCCTATTCTTTCTTTCTACTACACCATTCTATTGAGGAGTAATAAGAGCAGAGAATTCTTGAGATATACCTGATCTCGTGCAAAAGGACTCCATAGATGAGTTCTCGAATTCCTTATCATGATCACTTCAAATTCAATCAATCTTCAGGCTCTTCTCATTCTGCAATCTTGTGCACAAGGCTTCAATGTGCTCAGGAGCATCAGACTTAGATCGTAGGAGTATAACCCAAGTGTACTTAGTGAAGTCATCTACCACAACCATGATGTATCTCTTTCCACCAAGAGACTCGGTTCTGGTTGGACCTATGAGATCCAGATGTAGTAGCTCTAATGGTCTAGATGTAGTAGATGTCTGAGTGCCCGGATGTTTGGCTTTCGTCTGTTTTCCAAGCTGACATGGTCCACACACCACATTGCTCACTCTATTGAGTTTTGGTATCCCTAAAACTAACTCATGCTTAGATACAATTGAAAAATGTTTGTAACTAGCATGTCCCATCCTTTGGTACCATAGATCTTCATTTGGTAAACGAATGCTATTGCACACAATATCAGCATTCAGAACTAAGCCAAACAGTTGTCTAGAGTGCGAACACCACTTATGAGTTTCTTTCCAAACTCATCCATAACAAGGCATTTTCCCTTTGAGAATAGTACCATGAAGTATTGATCACATATCTGACTTATGCTCAATAGGTTCACTCTCAAACCTTCTACATATAGAACATTTGCAATGTCTGGCAGTCCAGGTAGAGAGATGACTCTCTTTCCTTTAATTTGTGATTTGCTCTCATCACCAAAAGTGACATTACCACATTTCTTAGACTCGAAAACCTTGAAAAGAAATCGGTCTCCAGTCATGTGTCTTAAGCAGCCACTGTCAAGGTACCAAAAACACGTGTCCATAACCTTAAATGCGGACTTTATCATAAAGCACACTTCATGCTTAGATGACAGATTAGTGGGAATGGTATTTTCTCTCATCTGCCTTTTATGAACAAAACCTTTAACTTTCACTCTTCTCAGACAAACTCCTTTGCACTTGATAGGCCAAAAATGTATTGACCCCTTGTGACAAACTAACTAGTTGATTTAGCCAAGTTAATTAATTAATTCAATTAACATGCAAAAAGCGTGGTAACACAAACAAATTACCAATTAACTAAATGCAACGGAAAATAAATTGACACGATGATTTGTTTACGAATGGGAAAATCCTACACAGCAAAAACCCCACCAGGTGATTTTAAGGTCACCACTCCCGAGAATTCACTATTATCACAACAAACGGTTACAAGTAAAGGAATCCCAGTACCTTATACCAACCTACAATTAAACCCTTACCCCAATATCCAATTGGACTTGTTCTGTAGTGACAATCTCTCATTTTCAATACACGCCTCCCCGTACGTGACTAACCAATAGATGCGCGGATCCCAGTACGCGACTTAATCACCAACTTGAGAAAGACGTTGGCTGCAAAGTTCTTCAATTCATCACACGATGAAGATCACAAAACTCCTTGGTCACAAAACCCTACAGTGTACAAACACAGCAGCTTCTTCAAGAAAAAGATGAACTAGGATAAATTTTGTTTCCGGTCACAATTTGCATGAACAAAACTTTGCTTCACACTTGCGCAACATTTGACAGACCTTAAAATAATCCTTATATATGTTTAGGGTTGTGAGAAAAGAAAACTCAAACATATACACACGGATTTGATGAAAATCAGCTCTGAAAAACTGAATTTCATAAACCTCGACAGATAGGGTATCTATCGAGCTAGCTGTTGAGCATCGAGCTTCAGTAGCTTTATAAACCTCGATAGATACTAGCTATCGAGTTTTAAAATCCAGCACTTCTTCACTTGTTTCTTGGACAGATTTGCA
Source organism: Notholithocarpus densiflorus (assembly GCA_030021035.2). NCBI lineage: Eukaryota > Viridiplantae > Streptophyta > Magnoliopsida > Fagales > Fagaceae > Notholithocarpus > Notholithocarpus densiflorus. The sequence continues at coordinate 260,687 of JARYZH020000171.1, forward strand.
TAGTTTTAACACTAGAACTTGAAATCTTGTTCCTTGAAGTATTAAACACATCCTAAATCTATCCAATTACACAGTAGCTTCTTCAAGAAAAAGATGAACTAGGACAAATTCTGTTTCCAGTCACAATTTGCATGAACAAAACTTTGTTTCACACTTGCGCAACATTTGACGGACCTTAAAATAATCCTTATATATGTTTAGGGTTGTGAGAAAAGAAAACCCAAACATATACACACGGATTTGATGAAAATCAGCTCTGAAAAATTGAATTTCATAAACCTCGACAGATAGGGTATCTATCGAGCTAGCTGTTGAGCATCGGGCTTCAGTAGCTTTATAAACCTCGATAGATACTAGCTATCGAGTTTTAAAATCCAGCACTTCTTCACTTGTTTCTTGGACAGATTTACATGGCTTTAACACTAGAACTTGAAATCTTGTTCCTTGAAGTATTAAACACATCCTAAATTTATCCAATTACAAGTAAAGTGCGTTTTACCAAATGATTAGTCAATTCTAAATTGACATATGTTCTTAACATCAAATCACATATGTCCTAACAAATATGTTAACTTTTAAATATAAATCTAAAAAAGTAATTAAGAAAGTTGATTATTATTATATTTGTTAAGGTAACACCAACTACATTCTTTGTTAGATTAGTTTATGAGTTCTTCAAGACAAAATTGGCAAGTTTATTGACTTAAGATTACATGTGTATTATCATGACAAAATTATATTTGTCCTACACAATTTTTAATTATTAGATTGTGTCCTTTGCAGCCTTGCAATAATGAAAAATCAACACTTTGGCCGTAAAAGGTTTTAGTGTTCTTCCTTTATTTGTATTTTCTTATTCACTCTTTCTTACATAAATTTGTTATCCTCTCTTTCATTTTTTGCATAGTTTTTCCTCACAAAAAGGTTCTCTCTCTCTCTCTCTCTCTCTCTCTCTCTCTCTCAATTTTTTGGAGGATTTTTATTTTTCTTGCATCTTTGCTTTAGGTTGAAACTTTTTTGTGTTTTTTAGAACTCTAATTATACCATTTAGTTTTGTGTTTTAAGTTATTATTATTATTTTTTGTTCTATTTGATTATTAAATGTTATCCGATTACATTATAAAGAATTAAAGATAGTAGATAAGAATATAATATTATTCTATTACATAGCATGATTTGGATAATTTAGTGTTTATTGTTATATCTTTTAATTTTACGTTTTTTTTCTCCTTATCTTATTTTATTTAATATTAAAATTCAACCACATCCTCTTTATCATTAAATTATTTATATTTTCTCTCCCTTTTCGTTTTAAAAAATAAAATATGTAATATTTTACTTAAATTCAAATAATAAAAACTGTCCTCATCAATTGTACTAACTAGCTGATGTTCCGTGTGATGCACGGGCATGATATAAATTTATTTTAAAATATTATTTAAGAAATTATTTTTATGACCATGCAACATAAGCTCTTCTTTTATTGATTATTTCCTTATATGGTTAAGATAAATAAAAAGCTAATATGAAACGTTGCAACAAATTTTCAAAGGTAAAATAAATCCAATCAGTGCTCTTATGTCTATCAAATATTGATATGCATGTCGAAAAAAAAAAGTCATACGGTTGACAGGGCTTCAAAATTGCGAATTCTAGTCATTTTGTTGAGTTTGCAAAAACCATAAGTGCTAATGTAACTTTGACAAAACACCAAAAAGAAATACACATATGGGTAATTTTAAGAATTTATTTTGATCAAACCTCTGTCAAAGAAAATATTTCTTTTTAATCACTATCATGTTTTATGAGTACATCAAGGGTGACTATACTTTAGCCTAAGCGAAGATTCAATACACTTTTAGGCATGTCACAACCATACAGATACTCTAACCAAGCTAATTGCTGAATTAGTAAAATCATGAACAATTATTAAATTAGTACCTGTAAGCTCAATTGTATGCTTATCCAAGGCACTGACAATTGTAGGGATATGTCTCCCAAATTCTTGCACAGTAGTTGTAGTAGCAACATCACCATTAGTGTAACAAAAAGAAAAAATATCACCATTAAGCCTGACAACCAAATGAGAAAAAAACATTTATAAGTGAAGGGGTTGATCACCGTAAACATTTATCATTTGAACTACTTTCCCGAGTACAGTTAAGGTTTAGTATCATTCGCCTATTAAGTCTTGCTCTATTACAACTATCAGTATCATGGATCATTGCTATGTCATTAGGCTTTTTACTCCTATGACTTCCGCCTCCAAATTTCTTTAACAACTCTATGTTTGTGTAATACATCTATGCAATCTTTTTCTTGTACATGATCATACGCCTTCTTTGGAAAAGGTATTTGAAAAATACTTCCTTTGTTTTGTTTTTTTTTTATTATGTTTTTTTTTTTCTATGGATTAACAACTGTTTTTTTTTTTTTTTTTTTTTCTTATTGAATTATAAACTAAATACTTCAAATGAACATAATATTTTGGTATTCAACAAACAAATCAATATTTTTTTCTATGTGTTAACAATTATTATTTTTTAATTTCCTTTCTTATCGAATTACAAACAATTTTTAGAGATAGCTAAACTAAATACTTTAAACAAACAAAATATTTTGGGATTGAACAACAAATCAATATTTTTTCTGTTGGTTAACAATTGTTTTTTTTTATTGAAGTATAAATAGTTTTTATAGAGCTAAACTAAATACTTCAAACGAACATAATATTTTGGGATTCAACAATAAATAAATAAATAAATAAACTATTTAAGAGGAACATGAAATTTTGAAAATGATCATACCATTCTGAAATGAAATGTAAATATTGGGAGAGAAATTATAGAAGCATAACTTTTTGAGACCTAAGGAGATGGGGATATATAAAAGAATAGATTTTACAACATGCAAAGTCTTTCACCTACACGTGGGGAGGGTCAAGCCTAGGTTATAATATGTAAGGTAATAAATAGGATCGGGCTTTTTATAAGGTTTGGTCTATTCTTAAAAGGTAGTCCATTCTTTAGAGTAATTGTCAATAACAGCCCATATTTTATATAATAGTAAAAATAAGTTACTATGATCTATTGAGTAACAGTTAAAAAAACCTTAATGAAAGAAGTTAAAAAAGCTACATTCTTTGTTAGATTAGTTTATGAGTTCTTCAAGACAAAATTGGTAATGCTTTTAAAATATTTTGGAAGCAAATATTAAAAGTAATTTGTTAAATCAATCATTTATCATATCGTTTCCATACACGTGGCTAACAACAAATGGTAATAGACAACCTTTACTTTATTGATTTGTGGTTGATGGAAATTGCTTAAGCCACTTTTAGCAAATCACCAATTGGATCCAACTAATTTGATCTTCTAAATCTCAAGGCAGTTTATGTGAACCATATATCCAGTAAAAGCAAAAAAATGATCATAGACTTGCATAGTTGCATTGAAAACACTGTTTGGGCTTCAAGGTTGGGCCAAGTGGAAAACCAGAGGCCATTCATATTGTTGTGGAAGTCCAATCCCCTGGTCCATCTGCCCCATACAAACAAAGGCATACCCAAAAAGAATGGTCGGGCATTAATAACCACTAATTAAGTTTCAATAACCTTAAAGCACTGAGAGATCAAACAATTTTCTGGATACAATAAGAATAGAATAGGTAGATCTAGATACTGTATTCAAAATTATGAACACATAGCTATGTGTAGGTCTTATTGCTTTTTCTTTTTTAACTTTCTCCTTTTTTTTCATTTAATATGCTTATTAGTGGCCATGGTTTGCTTTGAGGTTAGAAGTGCTTGGCTGCCCCCACTAGAAAGTGGCAACGTTGCATGGTCAACATTGTAATGTACAATTACTTCAGATTAAAGGGTTTAGTGTTGTACACCAACTTTTTTTAGCTAAAAAAAGAATGTTGTACACCAGCTTTTTAAGATTGAAGAAAAAAAAAGTTTATAACAAAAAAAAAAAAAAAAGATTATTGCATCACATGTGTTATTAATTGTTGAATAATGTTAGTTTAGAGAGAAACCCTTTAAACTTCTCATATATCTAATAATTAAATTGCATGTTCTTAATGTTTTTAACATGCATGTCAAATTTCGTTCAAATTAGATGTTATTTTCTATTTGATCAATAAACGTATTTTTTATGCATAATTTTAAACCACAAAAATTTGAAATTTAATCATTTAATTGATAACATAACAATTGATCTTCAATTTTTTTGAAATTTTACAAGCATACAAAATATAATAAGAACAGGCAATCGATCCAACGATTAAATTTTCAAAATTCACACACAATAAAAAGATATAAGAGGAGTTTGAAGGTGTTTAGAGAGAAACTTTTTCTTAATTATTTGTTAGTTTTTTGAGCTAAAAAAAATATCTTTTAGGGAAAAAAAATGCCCTTGTCTGTTAAGCTTTACAAAAGAGCTTTAAGCTCCCAAAAGCTCCACAAGGAAAATTCAAATTTGGAACTAAAAGAAGAATTTACAGTTTATCCTTCATAATCTAGAGCTGTAAAATATTATTTGCTACAATTTACTAAACACTTAAAACACTAAAAAATATTTCAGTTTAAACCTCTAGATAGCAAGAACTCTACCACTTAGATCTAAGAAAAATCATTCAATCTATAAACTTAACTTCAAGAAATTCATAAGAAGGCAGTCTTCTCCAATTATAGTGTGGCAATCCCAAGCCAAGGATCACTTGATGCACTTGTAGATAATCACTTGTTTTTGTTTTACTCAAAGCTCTATTTATAATTACATGGAAAGGACATCACCTTATATGTAGTATGTAGTAGTACAATATTCCTATATATATATATATGTTCAATATCAATTTCTCCTTAGACAACTTCATATTCTTTTACCCAAATGCAAACAAGAAAGATACATATAAAAGCCGTATAAACTAGACTCTATAGTTTTTTGTTCAAGTCGTACTCATATAATAGCAATTTAAAGAGACTGAAATGTCAGTCATGTCTTAAAAAGTTAAAAAAGCTTAGCAGATCATGGTAAGATTATTTGATTGGCCATGCATGTGATGATGCCCTGTGGAGCCCTATTTGGTCCCACCAATATTACAATGGTTGGTACTCACACCAACCCAATATTGAGCAAAGAATTTATATATATGTTTTGAATCTTTTGATAAATTTTGAAAATTTAATAATTGGATTATATGTGTTGTAAAATTTCAAAAAGATTAAAATCAATAACTATGTTATCAATGACATGTTTAAATTTTAAGTTTTTATTGTAAAAAATTATGAATAAAAAATAAATTTATTGATCGAATAGTAAATAATACTTATTCAGCAAAAAAAAAAAAAAATAATAATAATAAATAACACTCGATTTGAGCAAAATTTTACATTTTTTTTAAGAATATATAGAACTTACAATCCAATAGTGTGATTTTTTAAATTCACATTTAATAAAAAAGTTTGAAAGATTTCTCTCTAAATTAATTTTAAAAATCTAATAATTAGATTAGATATTATATATATTTTTTGAGCAAAGAATTGTACTTGGTTTTTGAGACCCGTGTATTCATGTAAAAAATGCATGCACGCACAGGTTAATAATTCAACAAAAGTATATTAAGAAGTTAAATGTATTCAATTAGGGTTTTGACTGAGGAAATATATATGTTGTAAACCCTATTTGTTTCTAATAATGAAAAATTTATCATCATTCTTGTGGATGTAGACATACTTTTTAACCATGTAAAATTCTATTGAGATGTTTTTCTCTCCATGTTTTATTCGTTGTTTTCTTTCACTGAAGTGCTAAGATCGGTTATCTTTGTCTAATCAAGTAATCAAATTTTGTCTCCAATTATATATATTTGTTCCTGGTGGCCAATAGAGAATCATAGATAATGGATGTAGGACCTGTACCACTGAAAGTGTCTTGTCCTAAATTTTCAGCTATATTGTTAGGGACATTGGTGCCTATTTATGTATCGTGGACCGTCACTATGGTGTCTTCAAGTACTGGCATGAATGAGAATAAATCCCAACATGTTATGGGATAAGATTTCCATGTTATTGGTTGAAAATGAAAATAATAGAGTCCTTTTGCACTGTTTGAAAAAGACCATTTGGTCGACATTTTCTGGAATTAATCTTTATTTGCTAATATGAATATATGATTATTTGAGTTCAGAAAGTCAATTACAAAAGCTCAATTATTCAAGAAATTTCTGGAAATGCTTAATCATTCAAGAAATCCTTGCAAAAGTTTAGTCTTATTTTCAAACAAAAAGATATCTTTAATGTGAATCCAAACTGCATAAAATAGACCTTGTATGGAGTAAGGAAAAAGCAAATCAAACTCATTTATATCTTAATTTGATGATAAAAAATAATTATTATGAAACGGATGCCATTACTTTAAGTTTAGCATATCTTTGAAATAAATTCTGATATACTTCAAATTCAATATTGCTAGATAGAGCTCTCTATAAAGGGGCATTCTGAGCATTTAGAAGACAAAACTAGCTTTAGCTTAAAGTTCTTTGTGTGAGCTTGTGCTAAAATTCTCTCTATATATGCATTCTAAAAATAATTCTAAAGGATTTTAAGAATACATCTTTGATGCTTGAATTGCAAGACTGTTTCCAGAATGTCATTGTAAGTGAATTTTATCAATTCAAAGCGAAATATGATCAATTACTTATTTTTCAGCTTAAAGTTATTTGTTTCCGATATTTCTTCAGCAATGACAAGATTACTAATTCTATTGGTTGAAGTCTTGAAGATGATGATTAGGAAAAAGCATAGGCAGCAGATGGGCCAAGGGCCTGGTATCCATCAAATTTTGTTCATGCCTTTAGGCTAAGCATGTTGGATTCTTATTTTGGTAATACTTATATACTTGGACATGAACTTGAAAAAGACCTCTTTGGGCCTAATTGAGGAATTGCTTATATTTGTCAGAGAAAATTATGTTTTGTTTAATTGGGTTGGTAGTTGCGATTACAAGTTGGATGTCTAATTGTTCAAACAATAATGATAGTATCTAGCCCGGCCTTTGTTTTAATTCTCTCAAAGACCCTGACCCATTGGAATCAAATTGTGGACTGTAATGGGCTAACTCAAGTTCTGTAATGGGTTCTACTTAGTGACTTCTCTAGGCCTGTTCCTTCTCTTTACTTGACTGGGACTATTGTGGCCTAGTGTTTTTGTTTTGGTACTCTTCTGGTTTGTTTGCGAAGGAATGTATTCATTTAGGCATTTAGGGATGGCGGGCGGATCTTTGGTGTCCATCTCTGTCTTATCTCCTTATTGAGACGAGACGGTTTAAAGGTATTTTGCCATTTCTAATGAGATTGTTTCAGAATTGATGAGATTGAGATGAGAGAAAAAGAGAAAGGCCTAAAGGGTCCATGAGAGATAGAAGTGTTTTAGTAGATGGCATAGAATATGTATTAAAAATTAAATTATCAATAGAATATATATATATATATATTTATATATATATACATAAATTGTGTATATAATTAAATTTAATATATATATACACACACATTCGGTGTGGGGTTAAAAAAAATTCAAGATTTCCAAGTGGGTTTCTGTTGCAAAGATATAGATACCCCAAGTCCAATATCTTGGGCTGTCCATGCAAATGTGAGCTTGGTCTAGTAACGTTAATTTAACAAATGGGCCGCTTTTGCAAGCAGACCAGTGGTTCTCAACCTTGACGATCCAATATTGATGAGCCTGCTCAGCCCCAATAATGTTGATGAGTCCCATAAGCCCACCAAGCTTTCACAGAGGTACTATTGTACTAACTTGTTTGGTCAAATTTGTAATTCTCCAAAAACATAATTACATTATGCTCATGTTTCAATGCAAGAATCTTTCAGTCTCAAAGGATCTACCGACTACTTAATTTACATGAGAAGAAAATATTAATATGAAATTATGGAATCCTAATAAAAAGTAAAGGTATGCTCTAATTCCTCTTTTTGATAAACTTTTTTTTTTTTTTGATAGACCTTTTTGATAAACTAATTAAGAATACTATGTCACTTTTTGGTAAGAAAAATAAATCCTTTCACATAAAGAAAACTTAAATAAATAATCAAGTCAAAATAGAAATTTTAAGTAAATTTCGACATTCTTTAATCAAACATTTAGAATTAACCTAGTGACTTTAGGTTCATTCTCTATTTTGAGATACCTTGTTTCATGAGATACTCTTTCCTCTTAATGACTTGGGATTTTAGGAATTAGAAACCCCCTTGGTCCTTCTAACTTGTAAATAGCATAGGTGGACCTTGGCAGTTGAGGGTGAGTAACGGTTGAGTGGCTAAACTTTTTTAGAGTTGGCCGTTATTTTTAATTGCTTAGATAGTACTTAGTTTAAGTCTATTTAATTTTAAGTACAACTTAAAAAAAAAAAAAATTATAGGCACAATTGTAATTTTATCTAAATTGTTACGCCCACTAAACTAATGAAACTAAATTCTCCCAAACAAGTAGGGGGCATTTGGTTTGCCGTGATGTTACATTACACCGTAATATTACATTATTGTAATCTTACATTAATATAATCTTAATACAAAAATACAATATTAAATTGTTTAAAAATGTGGTGAGATTAAGGTTATATGATATATTTTGTAATTTTAGATTATAGTAATATTAAAAAAAAATAAACTAAAAATTTTAATGCCACATCATCATATTGTGTATCACATTAAGAACATATTACAACGAACTGAACGACCCGTAGAGTAGTTGTTCAATTCACACTTCCTTGAGATTGAGGGTGTTAAAGAATAAAGACAATACTTTGGTCTGCATTTACATCTGCAAACAATGCATGTCATTATAAGTTTCAAGTCAAACAAGTTAATGGTTTAGATATTCAGTAAAGTATCTTTAATCTCTCATTCAAAGAATAGATGCTGCGTATAACTCAGGTAACTTCAAAAGTTGAAAGTAGAAGGCACTTTCTTCCCTAAGACTCTATTAAACACCACATATTGGATGAAAACTTTTCAATTGTTTAATAAGCCTTTGCCTCAAATTAAAGCTAACTCCACGTCAGTGGTGGCTTTAAGAATTTTTCTCAGGGTGTTCCTTAAGAAATATAAATTATATAATCTAATAAAAAGAGAAATTCATATATTGACAACAACAACAATAAAAAATCACGCAAATACATAAAGTTACAATTGCCTTCTATGAGTTTTCATATTTTGAAATCGATGCATGATAGTCTCATTATCAATGCTACAAGCTACATTTCTTTCAATATATACAACCAAGCAATCATTCATCTACTGAATGTAAAACAAATTATGGAGCAAAATTTAATTTTATTAGCATAAAAAAAACTAAGAGTGTTTCCAAATTTTTTTTGAAAGGTAGACAAATAAAATTTTTTAAATTATTATATATAAAAAAAAAAAATTCAAGTCAGGATAGTCCTAGGACCACCCTGGCCTTAAGGTGGCGCCGCCCTTGCTCCACATTTAGCCTATATATTAAAGGCTGACCTGGGCAATGGAATTTTGGGCATGGTATCATGTATCAAACAAGTCCAAATATTTTTCATTTTTATTGTTTGGCCAATTCAATTGCACTTTCTTATCATAAGTACTATAAGGAAATACTACAATGTTTCCTCTAAATTTAGAAATTGATCAATGTCCCCCTTAACTTGGTAATAAACACTTTACCTCATATATAATTAAAATTTTCGTCATATTTAATGAGATTTTTTAAATAAAGTATCAAATAGAAATTTTAATTTCCATTAAATTTGACAAAAAGCTTAAGAATAAAAGATAAAGTGCTTATAACTAATAGTGTTTTTTTTTAAAGTAAAAAAAAAAAAAAAAAAAAAAATGAAGAAGAAGAAGAAGAAGAAGAAGATAGCTTTATTGTCAAATTAGGGGGACATGTACATCAGCATTTATCATGGTATTAAGTACCTGTGAAACTCCTTTAACATACTTCAATTTTATTTATTTTTTAATAGAAAGAACATACTAAAAATTTGATATCATTCATAAAATAATGTATCCAAATTAAGAACATTTGCCTAATTTTATAATTCAGGGATACATTGTAATTACACCATAAATAAGGGACTGAAGTGCAATTTTGTTATATTGTTTTTTAAGTTCCCACAGTCACATGTATCAGTGGGCCTAAATCCTAATTACAGGCCTATTAAATGGAACATCTACGGACCAGCCGAAGGTGGATTTTCCTCAAATCTCTGTCTGAAAAGTGTGCTCTCCGGAGCTCTCATTGGTTCTACGTTGTTGCACTTGTCACGGAATTTGAATGTGACAAAACGTGGAATTAGCATAAACCAAAGCAAAACGCTGCCGAGTATTGGGCTTTTTTTTTTTTTTTTGGGAGTTTGTGTATCGGACTTGATACAATGCAAACACTTTTCCAAAACTTATCATGCGTCTGTGTTGTGTTGGGTCTAATTCACAAGAGTATTGGACTTAAACTTTGTCCGATGGTATTAATGTAACAAAGATATGTGTAATGTCTCTCACATTATAGTGGATCTTAATTTCTTTGTTTTTCATTGGGAATTTAAGAGTATGACATAAAGAAATGCATTGCACCTACAAGAAAATTCCGCCTCACCAAGCTTGAGTTATATCTTCTTCTTCTTTTTTCTTTTTAGAAGAGAGTTATATCCTTAAGCTTGGTTTATTTATGTATCAAACAAATTTAAGTTACCTATGTTGTAATTAAAAATTATATTGTTCGAATTAATTGGAAATACTAATTTTAATTTGTGAACTCCCAATCTGCCACCAGTTGTAAGCCAAAAAAATAAAAAATAAAAACTATTTATGAACTTATAAAAATTAAATTTGTTTTCCTCATATTTGGAATAAATCATAATAATTCTTATACCATAAAATGGATTTGTATTATTATAGAAAATAAATTGATGGCAATGATTTTATACTTTATGGCTTTATTTATAAATTTAGATAATCCAATCTCAAGTTTCTTAAAAAAAGAAAAAGAAAAAGATAGTCCAATCCTAATATAGTCTTATCTTATGAGCTTGATCACGAATTTGTTATTATCCTTAAATTTAATTTAATTTATCAGTGAAACAAACATTACATGTGGGATTGAGTTTAACTTATTTATTAATTAAATAAATATAAATAAGTGTTTTTCTAATCAAGCCTGATCTATTTATTAGCAACTTAATTTGCATAGATACCTTACACTCCAAATATGCCTCCTAAAGCTCTTAACTAAAATCTGCTTAGAGTCTACCATCGGTAGGATTGTACTCTTCTACTACCTCTTAATTCTTAAACCTACCACATCTCATCAAGATTTTTTCCAATAAAACTTTAACCATAGTAGTATAGTGCCTCCTATACATCCATATTTGCCCGTAGTATAGGTAGTAATAATACCTAACTAGTAAAGTGTCTTCTTTTAATATAATTTAAAAGTAAAGAATAATTATCATTAATAAAATGTTATAAATTCATATTCTATTCCTATCTATAAACTCTTAAAAAATAATCTAATCTATAAAAAAACATTATATGTGATAAATATATTTTCTATAATACACTTTGCTTATTTTTTGGTTCTCCTAATTCTAGACAACCAAATAATTTTACAAGCTTTTCACAAACATTAAGGCAATATATTGTAATTGATGTATAACAAAAGTAATGTAAATATTGATCTCATATTTTTCTCAAAAAAAAAAAAATATATATATATATATTGATCTCATATAAAAGTCATGATATACTAGTCATAACCTACCACTACAAATATTGTGGAAACAAATATGAAATTTGTTATATTTTTCTATTATTGTTTATTTTCTCACAATGATTTAATATGCAATTAATTTCAATTAACACTTTGCCATCAATCTTGATCTTATGGTATCCTAAAAGCCCTTATTAGCAAATTCCCAAGTCATAGCTGGTTGCTTAGAGCACTAGCATCTGATGATGCAAAAAACACTCTATTTTACATTTTCAAACACCACTTTATCTATTTTACCATCTCATTTTACAACTCACCCAGCATCTCAGTTTCTATTTTTACATACAACTCATTAAAATAATATAAACCATCCCACCAAATAATAATATAAATATAAAGTGAGCGAGACAAAGTGAATGAGAGAGAGAAAGAAAAATTGAATAAAATATATTATTTTAGTTTACAAACTCATGAATAGTAAGTTCTAAATATAAGAACTTACTATTCACATGTTGTAAAAAAATTTAGGTATACATTCCTGGATGAAGCTCTTTTTTAGATGCTCAGTGGCTATTTTAGCAATTTGTGAGGTTTTACACCTTAATGCTAATGCTATTAGTGTGCGTTTGAAAACCGATTAAAAATTAAAATTATTTTATTATTTAGCTTATTTTTATTACTATTTATAGGTTTCATTACACTTTTTGATATTATTCATGACCCTACAATACTATTTCAACTAACAATAAATTTTCAGTTTCAGCAAAATAAGTGTATATTAATTACTGTACTCACTCAACACAGAAGCCCAACACTTCACATGTTGCGCCCTGAAATGCAACTCCCTCAGTTACCTCATTCTTCATTCTCTCCCTCTTTCACCTTCACTCTTTCCTCGTTCCAAAAAACACCAATCCCACGCTCCCTTTCACGCTATAAAAACCCATCACATCACTAAAACTCGTACTCAGTAGACAAAACTCCCACTTCTGCGAGTTCAGTCAGTCTGAGAGCGACCAGTTTTACCACCATGGCTCACCCAATAGCTCCATTGTCACCACCCTTGAAAGACGAGCTAGACATAGTGATCCCCACGATCAGGAACCTGGATTTCTTGGAGATGTGGAGGCCATTCTTGCAGCCATACCACCTCATCATTGTTCAGGATGGTGATCCCGCTAAGGTCATCAAGGTCCCAGATGGGTTCGACTACGAGCTCTACAATAGGAACGATGTGAACCGGGTTCTGGGCCCCAAGGCTAGTTGTATCTCCTTCAAGGACTCTGCCTGTAGATGCTTTGGCTTCTTGGTGTCCAAGAAGAAGTACATCTTCACCATTGATGATGATTGCTTTGTAAGTGTTTGTTTTGTTTTTCCTTGTGTGTGTGGAGTAAATTTTACTAGTCTTAAAATAGTCTTAGATTTGGATATTTGATGCATAGATTTTTTATTTTTTTATTTTTTTTTATTTTTTTGCAAAAGTCAAAACAGTTCTTTGAGGATATTCCTAGGACAAATCTTTGTGAAAAAAGGGAATTTTTAACTCTACAGAAGAGTGTACAGGTTGGATGTCCACCTGCTTCATATGTGTCACATTTACGTGAGAGTAGTGTTATACTTATACACTAGATGTACCAACAATTGTCCAAGGATAGAATCAAAGATATTAAAAAACATAGTTGATTCGTTGGATCCAGCTTTAAAGTGGGACCAGCATTTTATGAGGTCCCACAGATAACTACTAGAATTTTTTTTTTCCACATTTTGAGGCCTGGCGAGAAATTTTAATGGATTTTTTAATATTAAATATCATTTAGTAGTTTCATGAGGCTGAATTCTGGTTTCAACTTTTATGCTGTCTAAGTTGTTACCATGAAAATAATTCTGTGGATCAATGTTATCTATGTTTAATGAGGGAGTAGAAACAAACACACACAAGGAAAAAAGAATGAGGATTTAATACAAACACACACCACAAAACTTGAAATGTTAAAGCTTGAAAAGGATCACACCAATTTTACTGTACCATAATAATCAATGTGATTAGTACTACACTAACGGCTTAATAAATAGAAGTTTAATTCTTTGTCTTATAAAATTCACGTCAATTTTTGAGATTTATAGAGTAAATTTGTAGCAGACTTGTATCTTTTTTTAATAATTTGATAGTTATAACAAGGGGAAAGGATTTGAACTCTGATTCTCCTTATAAAATAAACTAGATAGTGCTACTGAATTACAAGACTCTTTAACATCATTCTTTAATTATATGACGGCTTTTGATTGCATATATGTTCTTTCTTGGATAGCCTCTATGTGGACCCATCCAGCAGGCTAGTTAGCTAAGGCAGCACACTTTCGATCTAGTGCTAAATGCCTTCTAATCTTTTGAATGAGACATTTACCAGTCCCATTATAGTTCCAATTTCATTCACTTCACTTTTGTATTAGTCAAAGAAGTATGGAACAAACCCAAATTAGACATGGTGTGAGACCATCCAAACTATCAACCTTGGACACGCAAGGTGAAGTGCTTTGAGGGCTTCCTACCACTAAGTCACTTTTGCTGGCGGCAGAAGTATGAAACACACAAATCAAACATAATTAAGCATTTTCATGTTTTAGTCAAAACTACCAACCATAGGTTGGTCCAGGACTGTACTTGGATAACATTAGTCCTGTTTATGATGCATTTTCTTTACACGCGGGTCTGGATTAGTTGTTATTAAAAGTTTATTTGCTTATTTGTTGAAATTTGACAAAATTACAGTTTTAAACTCATAAATGAGGTTTGGCGTATTCTTTTTTATGTTTTTGATAGGAAATCTTTTTTTTTTTTTTTTTTCTTTTTTTTAAATACTGTAATAATAAGAAGTCTGCATTGTTTTCTGCAAGTGTTTATGTGTTACTGTTCATGAGTCATGCTTCATATTATCTGGATCTAAAGAACTAGTCACAATAAAATGCTAATGCTATATGATTCCAATACGTAAGGTCCATGATTGATCTTATAAAGGATAGTGGAATAAAGCATCAATACTAATTTGATTGAACATAACATTTTATACCTAGTTAGTTGAATAAAATGCTAATTCATTCTTGACACAATAATTTGATATGTATGGCACCATTTTCCTTTTCCTTATCTTGTTTGTGTCATTGAAACTTGGAATAAAATGTGAAAAAAGGTGGCGAAGGATCCGAGTGGGAAAGAGATAAATGCGTTAGCACAACACATACAGAACCTGCTGACACCATCAACACCATTATTCTTCAATACCCTCTATGATCCATATAGGGAAGGAGCTGACTTCGTTCGTGGATACCCCTTTAGCTTGAGAGAGGGAGTGTCTACTGCCATCTCTCATGGGCTTTGGCTCAACATTCCTGACTATGATGCCCCTACTCAGCTTGTCAAGCCTCGTGAGCGCAACACCAGGTTAAGTTTCTTATCACTCTTAGTAAGGCTTGCTGTTGCTTCTTTTATTGGTTTGTCATTGCTGAACTATGATTTTTTTTTTTTTTGGTTGTTATTAGTATTATCTCACAAAAGGTTCTGTTTTAATGCATTTGGTAATATGCTATTTTGTATTTTTCTCAATCAACTTTCAACTTGATGTTATTCTTTTCCTTGGCTGCCAAATAGAGGTAAAGCTTATTATCTGATTTTACAATTTTGTAGGGAATGATTCCTTAGTATTGTTGGAATAGACATATTTTAAATCTATGACTTCTCTTTTATTATGGTTTGGACTTTGGACTATTGCTGCATTTTTTTTTCCTAATGTTTTTAAATTCTCTAATAATTTCCAGGACTCTCACTCATTGAATTTTGGTGTGTGTGTGTGTGTGTGTGTTTGTAAAAGCTGCTTGTAAACTTTTATAACCTTGAATGACCTATTTCAATCGCCTTCTTTTTTGAATGATCCAAGTCACTGTTAGTGACAGGCTTATCTTACTGTACATCAACTTGCTATTTATTAATTTGATATTTCAAAGCATTGACATGGAACTTAGAGCTCTCTTCAGCATAATGTTGCCTAATTGTGCATTAATATTAGTTCACACAGGTATGTGGATGCTGTCATGACAATTCCGAAAGGCACACTCTTCCCAATGTGTGGGATGAACCTTGCTTTCGACAGGGAACTGATTGGACCTGCAATGTATTTTGGCCTCATGGGTGATGGCCAACCAATTGGCAGATATGACGATATGTGGGCTGGTTGGTGTGCCAAGGTATCTTCATTCTTTCATCTGAGTGCTTTATAGCATGCCATCTGATGGTTGGAGAAGAATCCTAATTTATTACTGCATTCCCAGTTGATTGCTATAACATCTGGGATGTGGCTAGTGAGCTCAATTTGTAGGATATAGATATTAAATACCAATCGCCTCTTCCAGATCTCATAGATGGGGGAGTTTTTGTACACTGATATGACCTTTTAATGCCTTTTGAATTTGGTTTTCAGGTGATTTGTGACCATTTGAATCTAGGGGTGAAGACGGGGTTGCCATACATTTGGCACAGCAAGGCAAGCAACCCATTTGTTAATTTGAAGAAGGAATACAAGGGCATATACTGGCAGGAGGAGATCATTCCATTCTTCCAGTCTATCATTCTCTCAAAAGAGTGCACGACCGTGCAGGAATGCTATGTTGAGCTCTCAAAGAATGTCAAGGAAAAGCTTGGCTCTGTTGATCCTTACTTTCAGAAACTTGGGGATGCCATGGTTACCTGGATTGAAGCCTGGGAGGAACTCAATCCACCAAAGGAAGCAGCAGCTGCAGCAGAGCCCAAAAGTGTGAAGAAGGAAGAGCCCTCTCCCAAATCAAAGTAGACAGCATTTAATTCACTCTCATTGTTGTAGTATTATTTCATTCTGCTTTACCATCTTTTCCTTGTAAACTTTGGTTCCTAGTTCTTCTTGTTTTATTTATCTGTGTTGCTGGTTTATTACTTTGTACCTCTATGTTTTTTGTATCAATTAGAGTGTTGTTATCCTCACCAAATGAGGAGATGAGGTTCTTTCAATCAGTGTTGTTTGATTTAATGGAAGTAAAAAATGAGAGTTTTTTGCATTGGATACTACCTTTTACATAATAGGATTAGCATGTCAAAGATCATTGAACTATGATTTTTTTTTTTTTTTTTTTAATTTGAATTTCCTTTGCTAAGGTGGGGAGGACTAAAGTGATAGGAGGAGCTGAAAATGCATGCGGCATCATTGTATATCCCCTTTGGTGTCCATAAATCAAATGGTTGAAATTTAACACTTTAGTATAGCTGGAGTATATTTGACATGGTACTCCAAATGCTAAGAATAAAAGATAAAGTGCTTATAACTAATATAAATATATATATTTATATTTTTAAATAGCTTTATTGTCAAATTAAAGGGATATGTACATCAGTACATCAAAATTTATCATCGTATTAAGTACTAGGGAAGCGTTTTACCAAAAATAAAGTACCTGAGAAACTCCTTTAAATTTGATAACATACTTCAAATTTTATTTTATTGAGAAACATAATTCAAATTTGATACCATGGGAATGTCCTTATTTATTTTTTATTTTTTTGAGGAAGATACCATGGTAAGTCCTTAAGTGTGCGTTTGGCAAAAATTATTTTTGCCAACTTATTTTACTATTTAACTTATTTTTGTTACTATTTATGGGTCTTACTGCACTTTTTGATACTATTCATGGGTTCCACTATATTATTTCAGCTAACTTTTACCTTTATCTACAGTACTTTGAGTAAAAAGTTTTCAGTTTCAGCAAAATAAGCGGATCTCAAACAGGCATTAAATGTTCTTAATTTGTCAAATTTAATGGAAATTCAAATTTAATGAATGGACATTGCTTAATTTTATAATTTAGGGACACATTGTAATTGCACCATAATTAAGGGACTGAAGTACAATTTTGCTATATTGTTTTTTAAGTTCTCACATCACATGTATTAGTGGACCTAAATCCCTATTAAATGTAACATCTATGGACCAGCTGAAGGTGGATTTTTCTCAAATCTATGTCTGACACGTGTACTCTCTTGAGCTCTCATTGGTTCTACGTTGTTTCACTTGTCATGGAATTTAAATGTGACAAAATGTGGAACAACATAAACCAAAGCAAAACGCTCCCGAGTATGTAATTTTCATGTGAAATGAGATCCTATGCGTATTGGACTTTTTTTTTTCTTTTTTTTTTTTGTGGGGGGGGGGGGGGGGGGTTGGGGTGGAATATGTATTAGACTTGATACAATGCAAACTCGTTTCCAAGATCTACCATGTGTCTATATTGTGTTGGATCCAATGTACAAGAATATTGGATTCAAGTTTTGTTCGACAGTATTAATGTAACAAGGATAGGTGTAATGCCTCTAACATTAAGGTGGATCTTAAATCCTTCATTTTACATTGAAAATCTAAGCATATGACACAGAGATGTATTGCACCTATGAGTAAAGTCCGCCTCACCAAGCTTGAGTTATATCCTTATACTTGGTTTATTTATTTTTCAAACAAATTTAAGTGCAAATCCATAAAAATGGTTAGTTACCTTCCTGTAAAAAAAATGATTAGCTACTTATGTTGTAATTAAAATTATATTGTTCAAATTAATTTGGAAATACTAATTTTATTTTGTGAACTTCCTCTCTGCCACTAGTTGTAAGCCAAACAAATATATATTTATGAACTTTTAAAAATTAAATTTGCTATCTTCATATTTGGAATAAATCATAATAATTCTTAAACAATAAAATGGATTTGTATTATTATGGAAAATAAATTGAAGACAGTGATTTTATACTTTATGGCTTTATTTACAAATTTAGATAATTCAATCTCAAGTTTCTAAAAAAAAAAAAAAAAAAAAAAAAAGGTGCAATCTCAATAAAGTCTTATCTTATGAGCTTGATCACGAATTTGTAATTATCCTTAAATTTAATTTAATTTATCAATGAATCAAACATTAAAAGTGGGATTGAGTTTAACTTATTTATTAATTAAATAAATATAAATAAGTGTTTTTCCAATCAAGCCTGATATATATATTTACAACTTAATTTGATAGACAACTTACACTCCAAATATGCCTCCTAAAGCTCTTACTAAAATCTGCTCAGGGTCTACCATCGGTATGGTTGTACTCTTCTATTACCTCTCAATTCTTAAACCTTCCACATCTCATCAAGATTTTTTCCAATAAAACTTTTTTTTTTTTTTTGCTGAATTCCAATAAAACTTTAACCATAGTACCTCCTATACATCCATATTTGCCCATAGTAAAGGTAACAATAATACCTAACTAGTAAAGTGTCTTCTTTTCAATATAATAGTAAAAAATAATTATCATGAATAATATGTTATAAGTTCAAATCATATTTATAAACTCGTTAAAAATTAAACTTATTTAAAAAGGGAAGTATATATGTGATAAATATATTTTCTATAATACACTTTGCCACTTATTATTGTTGGAAAAATATATGTTTGTATCGCATACAAAACATACGCAGCGGAAAAATAACGGATCTACTTTATTCACAATTGATAACATGTACTATGTAAATTTCAGAATATAAGAACAAAATAGTGTACCTTGGTGTAGTGAAATTCAAAACCAAAGATTAGAAGTACTTGGTAAACTTTTAATCTTCACTCCAATTTCACTTGTGCCCAAGAGGTGTGTCCTCTCAATCAGTTTATATGTGAAATAAGAGAGTGTCCAACACTCACACATAAACCATTTAATTCTCATACAAAATTTTGTATGTTTCTCTCCTTATAACTGATTATCTAATTAGGCTAGCCTTTTGGGCCATTCCAATTAGGCTTTAGTATGTGGCTTGGAGTGGGACCAAAAGAGAACAAATAAGACACTAGCTCCAATGTGCCTTGGGCTTTTCTGTCAACTCTTGACAAGCCCAAAGTTACCATTAATTATATTTAATATTACTATATAAATATAATTGCACTCTAGGCCTTATTAATAAATTATATTCCAATACTTTATTATACATACAACCCCTTCATAAAATATTCGTAGTAATACAAAGTCATGAATGTAGACTGCTACTTTGAAGATTACTACATCTTAATCCTTAAGTACCCGGTTTAATCCTTTAAGTTATTCATCATATATTTATAAAATTCAATTTCATAAATATATACTTTAGTAACTACTTACTAAAGTGGTTAGGCTTAACGCTCTGAATAACCAAACTCATTAAACTTATCTCCAGGAAATATTTTATATCTCCGTTAAGAGATTATGAATTCCATCTTGAGAATATATGTTACATCAACACTAAATGTGACTGCCCAACATCCTGAGGTTTTAATCGTGACTTTAGATCCCACTCCTGATATATCAAAGCAACCTACACTTCATGATTAGGTCCATTATTCTCTCAGGATTAAGAGTTCATGTAAATAGAAGTCGTGAGATTTATTATTCATTTGACAGTCGTTAGGAGAATAATAAATCTCACAGTGGTTCAGTTCAATATGTCTTAACTCTTAAAACATATCAACTAGAAGTCTCCACTTACATGATCAAGACAAATCATCTTAGTTGATATGTTATAGTCTTCGCAGATGAAATGTCCAATTTCATCACCGACTACGAACTAAAATCCTGAGTTTACAAAGAACTTGTGACTTATATTTTCTGTGACTAAATCACATACTATGCATCTTATGGACTATATGATAATGTCCAAATATTCATGTTACCATTATTTTAGATAATAATAAAACAACTTTATTAATTATAACATTAAGTCATACATAATGTCATACATAGCATCATACAATAGGATTTAAGGACATTAATCCTAACATTTATTTGGTTCTCATAATTCTAGACAACCAAATAATTTTACAAGTTTTTCGCAAATGTTAAGGTGACAAATTGTAATTAATATACAACAAAAGTAATGCAAATAATGGTCCCATATAAAAGTCATGTTATACTAGTCATAACCTACCATTACAAATATTATGGAAACAAATATGAAATTTTTTATATTTGTCTATTATTGTTTATTAGTGTATAACCCCATGCATATATACGGGTACAATTAAAAATTATCATAATTAAATGGTTCAAATTATACATTTTTTTTAAGAAGAGGTACAAGTTATACATTTTTAAACTATACATCTTTTTAAACTATACATTTTAAAAATATGTAATGGTTTCTCAACTAGCAACTAATTGGATTTGAACTTTTCGATTTTTATACTCAACTAGCATGTAACCCATGCAAACGCATGGATGCACTTAAAATTAAATAAAATCTTTATTATAAAAATATAAATAATTAGTCAAATTATTTATAAAAAAAAATAGCATGTAACACACGCATACATATAGATACATTTAAAATTAAACATAATTTTTATCATAAAAATATAAATAATTAGTCAAATTATTTTTAAACAAAATGTAAACATAATTAGTCACATATTAAAATTCTTACCTAAATTTAATACTACTTATGATCATTTTTTTTCTAATTTTTAATAATATAGAAAGTGTGGTGATCTTTGTTGTGAAGTGATTTTTATTGAGTATATGTGATTGGTTTATTTATTTATTTTTATTTTATAGTTCATTAATATTAGATTATTAGTATTTTGCACTCATTAACTCACTTAGCACAAAAATTAAAAAACTTAAATGGACACATGGCACAAACTTAAGTGGATAATTATGTTGCCCACATAAATTTAGACACATGGCGCAAAATTGAATTCTAGTTTCAAATTCTAATTGAATTTTCTCTAAACTTTACCTATATATATATAAAGATAATTCACTTTGCACAAAAATTAAAAATTAAATGGGACACATGGCACAAAGTTGGATTTTCTCTAAAGTTTAACTTTTAATATATATGAATTTTTTCATAATGATTTAATATGCAATTAATTTCATATTAACACTACCCATTTCTCTCTCCCCTGTGTGTGTGTGTGTTTGTTTCTCAAAAAAAATAATGGATAATTGTCTCACATTGCTTAAGAGAATGTGTTGTGTGTGGTATAACTTGTCACACCTTCCCTTAAAAGTTACCATGGTTTTTGAGTGGAGTTATGGTATGCCTTTGTGTTAAAACCCCTTTCCCTATCCCCTATGTGTGTGTGTGTGTGTTTGTTTCTCAAAAAAAAAAAGGGTAATTGTCCCACATTACTTAAGAGAGTGTGTTGTGTGTAGTATGATTTGCCCCACCCTCCCTTAAAAGTTACCATGGCTTTTGAGTTGAGTTGTGATTTGTCTTTGTGTTAGAACACATTTCCCTCTCCCCTGTGTGTGTATTTGTTTCTCAAAAAAAAAAAATTGCATATTAACACTTTGCCATCAATTTTGATCTTATGGTATCCTGTACTCACCCAACACTTCACATGTGCCCTCAGATGTAACTCCCTCAGTTACCTCATTCCTCATTCTCTCCCTCTCTCTTCACCTTCACTCTTTCCTCATTCCAAAAAGCACCAATCCCACGCTCTTTTTTACACTATAAAAACCATCCCATCAAGTTAACTAAAACTCGTACTCAGTACACAAAACTCTCACTTCTGCGAGCTCAGTCTGAGAGCGACCAGTCTTACCACCATGGCTCACCTAATAACTCCATTGACCACCCTTGAAAGACGAGCTAGACATAGTGATCCATACGATCAAGAACCTAGATTTCTTGGAGATGTGGAGGCCATTCTTGCAGCCATACCACCTCATCATCGTTCAGGATGGTGATCCCTACAAGGTCTCGAATGGGTTCAACTACGAGCTTTACAATAGGAATGATGTGGACCAGGTTCTGGGTCCCAAGGCTAGATGTACCTCCTTCATGGGCTCTGCCTGTAGATGCTTTGGCTTCTTGGTGTCCAAGAAGAAGTACATTTTCACCATTGATGATGATTGCTTTTTAAGTGTTTGTTTTGTTTTGTTTTTCCTTGTGTGTGTGAAAATTTTACTTGTCTTAGTCTTAGTCTTAGATTTGGATATTTGCATAGTTTTTTGTTTTTTGTTTTTGGGTGCAAAAGTCAAACAGATCTTTGAAGATATACCTAGGACAAATCTATCTATCTATCTATCTATCTATCTATCTATCTATATATAAATATATATATATATATATTTATATGTGGGGTCAATGAATCTGGTTACCCCGGCCCAACTTTATACTAGGCCCACGCCGAGGAAGAAGAAACGTCCGAGGATGAACGGAGAAAGTCCTAACTACCAAGAAGCATCGCCGAGGACAATCATGTACTCGGCGAACAGAGATCATAGAAGGGAAGGGCAGCGCGCCGTCGAGGGCGGTTTCGTAGAGCGTCCCAAGAAAGAGGACAAGCACCGTGGGTCAGCCATGGGAGCTTGGGAGAGCAATTCAGGGAGAAGCTGTCACCTCCACATTAAATGCCCACAACTAATGTTCTGGCCGCATTAATGAGGAAATGACCCATGAACAGTGCCGCTTTGGTTACTGCAACTCACAGAAGGTTTGGGACGGCGGCTGATGGGACAACCACTCAAGTAGTGACCTACACGATCAACAAATGGAGGGCCAAGATCAACCTAAAGAGGGTACAAAATATAAAGAGGTCCTCTAGAGAAAGGATCGGAGATTGGAAGTAGAAAACACTGTAGCAACCTGTATCATCTTTGTAACCTCTGTATCCAAGCACTGATGAAATAATAAGAACAAGAAAGCTCCTCGGACCAACGTCCAGGACAGATTCTAACACTTAAGGCCCGTTTTCCTGCTATTCAGTTTACCCATAACCATGTTTATTCGTTGCTATTCTCACTAAGGCCTAGCTCTTAAACTCATCTTCTACAAATTTATTGTTTAGGGCTAGTTAGGCCTGAATCCACTTTTTCAACAGTAGAAGTGCTTAGACCCAGTCCCTACAATTGGCGCCGTCTGTAGGGAGAGCTTGTGTGTTAGTAAGTGCAACGATTAATCATGGCAGGATCAAGCCCCCATCAGCGAGAGTCCCTGGTGAAGACCATTTTGGCGATGGCGCATGCTACACGAAGGCTTCCCGAAAATTTCCAAGAATGCACACAGTTGTTGTCATAACTCGGCCTCCGCTCAGGTCTACACTTTGAAGTGCTGACTACGTGGGGAGGATTGCTAAATGGCGGACAGTTCTAGGGGCTTATGACGAAAAGTACATGCACCGTACCTCGGTCTAGGGGCTAGTTCTCGCGAGTCTAGTAGCCCGGTTCGCTGAAATCCCATTGGAGGAAGAAGCCGAGAATCAAGGTATGGATGGAAAATCGGTTAGCATAATCTCCCTGCGAAAACTTCCATTCTGGAAGGAATACATTGATATCTTCTAAGTGCTAGACAGAACCAAGGTCTTGCATGGTCCTCGGACTCAAACCTATGGGGAAACTAGCTACTTCAAGAAGAATCTAAGTACTAGACAGAACCAAGGTCTTGCATGGTCCTCAAACTCAAACCTATGGGGAAACTAGCTACTTCAAGAAGAATCTAAGTACTAGACAGAACCAAGGTCTTGCATGGTCCTCGGACTCAAACCTATGAGGAAACTAGCTACTTCAAGAAGAATCTAAGTACTAGACAGAACCAAGGTCTTGCATGGTCCTCGGACTCAAACCTATGGGGAAACTAGCTACTTCAAGAAGATTCTAAGTACTAGACAGAACCAAGGTCTTGCATGGTTCTCGGACTCAAACCTATGGGGAAACTAGCTACTTCAAGAAGAATCTAAGTACTAGACAGAACTAAGGTCTTGCATGGTCCTCGGACTTAAACCTATAGGGAAACTAACTACTTTAAGAAAAATCTAAGCACTAGATTGAACCAAAGTCTTGCATGGTCCTCAGACCACAGTCCTTGAAGAGATTAATTACTTCAAGTATCTATCTGAGTGATGAGCAGAATTTAAAAGGAGTTCGCTTCCTCGGATCACCTACATTAAATCCAACATTCTCTGACGGTCGCACAGTTTGCAATAGAGAGCACATGGTTATGTTCTTAATTGTTCCTACATAGTCAAACTATTTAAAATTAGTAGCCGGGTGCTACTGCAGGCTTTGTTAAAGTCAGGATGACAACCTTTTGTTACCATCAACAGCATTAGTTCTAAGTCCCAATAAAAAATAATAATAATAACAAAAAAATAATAATAATAATATAACAATAAATAAAATTGCAGGAAAAGGAAATTTCGTAAAGAAAAAATTGCAGTCCTTTTTATTAAATAAATGAAAAGTACATCATATACCAAACAGCTTAGGCAGGCTTGTTTCAAAGCTAACTATAGAAAGAGAGGCTGAGGCAGGCTTGTTTTAAAGCTAACTATAAAAAAATAAAAATAAAAAGGGGAGAAAGTCCATGGGAATGGCAGATTCACAGTCTTGTTCCAGTAGCAATCGAGCCAGTATGGACGGTACCGGCAATGAGAAAGAGGAAGAGGCAGAAGCGCCTAAATTGGTTCCCATCTACTAAGGCTACTCTGAAGCGTACTCTTATCCAGAAGCTAATATCTGTACTCCTAAAAAATCTTCCTCCAGAAGTCTCGTCAGCTGCTTGCTATGACGAAGATGGCCTCCTTTTTCTCCTAACTGCAAAATGTCCCACCATCAGGGCGAGATCCAAACCTTGCCGTACCGAAAGTCTGATGCAATCTACGCCTGCTACGGCTCCTGGCTGAAGGAGGAGGGTTTTCTTTCTTGCCCGGTTGAAAGGGAGGAAAATCTTTGGCCTCTACTTCCTTCGCCTCAGCTGTGGCAGCCAGGATCTAGGCGGCATTCCTAGTCCCAGAAGGGTTGAGAACTTAGAGTTCCTGCAGAACTCAGGGGTTCGAAGACATGAAAGAACGATTCTCCCAAGGTACCTTATATATAGTAGGCGAAATCTAGGGGAACTTAATTCGCACGAGATTCAAAAGAAGAATTACAAGCGAAATAAGTTCTGTCCAATTTCCAAGGAAATCCTCAACCGTTAGATCTGCGTCGCTTCATAAAGGCATTAATGACAGCGCGCCTCGTGTACTGAAGTGCCAGGAGCGTGCCTTGGGCAGGTGAAGAGGCTCTGGTACTCACAGAGGACAAGACTCGACCAGCTGTGACATAGGCCCGAGGACATCAAAACCCTCCTCTCCGTCCGAGGAGCCGGACAGCAGGATTTTGAGGGGCTATTGTGGGGTCAATGAATCTTGCTACCCTGGCCCAACTTTATACTAGGCCCAAGGCCCACGCCGAGGAAGAAGAAATGTCCGAGGATGAACGGAGAAAGTCCTAACTACCAATAAGTATCGCCGAGGACAATCATGTCCTCGACGTACCGAGATCATAGAAGGGAAGGGCAACGCGCCGTCGAGGGTGGTTTCGTAGAGCGTCCTAAGAAAGAGGACAAGCACCGTGGCTTAACCATGGGAGCCTGGGATAGCAATTCAGGGAGAAGCTGTCACCTCCACATTAAATGCCCACAACTAATGTTCTGGCTGCATTAATGAGGAAATGACCCCTGAACAGTGCCGCTTTGATTGCTGCAACTCACAGAAGGTTTGGGATGGCAGCTGATGGGACAAGCACTCAAGTAGTGACCTGCATGATCAACAAATGGAAGGCCAAGATCAACTTAAAGAGGGTATAAAATGTAAAGAGGTCCTCCAGAGAAAGGATCGAAGATTGGAAGTAGAAAACACTATAGCAACCTGTATCATCTTTGTAACCTCTGTATCCAAGCACTGAGGAAATAATAAGAACAAGAAAGCTCCTCGGACTAACATCCAGGACAGATTCTAACACTTAAGGCCCGTTTTCCTGATATTCAGTTTACCCATAACCATGTTTATTCGTTGCTATTCTCACTAAGGCCTAGCTCTTAAACCCATCATCTACAAATTTATTGTTTAGGGCTAGTTGGGCCTGAATCCACTTTTTCAACAGTAGAAGTGCTCAGACCCAATCCCTACAATATATATCAATATATATATAGCGTCAATAGGCAAAGCTATAGTAGAAAAGCTACAATAGTTTTGGTTTATTCAATCCAAACTATTTTAGGCTTTTTCTTTTCTTTCTTTTTTTGTGGGAAATATTGCCTATTGAACATACTTTTTATTTTTTTTATCTACATATGAGTTGTTTTCCTAAAAGAATAAAATATTATCACAACAAATTGTCACAATTGTTGAGGTGTTAATTCTTTATAAGCTAAAATAAAATTAAAAAAATATCATACTGGAACCAACCACGACTAAAAATAAAGGTATTGTGAAAAAAGAAGTGCGACATCTACAACATTTTTCACAACACTTTCATAACAAATTATAGGTGGTAAATTGTTATTGGTTCTAATTTAAACTTACCAATGAAATTACTTTTTTGCCTACCAATAACAACCTGCAACAACCTACTACTTTATGATTTGTTATGGACATAATATCTCTCTTGTGTTAAGATATTTTGTTATCGTCATAATATTTTCACAACTACTAAATTGTCAATTCTTTACGAGTCAAAATAAAATATAACAAAATTATAAAGGTATTACAAAAATGTTGTACCATTATGTTGTGTTTCTAGAAATTTTTTTTTTTGGTTTAGTCAACTTTGTTAAGCCAAAATTCACTATTTCACATACAATTTTCTTAAGTTGACTTTTTGTATTTTTTTTATTGTATTTTTATCTTTACACACTATTTTAAGTAAAAACACATAGTTTTACACACACACACACACAAAATAAAAGTAAAAAAATTAGGATAAAACATTTTGCTTCCTTTATGTTTGGGGTAGTTCACAATTCCTCCTTAAACTTTAAAATCAAGCAATTTCCCCTTAATATATTGGAAAAGAGCAAATATGTCATATTGTTATTCTCTTAGTTAAACTCTAATGAAAGCTTATGATTCTTAATATATTCCATTATATAATGTCTAAAATACCTCCACTAAATTTTAACATCTCAAAAATTTCCTTCAAATACTTTGAGTTTTAGAGGGTGGTAATGCTTTAGAAATATAAGGTGTTTTATTTTTTAACTAGAGAACATTGATTTTCTAAGTTTAAATATTCGATAATTATAATTTATTTAATGGAAAATTCGATGACACATGCTTTTTGTTATCTTTTTTTAAAAAAAAATTCTTTTCTTACCTAAAATAGGTGTTCATTAAAAACTAAGTAAACTAAATATTGTACCTAGACTCATGTAGAATGATAAAGAAGAAAGTATGAATGACAAAATTTTTCATCGTGTATGGTTGAAAGTATTTGATGAAGAGTTTCAGTTGTAGCATATGACATCATTCATTACGAAAATTTAAATATTGTGACATGTCTTAGCAAAAATTAGTTGCTTATTGTTGGAAGATGATATTCATTAACATTCTTAGAAGTTTTTAGTGAGTAGATATTGTCTTTAGTAAATAAGTACTAAGAAACTATTATAGTAAAATAGATATTCATATGTTAAATAGCTACCATAACTTTGTGTGTGATAAAAATTCTTATACGAATGAAATAAACTTTGTATGACATACATTTTTTATGTATACAATTTCATACTTTTTGAAGTAGAAATTTTATCTTAATTTTATCACTTATAAAGGTAGCATACACGTGCCACCCTAACTAGTCTTTGTGAAAAATGGAATTTTTAACTCTACAGAAGAGTGTACAGGTTGGATGTCCACGAGCTTCATATGCATGACATCTGTCCAATCCGATCACTGATTAAATTAGTTAGTGCATAGATTGCTAGCTACATCTTATTCTCACAGAACAGAGGCCCTACATGTGGATCTTTTATGTGTCACATTTACGTGAGAGAAGTGTTATACTTATACACTAGATGTACCAATAATTGTCCAGGGATAGAATCAAAGAAATTAAAAAACATAGTTGATTCATTGGATCCAGCTTTAAAGTGGGACTAGCATTTTATGAGGTCCCACAGACAACTATTAGATTTTTTTTTTTCTCAGTTAGAAACAAATACACCTGTTCAACTTTCATCCTGTCTAAGTTGTTACTATTAATGTTCTCAATGTTTAATGAGGGAGTAGAAACAAACACACACAAAGAAGAAATGAAGAAAAAAAAAAAAAAAGAGGTTTTAACACAATTACACGTCACAAAAATGTTAAAGTTTAAAAGGGATTAGTACTACACTAACAGCTTAATAAATAGAAGTTTAATTCTATGTCTTATAAAATTCATGTCAATTTCTGAGATTTATAGAGTAAATTTGTAGCAAACTTGTATCTTTTTTTAATAATTTGATAGTTATTATAAGGGGAAAGGATTTGAACTCTGTTTCTTTTTATGAAATATACTAGATAATGCTACTGAATTGCATAATTCTTTAACATCATTCATTAATTATATGACGGCTTTTGATTGCATATATGTTCTTTCTTGGATAGCCTCTATGTGGACCCATCCAGCAGGCTAGTTAGCTAAGGTAGCACACATTCAATCTAGTGATAAATGCCTTCTAATCTTTTGAATAAGACATTTACTAGTCCCATTATAGTTCCAATTTCATTCACTTCACTTTCGTATTAGTCAAGGAAGTATGGAACACACTTTTTGTTATTGAATAAAAAAAAATGGATTTATAGGTGTGGTCATTGCCCCAGCCCACTTAAATCCAAATTTGACATGGTGTGAGACCATCCAAACTATCAACCTTGGACACGCAAGGTGAAGTGCTTTGAGGGCTTCCTACTACTAAGTGTGAGTTTGGATAGCGGCAGACCCAGTGTTTTGCATGTCTGCATTTTTTTGGTTGGGTCCCATGTACTGTTCACGGGACCTGCAAGTACGGATTTCAATAAATGTTAAATTAAAACTAGGTCCTACGACACTATTCACACATTTAAAATTTATTTTGCTACAGTGTTTTCAGTTTTCAGCAATAAGCGGTATCCAAACAGACCCTAAGTCACTTTTGCTGGTGGCAGAAGCATGAAACACACAAATCAAACATAATTAAGCATTTTCATGTTTTAGTCAAAACTACCAACCATGGGTTGGTCCAGGACTGTACTTGGATAACATTAGTCCTATTTATGATGCATTTTCTTTACACGCGTGTCTGGATTAGTTTGTTATTAAAAGTTTATTTGCTTATTTGTTGAAATTTGACAAAATTACAGTTTTAAACTCGTAAATGAGGTTCGGCGTATTCTATTTTATGTTTTTGATAGGAAATCTTTTTTCTTTTCTTCAAATAATAATAATAAGAAGTCTGCATTGTTATCTGCAAGTGTTTGTGTGTTACTGTTCATGAGTCATGCTTTATATTATCTGGATCTAAAGAACTAGTCGCAATATGATATATTGATCAATGATCATATCATTGTAGCAGATTTTTTTTTTTTTTGCATACATAAACAAGCAAAAAAAAGAAAAACCAATCTGATTGTAAGTTGTGAAGCAATAACAAAAAGATTGCAGATAAATGGAAGGGTGAGAGAAAGAGAGAAAAAGAATACTAATGCTATATGATTCCAATATGTAAGGTCTATGAGCAATCTTATAAAGGATTGCGTAATAAAGCATTAAAACTAATTTGATTGAACATAACATTTTATACTTATTTAGTTTAATAAAATGCTAATTCATTCTTGACACAATAATTTGATATGTTTGGCACCATTTTCCTTTGTCCTTATCTTGTTTGTGTCATTGAAACTTGGAATAAATGTGAAAAAAGGTGGCGAAGGATCGGGGAAAGAGATAAATGCATTAGCACAACACATACAGAACCTGCTGACACCATCAACACCATTATTCTTCAATACCCTCTATGATCCATATAGGGATGGAGCTGACTTTGTTCGTGGATACCCATTTAGCTTGAGAGGAGTGTCTACTGCCATCTCTTATGGGCTTTGGCTCAACATTCCTGACTATGATGCCCTACTCCGCTTGTCAAGCCTCGTGAGCGCAACACCAGGTTAAGTTTCTTATCACTCTTAGTAAGGCTTGCTGTTGCTTCGTATATTGGTTTTCATTGCTGAACTATGATTTATATTTATTTTTTGGTTGTTATCAGTATTATATCACAAAAGGTTCTGTTTTAATGCGTTTGGTAATATATATGCTATATTGTATTTTTCTCAATCAACTTTCAACTTGATGTTATTCTTTTCCTTGGCTGCCAAATAGAGGTGAAGATTATTATCTGACTTTTAAATTTGTAGGGAATGATTCCTTAGTATTGTTGGAATAGAGATATTTTAAGTCTATGACTTCTCTTTTATTATGGTTTGGACTTTGGATTATTGCTGCATTTTTTTTCCTAATGTTTTTAAGTTCTCTAATAATTTCCAGGACTCTCACTCATTGAATTTTGGTGTGTGTGTATGTTTGTAAAAGCTGCTTGTGAACTTGTATGACCTTGAATGACCTATTTCAATCACCTTCTTTTGAATGATTCAAGTCACAATTAGTGACTCACTAATCTTACTGTACATCAATTTGCTATTTATAAATAGGATATTTTTTTCTAGTGGGAATCAAACTCATTTCATAAGTTAAAATTCTTAATCAAGTCTGAGTAATTTGTCTATTCCAGTCATTGAATTTGATATTTCAAAGCATTGACATGGAACTTAGAGCCCTCTTCAGCTTAATGTTGCCTGATTGTGCATTAATATTAGATCACACAGGTATGTGGATGCTGTCATGACAATCCCGAAAGGCACCCTCTTCCCAATGAGTGGGATGAACCTTGCTTTCGACAGAGAACTGATTGGGCCTGCAATGTATTTTGGCCTCATGGATTATGGCCAACCATTTGGAAGATATGACGATATGTGGGCTGGTTGGTGTGCCAAGGTGTCTTCATTCTTTTGTCTGAGTGCTTTATAGCATGCCATCTGATGGTTGAAGAATTATCCTAATTTATTACAGCATTCCCAGTTGATTGCTATAACATCAAAGATGCGGCTAGTGGGCTCAATTTGTAGGATATAGATATTTAATACCAATCGCCTCTTCCAGGCCAGGCCTCGCACAAGGGGGAGTTTTTGTACACCGATACGACCTTTTAATGCCTTTTGAATTTGGTTTTCAGGTGATTTGTGACCATTTTGAATCTAGGGGTGAAGACAGGGTTGCCATACATTTGGCATAGCAAGGCAAGCAACCCATTTGTTAATTTGAAGAAGGAATACAAGGGCATATACTTGCAGGAGGAGATCATTCCATTCTTCCAGTCTATCGTTTTCTCAAAAAAGTGCCCAACCGTGCAGGAATGCTATGTTGAGCTCTCAAAGTTGGTCAAGGTAATGCTTGGCTATGTTAGTCATTACTTTCAGCAGCTTGGGGATGCCATGCTTACCTGGATTGAAGCCTGGGAGGAGCTCAATCCACCAAAAGAAGCATCAGCTGCTGCAGAGCCCAAACATTTGAAGAAGGAAGAGCCCTCTCCCAAATCAAAGTAGACAGCATTTAATTCCCTCTCATTGTTGTAGTATTATTTCATTCTGCTTTACCATCTTTTCCTTGTAAACTTTGGTTCCTACTTCCTTATGTTTTATTTATCAGTGTTGCTGGTGTATTACTTTGTACCTCTATGTTTTTTGTATCAATTTGAGTGCTGTTATCCTCACCAAATGAGGACATGAGGTTCTTTCAATCAATGTCGTTTGATTTAATGGAAGTAAAAATGAGAGTTTTGTGCATTGGATACTGCCTTTTACATAATAAGATTAGCATGTTAGAGATCATTAAACCGTGATTTTTTGTTTTTTTTTGTTTTTTTTTTTTAATTTCCTTTGCTAAGGTGGGGAGGACTAAAGTGATAAGAGGAGATGAAAATGCAGTGCAGCATCATTGTATATACCCTTTGGTGTCCATAAATCAAATGGTTGAAATTAAACACTTTTGAGTATAGCTAGAGTACAGTTGACATGGTACTCCAAACCATTTACTATTGAACAATGAACTTTTTCACATGGTTTTTGACTTTATGTCTTGGTGTGGAATATCATGTCACTATATTCTTTAGATGTCTTATCGTTTGATTTAAAGAAAGTAAAAAATGAGAGTTTTGTATACTAGATATTACCTCTTACATAATAGGCTTACATAATAGGATTGGCATGTCAAAGAGATCATTGAACTATGAATTTCTTCTTCTTTTTTTAATTTGAATTTCCTTTGATAAGGTAGGGAGTACTAAAATGATAGGAGGAGATGAAAATGCATTGTAGCATCATTGTAAATACCCTTTGGTGTCCATTAATCAAATTGTTGAAATTTAACACTTTTGAATATAGTTGTGGTATAGTTGACATGGTGTACTTCAAACCATTTAATATTGGATAGTGAACCTTTTTACATGGTTTTTGACTTTATGTCATGTTTTTGTATTAAATGACTTATTTTTATTGGTGGAGAATATCATGTCACCATACCCAAAAACCTAATAGTCTCTCTTGACATAAAGGTGCAAGGTTACTATTGCAAAAGCAGACTTATATTACACGGAGCCAAAAGAAATATGGAGCATGAGAAACATAATTTTATGGCTATGTACATGTGGTTTTGTGTAGCAATTTTTTAAACAAAAAGTGGTTACTAGCTTATCAAATTGCAACTTTATGATTTTTTACCCCAAAGCTTGAAATTTTCCAATTCACATTAGAGATAGGTTGGTGACAATAATTATCTCATATTTACAGAGGCATCATCTCTCACAATATTTGGATCCCACAATGCATATACTGGATGCACAAAATACCTTCTCAATTAGTGGAGGTGTTTAAGTTGGCTCATACGACTTCACTAGAATGCTTGCTACATTCCACCGAAAGATCACTTTTTTTTTTCTCCTTTTGTCTTCATGTGTGCTACGAAACTTTCTCATGTAATGTGAACCGTTGCCTATCCATTTCATTTCAAATATTCCATTTCTTCCACACGTCCCTCACTTCTACTTTGAAATAGTGTCATTGTCACATATTAGATTGAGCACAGCTTGGCTTCAAATGCAGGACTTTTACTAAAAATATAACGTAGTCCTTTTCATTTTAAGGTTGACCAGATAAAGACAACCTTAAGTTAGGCAGAAACAGCATCCCAAGTCAACTGTGCAAACCTTCATACGCTTCAATCAAGGTTTAGAACACATTACCTATGTAATGTAACCAATTGAGCCAAGTAATCAGCATACTGTGTCTGTTTAGTATTGTTGTAATAGAACATTAATTGAAAAACTTAGCATTTTGAGTGTGTGGAAAATAATAATGAATAGTGATTTAAAGTTATAGATTTATAAGATATGATCAATTAATTTTTTTTTTTCTTAAAAATTCAAAATTTTCATCTTTAAGGCCCTTTCGAAAAAGGTTTCTTTCCAACTCCTATATCTTTTTACTAGATGTAAATTTTGAAAATCTAACCGTTGAATTACACTTTCTTTATGTTCTTAACATTCTTGTCAAATTTCGTTCAAATAAGATGTTATTTACTATTCGATCAATAAACTTATTTTTTATGCATACTTTTATATCACAAAAACTTAAAACTTAAACATTTAATTAATGACATAGCTATTAATATTTGATATTCTTAAAATTTTGCAAGCATCAATAATATAATAAAATAACGCAATCCAACAGTTAAATTTCAAAATCCACATTCAAGAGTTTGAAGGGTTTTTTTCCAAACTTGTCCGGCTCTTAAAGCTTTCTAGCAAAGTAATTTCGGACTCTTCAAAATTAAAACCAGACAGGCTTTATATCTAAAAAAATTGCAATAATACCGTTCATTTTTGGTAATCCTAATCTAACTATGCTACTCTATTCCTATCAGTACTTTGCGTGTAGTTTACGCCAAACATTGTCTTATTCATGATAGATATACGTCCTTGTACACATTAGCTTCTATTCTATGGCCCAAATTTCTTCACAGCCGCCCACCAAAATTCCACATTTTTCTTTCTTACATCAATCC
The DNA here is from genome assembly GCA_030021035.2 of Notholithocarpus densiflorus. Classification (NCBI taxonomy): domain Eukaryota; kingdom Viridiplantae; phylum Streptophyta; class Magnoliopsida; order Fagales; family Fagaceae; genus Notholithocarpus; species Notholithocarpus densiflorus. The sequence continues at coordinate 295,425 of JARYZH020000171.1, forward strand.
CATAAAAGTAAAACACGCTCTTCATTCTCTTTTCATCTTTGTTTTCTACCTAACAAAAGTGAATAAAGTAGTATTAAGTTCTTGGAATTATTATACATGGCTCCAATGCAAAACAACCAAATGTTATTACTAGGTTCTTCTAGTTCATCAGCAGCTTCTACTTCCTCATTAAACATAGAGAATTTTAATTCTCAGAATCTTTTTCATGGTGCCAACAACAAGGACAAAATGAAAGCAGAAACCAGAATTCAACATCATGAAGCTAATAACATTTCTGAGAGGGGAGAAAAAGTTGCAAAAGGAGACAAGAAGATCAAAAGGCACAGATTTGCATTTCAAACAAGGAGCCATGTTGATATACTCGATGATGGGTACAGATGGAGGAAATATGGGCAAAAGGCAGTGAAGAATAGTAAATTTCCGAGGTTTGTTATCTTTTTTTAATCATCTTTTAGTTCTCTTGGCTTCAAATTATGGTTATATATCGAGGGTTATATTTTAATATCTTTATAATTTTATCATTTGGATTCCATATTCTTTTTGTTTGTAAAACATACGCCAAATTTCATGTCTATTGAAGTTAATATTTGAAGTTATGAATATTTGAAATATAAATATTTTATGATTAGCTTCATCATTCTCTGTGATTCCACTTGATGGAAAACTCTCATTAAGTAAAGAAAGATGATTTAGCTTGATTGTTCCTTTTTCCAATCAGAATTTAAGCACAATTGTTTATGTGACCATGCATGCCCCGTGTACCTTTTTGCATGATTGCATGTATCTAAGTAGGCATAATTGTATGCATTCTTGTCTCATGATGGGTTTTAAATCGGAAATTGGGAATCATTCTCATGTTGAGTCTTTCATCTAATACAGTATTTAGGACTGATACAAGATAGGTCTGTGTAGTTTCATTTGATTCTCCAACCCCAACTGAGTAGTTTAGGTTTGAAAACAGTGGTTTAACCATTGATGTCTAAGTTGCTCACTTATTTATGGAGCATAAGGTTCTACAACAACGAACAAAGCCTTAGTCTCAAAACTTAGTCTCAAAATTTTGAGGTTAGCTATAATCCTCAACATATTAGTTAAGGTCGATCATATGTATTCTTTTCCTCCATTTTACTCTATCAAAGATTCTAAATTTATATTTTCTGTTACTCCCTTAATTGACATGTCTTTTTTTTAATCTCTTCTACTAATGTAATTTTTGGTCTTTCTCTATGTTATTACATTCCCTCAATTTGGATAAACTCACTATTTCTTACTGGTGCATTAGTTACTCTCCTTTGCACATAACCAAAACATCATAAGCGGCTCTCCATTATCTTTTCATCAATAGGGGCTACTCCTATTTCTAGGCGAATTTCCTCATTTCAAATCTTATTTTTCTGTGTATTTTAACTTATCCATCTTAACATTCTCATTTCAGCCATACTCATTTTATGGAGCACAAGGTCCTTAGAGCTGAAAAATAGGATTCATGCAAAGGAGGCTAGTACCATTTAACGTGTAGAATTTATACCTTAACCATTTTTTTAACTTATTGAGAGATTCATTTTTGTGAGGGGAAATAGTAGATGCAGATACATGATTATCTTGGGTAGTACTGGGATAAAGCCCCCATTCATTGAATCTGATTGCTCCAAAAGAAGCATTCTTTATAATTATGTTCGACAAACTTAGTTAATTTTTCTTCTTATCAAGAAGTTATATTTCAATTAGCACTAACTTATTTTATAATAATTGGTTGAAAAGTGAGGTCGTAGGTTCAAGACCCACTGAGCGAGCGAGTGTATAACTTACCACTAAAAAAATTAACTTGTCTACTTTTGCTCAATTGGCTTAAATGAGCAGAATTTGCTTATCTTCTTTTTTTTTTTTTTTTTTTTTTTTGAGAAAAATTTTCATTTTGTCTTTGTTACATCGTTGTCAACAAAAATTCACAGAATTGGACACTAGTATACTAAGGCCCTATTTCGTTTGTTGTCATCTTTACGGTGGATCAGGCCTATCTCTAAACTTCTTCTTTTTTTGGTGAGAATCACCTATCTCTAAACTCAAATGAGATCTTTTAAGTCTTTTTATTTTATTTATTAACTTTCAGCCTAAAAAAAAAATTTATTAACTAGTATACTTTATTCCAAGAGAAAGAAAGTAGAACATTTAAAAGGTTAACATAGCTTATAACAAATACAAATCCTCAGTCTTACTGTTTGTGTTCCACTCTATACTCTACCAATTATAACTTATCATATATTTATTTGACTTTTCTTATATAATAACTAAAGTTAAAAACGGAAAACAAAAAATCAATCAATCTCATGGCATACCGTGATTGGTGGAACATAGAATAAAACACAGAAAGTGGGACAGAGAATTTGTATTCGCTCATAACCAAAATCTAGACTACAAATCAACCGGCTAAAGAAAATTGCAATTGCCAAGACTATAGATAAAAACCATTATATATATATATATATATATATATGAAAAAGGCAAATGCATTATAAAATGTACAATTCTTATCATAATCAAGAACTTTGTCACTAGTTAGTAGCTCGACCTGAAATCATTCATGATGTGCTCCACATATTAGCATCTCAGTGAGCTTGATTTGCATTGTTGGCCTACTGCCACAACCATTCCTTATCTCTTAAATTGCTTCCATTCATTCTTAAACTCCTCTCCAACTATTATGGTCTTGTTTTTTGCATAGCAAACCTCTACTGTGTGTTACCATTTTAGTGAGAATTGATACACAACCAGGTTGTTTTTTTTTCATTCTTTCATGAGGAACCTTTATAGTGCATGACAAATTTTCAAAAACAATACTATTATCTTGCAGAAAATGAACTGATTTTGTGTCATTTTGTTTCCAGGAGTTACTACAGGTGTACTCATAAAGGCTGCAATGTCAAGAAGCAAATCCAACGCCTTTCCAAAGATGAAGAGATTGTGGTGACAACCTATGAAGGGATGCATTCACATCCACTAGAGAAGACTACTGATAGCTTTGAACAGATCTTGCAACAGTTACAAACACCAGCTCCCTCATGAAGTACGCAATGTCAAAAACCATTGCAGAGTGTCTCAATGCACACAATTTCTAATTAATGTACTGTTCTACTAATATGTTCAAGTATATGCATAGCATGCAGTATGAGATGAATATGGAAAGCAACCGATCTTATTTGTAAATAATTTATCCTAAACATGAAATTGAAACTTTTGAAGAAAAGAAACATGAATTCATCAACATCTATTTGAAAATAAAAAAAGGATTGATAGAGACAATTGTTTGTTACTAGCACCCAAACTGGTTCAAATCATAAAATATCAAAATGAGAGAGGGAGAGAGACATTTCATGTTGGAACTAGGATCATCTTATGTTCATCTCCACCAAAGCTCCCCATTGGAACAATGCAAATTGCATACACAATTGAAGCAATAGCAAGCCAACCCATCACAACCATCCACCTTCTCCCATTACCACTTCCACCATAAGAATCTCTTCTCATCTCCACACTTGCCACCACTTTCTTTTCCTCCTCCACTACTACCTCTCCTTTCACATATTCATCACGCACAGAAAAAGAAGACAATGAAGACAACGACGAAGATGAAGAACAACAGCACTGAAAACAAACAGGCAATACATTGCTGATCATCCCACCAGTTTCATTTTCATGATCATCATCATCATCAGAATCACAAAAGGACACTGATCTCACTTCACTCTCTTCAGCCAAACCATTACATATCTTCTCTTTCCATCCAAAACCCATCTCAGTTTCACTCTCATCCGCCTCAAAAAGCCGCCGCCCTTTCAACCTTCCACTCTCAATGACTGCTTTTCTTTCTCTACGTATCTCTTCCATTGCCAAATCATTGGTCCTCACTTTCCATGCTCCTTCTGGAGGAGACAGTCTTTTTTGAAGTGAAGACATGAGGCTTCTTGGAGAGCTGTCTAGCCTTTGAAGAGATTTAGCCATGTGGTTAGAGTTTGTTGAATATCTTCGTTGGGTTCTTGGGTGAGACTGATTGTAGGAATGCCAATCTTGTTGTAAAACCATGAACTGGTGCTGCAGTTTATCTTGTTCTCTTTTCTTTTCCATATGATAGCCTTTCATGGTGGGGTCCCTTTCTCCTTTTTTGCTCATTTGATCATGGCTTGTGCTTCGTGTGGTTTTTGAATGGGAGAAGAGAGAGAGAGGCTAATTTTGATTTGAATGTGTAGAGATTATAGCGGGATAAGAACAACCACCCACGTTTTGATTTTATATTTTAAATTTTGTTTTGAAGAAGTTGGGATAAATAAGAATCTACATTAGTTACAATTAAAATTAAAAAAAAAAAAAAAAAAAAAAAAAAAAAAAAAAAGGTTACATACTTCAATCCACCACACTATCATTCTATGGGATTTATGGGATGTTTCATATTCATGGGCATAGAGTAATTTACAACGGTTGACAAGACATGTTGTAATTTTTCTATAAAAAAAGTAATGTCAATAATAAAATCATGTTAAAAAAATATAAAACCAATCACAACTTATCACTTGGGAAAGAAAATCCTCCCACTTAAATTCTCTAATTCTCTCTAATTTTTAGCAATGAGAGACATATCTGGCATTTAAAAAATTCAATGGTTTAACAATCCCCATTTAAACCACACAAAATCAAGTAATGATGTGAATCACAAATCTGGTTAAAAATTGGAAAAAAATGAAGAGGATCTTCTCTCCTTAATAAATTATGATTTTTTTTTTTTTAATCTCTGTAGCATCTCTTACTCCTTTAGTAATGTATAAATTTCAAATTTGGACCATCAAGCAGGTCTTAATTTATAGATAAGATTTATCTTAAAAGCATGACTAGCAATCTTTAAAGTTTTCCCCTTTTTTTCTTCCTAGGATCTGATGAATGATTATTACTTTTGCTTTATTTTTTTATGGGAATTACTTTTGCTTTTAATTCTCTGTCGTTGGTGATGAATCACTTATTGTTGTTTTACCTGTGGTTCTCCACTTATCAGAACCTCATATGCTGAAGTGAACAACTGAACTAATGCAGACAATAATGAGTTATACCCTTTTCTTCATCATGATAAAATCAAAAAATTATAAATTGACTACGACCCAAATTATTAGATTTCCAAATGATGTAGCTTTAATAGGAGTGAGGCACTGTAGTGCATATACCAGGCAAGCATATATACCACATGGTCCTGGCAGCTATAATGGTAATTGTCTTCCTTTTTATCCCCCTTTTAACTTTACAAGACAGACTAAATGCCTATTCCCCACCACCCATGATCACAAAAGAGTAACGTACCCATGGGGGTCTCTCTAGTATATAATAAATCACATCATCTATAACTATTATACCTGATATTCAACATGGGATACCGCAATTACATAAAGAAACTACCACCTTTCTTGGCATAGGTGTAGGACCAAGCTTATTTGCTAATTGGCATAGGTGTAGGACCAAGCTTATTTGCTAACTATTATTCTACAACTTATTGTAGTGATCAATTGACTGTGAATGGTGGGTTCGCGTGATTAGTGATCACTTTCACATAAACTCACCAATCACAGTCAACAACTTCAACAAGTTGTGGCAAAAATTACTTGGTTAATATTGATTTATTGGATTTACAGTCATGCAGCAAATAATAACAACTGTGCACTGTGGCTTCCTGAATAAGTTCTTTGTTTATTTGAGAGAGCATTATGGTCAAAAACATCTTGATGTGCTTCGGCACCACAATCTTTCTTAGTTCCTGTGCTTTTTCCTCTCTTTTTTATTTTTCCGTAACTCATTATTGTTTGTAACTTTGTACTTTAAAATAAGAGCATTATGATACTAAACTTGAGTTAATTTCCAGGTGTTGCCTCCACTTCATGTAAGCTCCATTCAAGAGTAGTAAAGTTTTCTTAACAAGCACAGGAAATTGTATAGAAAGCATAAAAATGGCTTTTTAGCATGCATGCGCTAAAGAATCCTTTTTCCGTTTCTTACTAATACTAAAGCTGAAAACACATATAACTCAATAGTCAGACATGAATACCAATGAATGAACAAGAACATGACAATTCCAAGCATCATGCATCATAACTTAAGATTCAATAGCAATGCTGCAAATTCCAATTGCAGAAATATCGGTCTCTCTCTAACAAGCTAGTGTTATCTTAACTTCAATATTAGGAACAATAATATATCCAGTGCAGGCCAGTTTCTTCTTGTCAAAACTCTTTAATTTCCTACACACAACTTACGACTGATTCCTCTTGTCAATCCTCTATTTCAAAAGCTACCCTCAGAAAGGCTGCTCAGCTTCCACTTTTAGGGTTTGAAATTGAAATGTCCTCTATTATCCCTTTCCCATCCACAGCATCAAAGAAGAAGAAATTTTTTAGGGGGTCCCCTTTGCCTGATATTGCTTTGATAACCTCCTAATAAGTTCAACACTAAACTATGTCAAAATAATGTCTTAAATGTTAAAAACAGGACAACAAAGTGGTTCGATATGGCACCTGTCCAAGGATTCCCCCAATGACAGCACAAACCGGAGGGAATTCTCTTGTACCCGTTACCAATCTTTCAAGAAGTGCATCAGGAATATGAGATTCATTCAATGACTGCCACAATATCATGCAAGCAGGAGTTAGAAGATGAACAACACAATCATAAAACATAAGCAAAAAATTCCAAATACCATACATTTGCCTCACAAAGCTCCTTTTTCAGCTTCAGAACACCAGGAAGATCTGCAATCGAAACGTCTCCTGGATGGCGCCCCTCAGCCTCAAACTTTTCTATCACTGGAACAAGAGAGGAGATAATTTAGTAATTATTCTATTGATATAAATGATTTGGAACCTATTACATTCAATCTTAAAAAGTACAAATGAAATCAAAAAAGGCATATTAAATTTGTCACTAGAAAATGCCAAAAGCAGCCTTCGACTTCTTATCCAAAGTGTTCAAACTTAATTAAGTAATGGTAGAAGGACCAGGTATAGCAGATGAATTGGTATTTTCTTGTGAAAGTGGGAAATTAGCAGCATTTTTTTAGGAAAAAAAAAAAAAGGGGGGGGTGGTGGGGGGGTGGTTTCATTGTTAAGAAGCTTTAACTTTACGATTTACCCGACCTCTCATAGCAAAGTATAGCTTTGACACTCTCCTTGGCAGAGCTCTCCAAGGCACTGAAATTGCTTCCTGCAATGAAACTAATGCATCAAGATTCTTTAATGAATCTTAAAGAAACCAAAGCCGTTGCAACACATTGTGTTGCCATGGCACTCAAAAGGGAAGGTTTGGATTAGGGATTTAATTCTTCCAGCTAAATCCCTCTCCCTGCCTCCAAACTAAAAATTATTTGGGTAAATAAAGCTCATTGAAAGAGTGGGGATGAAGAAAAGAGTATGCAGAACAGAAAAAAGACTAATTAAACTCGACATCTTTAGAAAGAACCATGAGTATCCAAGTCATACCTCAAAACTAGGATATTGCAGTTTGCATTCAACGGTCTCCTCAAGTTTTTTCTGTCAACAAATAAAAACAACACCAAATAAAAGAATGCTTTCATCGAGCATGATATCTGAATATGATTAAATAACTAAGTTGCTTAACAGCTAAAACATACAAATATTAGTCAGAAATTTATAATGCAAGAGTCAAAGCATAGACATTTGAGAACCCTTGGATGAGCTATCTACCATTCCAGAGCCATAACAGTGCTATAGAGACTTTTGAAATTAATACAGCAAATAAGGTTCCACTTTGCATTCAACTATGGCTTGACTACGCAAAACTTTCACATGCAAAATTAGTCATTAATCTAAACATTCTAGAATCCACACGTAGAAGCATGTTCATTATGGATGTAGAAATATTTTCACAGAAGAGTTAACACAATCACAATAAGATATCAACTAGTGATATGGGACAACTGCAACATATAACATGAGGTACAAAATTTACATGGATGTGGAAATATTTTCACAGAAGAGTTAACACAATCACAATAAGATATCAACTAGTGATATCGAACAACTGCAACATATAACACGAGGTACAAAATTTACATGGAGTAAGATGATCACCTTTGAATATATATGGTCTTGCAGATCAACAAATATTTCACCAGAAGAGTCTCTACAGTCAACTGTATAGAATGCTATATGCTTTGATAACTTCCGGCATTTCTCATTGACCGATTTCTGCAGCCAAGAAAAATCAAACATGTCAAAAGAAACTTATATAAAGAGTAAACCATTTACAAGCTACGACCACATTAAGGAAAACGAGTTTGTATTGTACTTTCGTCGCAAGTGAGCAACAACTGACAACTACAACATCATATTTATTGAAGAACTCCCCATCAAAGCCTGACACATCACCTGCAAGATTGAAAATTTGGATTTAATCAAATCTCTTCCCACTGACTTGCACTAGAAAATATAGATTATTAGCAACTTAAGTAATGTAACACAGCCAGCTTTGTTAAATAAATTGTACTCATAAATATAACATCAGCAAGTTCAACAGAACATGATAAAAAGATACAGAACAAAAGGGGCAAACCTTTTTCAACTGAAACACGAACCATCGGATTGAAATCTTTCAAGGAATCACAACAAAGCTCGGCAAGCGTTTTCCCACGATACACATTCTCATCAGGAGGTATCAAAAAATTAGAAGAAAAAAGTGCTTCATCGGTCACTACCCGATCATCCACCAATGTCAAACTACCAACCCCTGCTAGAACAATGTTCTTGCAAAACTACCCACAAAAAAAAGAGCTTACATAAATCAACACCAAACAATAATTACCATAATAATTGAAATGAGTAAATAAGAATGAATATACCAACATTTAGCAATACATATGATAAATTACCGATTGCCTCAAATCATTAGGAAATGGTAAACATAATCATTAAACCATAATTATAATGCCACTCCCCCCATGTATAGGCCCAGACTCCTTAATTAGTAGAACCTAGGAAGCTTAGACACGAACACGAGTATGGGTACGGAGACGGGTACGACACGGCAATACAAGCAATTTCTGAAAAATTATAACATGACGTGACAGGTATGACACTAGTACGACATGGATTCGACACCGCACCCCAATGAAGTGTTTGTGCTTCCTAGAAGTAGTGTAGAACCCAAGACATGAATTTTTTTTTTTTTAATTTTTTAATGAGAGAGAACCCATGACCACTTATTAATTACCGATTATTCCAAAAGCTTTAATTGTCACGAAACAGTGAATAATCATTTAACCATTACTCTAACAACATTAAAAAAAAAATTAATAAATTAAGAATTACCTCAGCAACAGTCCCTTTCATTCCACATACTAATATATGAGATTTGCTCAATCTAAAACAAGCAAATAAAATAAAATTGTTAGTTAAAAAATTAAAAATTGCAACTTCATAATATGACTGAACAAAATTATGAAATTAATAGGAATTACTATTACTAGCTCATGCTCATGCATTATATATCACATTATTGAATTATTAAAATAAAATTTAAATTTAAAAAAAAAAAAATTCAAACCAGAGCTAGCTAAAAACGAACTCAATGAATAAAATCACAAAAAAAAAAACGAAATTTTGGAAAGAAAAACAAAAATTTACCTTCTTTGAGCATCAGCGCCCCAAACCCTAATTTGGCGATCGTAGAGAGCAGTCTCTTGCTCAGTCAACTCTTCTCCGTCCATTCCTAGCCGTAACCTGTTTTACAAACCCTAATTCAAAGCGCAGAGAGAGAGAGAGAGAGAGAACCCTAGAAAAGCTCGAAGTGCTGCGTTTTATGAATAGTGAAGAAGAAGCAAAGCAAATACGAGTTCACGATTTTTTGCTTTTTTATCTTTGAAATGAAACTGAGAGAGCTTGTTTTTTTAGATTTTTAATTTTTAATTATTTTTTATTTTTGGGTTTCGAATATGAGTTGGGCCCAATGGATGGGCCTTTTTTAAGGGCTAATCCATTTATGTTTGAGATGCTTTGGGTTTAGAAACTCACAGGCCTGAATTCATGGGCCTAATTTGGATCTAGCCCAATTGAAGGGTACGTATTATTAGGCAAAATTTTAGCATAATTAACTTCTTTTCTTTTTTTACATTGTTAAAGTAGCATGTTATTACCACCGCACACTCTTGGTGCGTTGGTCACTCCACAAGTATAAGTGCTTGTAGGATGTGGGAGGCAAGGGCCGAGATTCAAGTTCCTAAGAGGAAATTTCACACACATATACACTTAGATTAAGTTAGAGTAGAAATTCTATCTTGTATCAAAAAAGAAAAAGTAGCATGTTATGCTTGACGTTTTTATTATGATTGGCGTACGATAAAAATAATAAAAATTATGTGAGTAATTGGATCTCGGTGAAAGTTATACTTAACTAATTGTAAAGATTATGTGAGTATTGGACTTAAGTAAAAGTGATATTAAATTAATCATATTTTTTTCATTGTGAAAAAAAATTCTCTTTAATATTGTTAAAAAAAAAAATTGTGTCTTTAATATTAATCTTATCGTAAAGATGCTCTCTATTACTTCTTCTTTTTTAGTCAAGATGTTCTCTATTAATGGTCCAACAATTATTATTTTTTCACTTCTTTTTAAGTGAAAGGTGACAAGGAGGTACGAAAAAGAAATTGCCATTTTCTATACTCTCCTTTAATTTAAATCTCTTAATATTGGGTAACTTTGCATAATTTAAACTTCAAGAATCCTTAATATGATAAGAAAGGAAACGTTCCCGTATTAAGTAAACTTAGGGTCTGTTTAGATATTACTTATTGCTGAAAATTGAAAACTTATTGCTGAAAATATTGTAGCAAAATAATTTTTAAATGATAAATAGTATCTGTGGGTCCCATGAACAGTTTTTAAATGATGAATAATTTGTGTTTTTCCGTATAACTGGGTCCCATGAATAGTGCACGGGACCCAGCTGCTGAACGCAAACGCCAGACGTGATGAGTTTAGAACGCAATCCAAACTCACACTTAATTTCACAGATTATTTAAATGAGTCTATTTTATGGTTTAAACTTCTTCTTTTTTTTGAGAAAATATTTTACGGTTTAAACTAAATATTATAAATCTAAAAGTATGAATATTAACATGTTCAATTTTGAATAATGTAACACCATGAATATGGTTAGATATAAGAAATAAAATCTTATTATAAAAATAGAGTATCTATGTCACTTAATATAAGATCTTACACACCCTTTGTGTCACTTGAAATAAATTGAATTTTATCTTTGTTGTTACAATTTTTTTTTTTTTTTTTTTTTGAGATAGTTACAATATGCTACTAATTTCACAGTTCGAACATTTCCTTCCTAGACTCCCAAATACTTTGTGCATGAGAATGTGTCAATTAAATTACAAAGCTCTTGGCTTATTACATTCATTATGAACAAGAAGAAAGACAAAGACACATGAGACTTTTAAAGTACCTAGAGAACATTGAAGCAAGTGAAATGTTTGTTGAGTGAATAAGCCGAGTCTTTGCCTCCTCAACGGTCCACAATAAAGCCTTTAATCCTACAAAAACTTTTACTAGTGAAAATCACAAAAGATATTGACCATAGAAATTACCAATTTGAAGCAACAAATTAGTGTAAATGCATCAACTGAGAATCATGGGGCTGACCCAACTTAGAATAACATTTCTAGTTGAACTGAGCTATATAATTAAAGTGCTTGCCCATATGTCATTTAAATTTTCAGTAGGTGGGAAATAATTGCTTACCAGGATCTTGATGTTTATTTTGCTTTGTGTTTCTCGTCATGGTCTCTAGTCTTGCATGACCTTGCTGCTTAGACTTCAAATTGTTCAAGTCAGAACTTTGAGTCTTTCTTGTCTTACCATGGATTCAAATTTCAATATAGGTTCTGCTTAAGAAAATACGATAAGGCAATTCATGTACGTATAAGGGAAATAATCTAGGAGTCACTTAGCTAGAATTGAGAAGTGCAACAGACAGACCTGAATACAACTTCTCAGGAAATATTCAAAGGACCTAATGCATTAACAATTAAGGTTAATAATGATTATTAATGGAACATGTATTTGTCATAGTTAGTGTTGATTGAATCCTATAGAGAGAAAAACTTCCTTCACGTTCCTTCATGGTCATTGATACACATAAACCTATTTATCAAAATGTACACAGATAAATCCCAAGCACATGTCCACGAAAAATGAGGCAATAATTATCTTATACATTCAATCCAATACATATATATGTATCATATATTGCTCTCACAACATGCGACTTCCACTCAATTATAAATCAACACATCACAAAAGATAATGATTATATAAGACAAAGATGTATAAGATACCTTCTCCTATCAGTCACGTAAGAAGGTTGAAGATTCAACATGATGTTGCCGTTATTTCCTTTCTCTTTAGGGGGTCCTGTTTTGGTTTCCCTAGAATGTAACACTTGGTTGGTGCAAAAGTTCTACACTTACCAAAACTCATTGAGCTTGACTTTCAAGGAGAAGCAGCCTTTTTGTGGGGGTGGAACAGATGGCAATTAATAACTATTGTACTCTAGTTTGTAGCAGAATAAGAGGCATAGCAAGTGAGTGGATTGAGTTGGAGTTTGGTCTGCAATAGCTTACTGTAGGGAATAGTGTAATGGCATGTTGCTACTGTTGATTTGTATCGTTTGTATGAGATAATAAATTCTGTGCAGTATGTCTTTTAGGGCTTAGCACGGGGAGGTGGGGGTCGAGCCAAAAAAAATTTAACACCTAGCCCCTTTTATTTCGTACTGATAGATTTGTTTTCTTTTTAATTTTATCTTTTGATATTATCTCTTGAGTCTTGAGATTTCATTATCACAAAAGTACAAGTAAAATCAATAGTGTTAGGAGCTCAAATTCTTTAAGTAAAATTCATTATTATTCATTAAAAAAAGTGTATAAGTAATAAACTTAAGAAATAAACTATAATTTGATATTATTTTTAAGTTGAACTCTAAAATTTTAGATGCACAAATGAAATGTTTACTATATATATATGGCTTAAAATGATACTATAATTTAATCATTTTATAAGTTTAACAAAAATTGACAAAAATTATACTTGAAGTTAATCTAGTTATTAAAAATTATTCAAAGAGAACTATAAATGAAATTTTGAATATAACAAGAATAACTACAAGACTTAATTATATGTGATAAGGATAAAATTGTAATACTCACTGACGGTATGGCATGAGGCGACATTCCATTTAGGCTCGGCAGCTTCACCTTTGTCCATTAGCAGGTGACAGCAGAGAATCAACTTTGGGGCGACTGGGTCAATTCATTGACGATGAAAAGCTGACGGCTCAAGGCTGAAGGAATTGCACAAAGCTGACGGTTCCAACATAACCTTGCCTTGTCTTCCACGTATGGGTATATAAGAAAATATCTTGCGCATCACGCTCAATATTAGACTCCTACAAGGAAAGGATTCCGCGAAATACACTCACAAAGACTCCTATAAGGAAAAGACTTCCACAACAAGAAAAAAATGTCAACCCTCTACTACTATAAAAGCCCCAATACCCTCATTAGCCAAGGTATGCAGAATTTACCCCTCTCTAGCACTCTAGAGTTGTGAGAAGTTCTAATTTGACATTCAGAGGGTATTTGGCCGACACCACACCGGTGTTCTCTGTTAGGTCTTCCATTTTTATTGTGCAGGTGTTATTTCAAGTGTGCGAGTATTGTGTGACTCATTGGTGACTTTTTTCGGCATCATCAATATGTGTGCGTGCATATGCAATAAGTCTATCTACATATGTTTATACGTATATTGAGAGATATAAATGTTAATAAAATTTGCCCTCTTAAGTCAAGTTCAAGCTATACTCTTACTGTCTTACATAACAAGAGAGGAGAGAAATTGTTGTTATCTAGATATTGTAATCAAGTAGAGTTAGAAATTTTTCTTAAAGGGCAAGCTTTTGGATTCAAATAATAACCTAAAGAATATGTATATATATATTCTTGTCACAATCCAAAAAAAATGGCAATGAATGTAACACTTTGCTGATGAAGTTAAAAAATTAATCAAAATTCATTCATTTTCACTTTCAAGGAAATGGCAATATTTTTTGTGGGTGTAACTAATGGAAATTAATTATTTTAGTTGGTGGTAGAAGAGCAAGAGCCCAGAAGAAGCAAATGGAGCTGACAGAGTTTTGTCTACAAGTGCATAAGAAGATTGCGAGAGATACGAGTAATGGCAGGTTGCTATAGTTAGTATGTATGAGATAAGATTCTATGCAGTTTGTTTGTCTTTCTGTGCAAGAGGTGATAAAATTGGCCTAAGCCACAAGGTTGCTATAGTTTTTAATTTACAGTAAAAAAGTTAGTGATAAAAATAGGCCTAAACAGAGACGGAACTAGTAAGGGGCAGAGGGGGGGCCATTGCCCCCCCCCCCCCCCTCCCCAAATTTTTTTTTTTTTTTAAATAGTAATAGTATATACATTTAATGAATAGTTTAACAATTGAGCCCAAAATAATTATTTTTGGCCCCCCTCCTCCCAATAAGTTACAAATTGGCCCATGAAAATGATAAAACCCAACTGGCTAACAACTATACTACAACATCTATGTTACTCTGTTGGCTGTTTCTTACTCTTTCTTCTTAGATCTAAGCTATTTTTTTTATGAGTGTTAAGATTGACCATTTGAATTTTCGTGAAAAAGATATGACTATCTTTGCTGAAAAGAAAAAAAAAATGCGCAAAGAAAAATAGATGAATACAAATTACAAACCAAGTTAATGTACTTGTAGTGAGTGAGAGTGGGTTGCGTGGGTGGCCATTAATCAATGTGTGGGGTGGGATGGCAGGTGTATTTGGCTATTAATTTTTAACTTAATATATATATATATATTAACTTACTACTTACTAGTTGGTTGTTTATTAGTAAATTAGTTTAATTTTATGTGGGGTGTTATAGAATTGAATAGTTGCGTTAATAATTGGTGCTAATGTGTAGTGTACAGTCATTAGTATTACAAATTTTATTATATAAATTTTATAAATTCATGTATCATTAATCAAAAGAAATAAGGATTGAAAGGGAGATTGTTGCAAAGTTTAGTACAGAATCAACTATAGATGATTTTTGTTTTTAAAAAGAATGTTGAATTCTATTTTTAAATTATTAATTTAAAATGTATTAATAAACAGTTATTTTGTTTCTCCTCTCTTTTGTTGATATTTTCTTAACATTAAATATATGCTAATTTGTATTTTAAAGATTTTTTTCATTGAGGTTTTGGCCCCCCTAAATTTTGATCCTAGTTCCGTCCTTGGGCCTAAAGGCATAAAGTTATTATACCTTTATTAGACACAAAGTCTCAAACAATAATAACTTATTAATAATATAATAATATAAGTATATATAATGTATAGTACAAGAAAGTAAAAATGGTGTGAAATAGCATGCATGATGGATAAATTACATTTAATTTTAAATTAATTCAGTTGATTTCAAACGTTTCAAATTCAAAATAAATTATGTTTTCAAAAATATTTTACTGCAAATTATATATATAATATCCATTACATGTGATATGTTGTTAATAGAAAATCTTTAAATAAAAAGACATAGTGTGACTTGGTGTAGATAAATATCCATATATAATAATGTCTATTAGGCTAAAAAGAAAGAAATAACTGGTAATAGACTAATCGAAATTTTAAGAGAATCGATCCAATCAGAAGCTGAAGTTCAAGTTGTAGTAGCAGAAATTTGCTACTACAAGTACAAGTACATCTGACTAATCGAAATTTTAAGAGAATCGATCCAATCAGAAGCTGAAGTTCAAGTTGTAGTAGCAGAAATTTGCTACTACAAGTACAAGTACAGGTACAAGTACATCTATAGATGTACTTGTACTTGTACTTGTACATCTATAGATTAGGAGGGTTTGCAAGTGTATTATAACACTACTATCTTTTCTAATGAATTCATTTCTTAGGTTAGGCCCCGAACAATTTTTTTCCCGTTGTAGGTTTTTCTTTCCTAAACACATCTTGTGCTTAGGATTTGCTTTGATTTATGTTTCTCCATGCAACAAGTAATTGGCTAACTAATGAATTAGACCTAATTAATCAATTGCTTAAAATTGGTAGATAGCGGTTTTAGACTTTTAGGGGCCTAAATTTGTGTTTTCAAACCCAACTCACATTAGGAAGATTTATTTTACAATTAAAATTTTGTTTTGTGCACACCATTTAGTTTGTAGATGAAATTAATTTTCACAATTTATCCAGTTAATATATGCCTTTAATGAACACATTAATCATCCATTTCAGGAAACTTTTTATGGCAAATTTGAAAAAGCTGTCAAAAAATTTAATAACTTTTTCATCTTTTCATAAAAGGTTTTCTAAAAGAAAAGTGCTATATCCATAACATTTTCACAATACTTTCACAACAAATCATAAGTGGTAAGTTTTTATTGGTTCTAATTTGAATCTACAACTTAAATTACTTTTTTGCTCACCCATAATAACCAATAACAACTTACCACTTATGATTTGTTATAAAAATATTATGAATATCGCATTTCTCTTTCTAAAATAGTTTACTAATATATGTCGTAAAGCCCTTTAAAATATGAGTTGTGTTAACGGGCAAAATAAGGTGCCTATTAACACCAAACTTTGTGTTAGAATTTTTGTCTTTATATCAGTATTTTGTCAGCTTTATAAGTTTTATATAATCTCTCTTATTTATCTAATCTTTTATTAAATAAGGTCCACATTACTATAACCTTATCATGGTACTTGTTAACATTTACCTTAAAATATATATAATTTTTATATTTTATAGGATATTAGGAAGAGTTATGTTAACGGACACCTTAACAACACAGTTATTGACAACTTTTTAGCTTTTTGAGCAACTTTGGACAATTTTTGGCAATTTTTTTTACCTCTTTTGATAATTTTTTTGATAACTTTTTTCTTTTCTTTTTTTGGTTAAATGAGACACAAAAAAGGAAAGGATAACAAGCACAGTTAACATTTCCCTATCAAGAATATATCAAAACCAGGGGCGGTGCATGCCTTCCCTTTCCGGCTTTCCTTTCCGCACTGTTAGGCATCAATGTCAGTGACATGAAAAGACTATCTATCCACGTAGATTCATCATCGAGTTTGGACTTTGGATCCAGCAAAATTGACAAGTGCGTTCCTGTTAAAGCTGTTAGAGTAGCTGTCATAGCCTCCAAGTCCAAGTTTTTCTTGAATATCCGTGAACCAAATTGACCAATGTGTTCCTGTTAAACCTGCTACACTTGCTCTCATAGCTTCCAAGTTTTTCAAGGACAGGTACGATGGTAGGAACCCTTTTTTTCTTACCTCAATTTGTCTCCTCCTATTGTAGTATCAGTGTCCGTTAGAAGCTTTTTCATGTTTGCTTTTTTACTTTTTCTTTTTGTCTCAATTTTTTTTATAAAAATAAATGTAAGAGCATCACACCAGTGAGCTATTTTTTTTAGTTATTTAACACTATGTAATGTTACTTTATCTATTTTACCTACTCATTTTACAAAACATTGAATAGCAGCAGTAGATTTATTTTAACTTTCAATACAATAAAATAATATAAACATCACAATAAAATAATATATCCCAATACCAAAAAAAAAACACTACAAACTGATCAATAGCACAATGTACAATCACTGCCAACTAAGAACAACCACCCACAACCACTGCCAAAAATCTAATATATCCAAATTTCAATAATACGAAGAAAGAAAGATTTCAACAATCATATCTACATGAACTTCCCTGCCCACTTGATCAAAACCAATAGAAAGGGTTGGATTACAAGGATCCACAATCCATCAATTAAAAATTAAGGAAAACCACAAAACCTCCAAATGAAAATCAATGGATCTAAGCCTCCAAATGTCTATGAAGCACCCTAACCCATCAGTTTGAAGAAACAAATAACACCGACCCAAAAAAAAACCCCAGTTGCAAAATTCAATCTTTTTTTTTTTGTTTTTGTTTTTGATAATATGCAAAACCCAATCTTGAAAAAAGTAATGTTGTGGTGGAAGAACTGCTCTTGCTTCCATTGCTGATTCTTTGTGATTGTCTTTGAAATTATTTTCTGGGTTTTGCTTTCAGACCCCGTTAACCAGCGCTTGCAGACTAAGGAAAGAAGAGAAGCCGAAGAGAGAGAAAAAAAAAAGATAAAATATTTTTTTAACGAGAGAAGAGAGAGATAGTTTAATAATAATAAAATTTTAGTTTCTTGCTACAGTGTGTGTACAGCCACAAGAGCACTCACAGCAGTGATGCTAAATAGTTATATTGCTAAAAATATAGTTATTTAGCACCACTAATCACAAAAGTAGAGCCGCAGCAGTGGAGGTAAAACTAAAAAATTTAGCTTCTCAGCTACAGTGCACATCAAAAGATAGATGTGCACTGTAACTCAAAGGCCAAAAAAAAAAATATTTTAATTAGTTTCTCTCTCTTCTTTTATTAAATTAAGCTTTTCTCTCTCCTTTTTTCTTTTCTTTCTTTTTCACCGAACCAAACCCAACACTTCTCCCTTTCAATTTTTTTTTTGTTCCTTCCTCCAGCCATTTTTTCTCTATTTTTTCTTTCTACTTCACCTTTCTTCTTCACTGAACCCAGCCTTTCTCTTCTCCACCTTCATTTTTTTATTTCTTTCTTCCTCTAACTCCTCACCACTCCTTAGCCACTGCTCGCCAAGCCGCCAGCGACCCAAGTCCTAAGCCGTTGCCGACACAAGTCCCAAGCCGCCAGCAACCCAAGCCTGGTGGAGGTGGTGGTTTTTTTTTTTTTTTTTTAAATCAGAGTTGTGGGTGGTGGTTGTTGAGGTGGTGGTGGTGGGTTGTTGATTGGGTTGTGTTCGTGGTTGTGTTTGTGTTCTGTGTTCGTGGTGGTGGTGGTGGTGGGTTGTCCCAAACCATTACTGTGGGCAGTTGTTGTTGGCTGTGGCGGTGGTGTGGGTTTTTTTTGTTGGTTGTCCCTGGGTTTTTTTGTTGCTGGATTTGTGTGTTTGTTGATTTTTGGTTGTTTTTATGTGTGATTTTGGTTGGTTTTTGAGATGATTTTGTTGCAAATTTGATGGATTTAGGTTGTGTTAATGGTGGCCTATGGACAGTGGAAGTGGTTGTGGGTGGCAGTGGAGGTGGCTGGGGTTTTGGGTTTGCTTATTGTTCTTAAGAATCTTCAGATGATCGGTTTGTGGTGTTTTTTTTTTGGCAGTGGGGTGTATTTTTTTATTGCAGTAGATATATTATTTTATTGTGATATTTATATTATTTTATTGTGTTGAAAGCTAAAATAGATCCACTGCTGTGGGATGTTTTATAAAATGAGTAGGTAAAATAGATAAAGTGACTTTTTGTAATGCCAAATAGCTAAAATAAAGTGACTTTTTTAAGTATTAGTAGTGCTAAAAATAGCTATATAGCTATTTAGCACCACTATTGTTAGTGCTCTAAGTTTGTTGTCACATATTTAGGTGCTGTTTGGTAGTGTATTTTAAACACAGTTTTCAGCGTTTAAATAACATTACATGTATTTCCACGCACTTTTTACCCACACATATTTCTAAAAAATACAAACACCGTTACTAGAACAACATTATTAAATGCACCCTTAATATAAAAATTACAAAAAAATCATATTTTTTTATCTTATATTTAGCAAAAAGCTTTATTGCCAAATGGACACTCAATAATGTGATGATACACAATAACTTTTACAATTTTTTATAGGAATTGAGGTGGAAAATTGTGATTAATATATAATAAAAATAAATTAATAGTAATCCAAATAAAAATAAAATCACAATCTACTCGATTATTAAAAATATTTACAAAATTTATTGTGTGTATAAGATTATTGATATTATAATATAGGATTGTACATGAACTAAGGTGTTTATAAATAATTCAAATTCAATTCGTGAAATAGCTTATTTATGTTCGTTTGTTTAGCAAATAAGACAAGTTCAAGTCCAGCTTTAGACTTAACTATTAAACGAGCCAAGCTCAACCATAATAATGTGTCCATGAATAAGCTTGTGAACATGGTGCCCCATTTAACTATATATAATAGTCTAAAAGTATACTTATATAGATATGAAATTTGATTTCATAAATTTGTAAATATGTTCTTATGATGTCAAATTATTATTTACAATTGATCAATAATATAAACAATCCATTGGTAGTAAAAATTCATAAATTTGTGAAGGAAAAATAAATTTTAGTCATGGTTGTACTATATATGGAAAAAAAATTAATTAATTAAGTAATTCATAAATAAGTTTGAGCTTTTTTGACAAATAAACTAATCAAGTTTAAACATGTAGCCTTCTTTGATGATAAACTCAAGCATAACTCATGTTCTAAATGATTTTTTTTTTTTTTAGAGAGTTTCAACCAATGGCGTCTGCTCCTGATGATAGCTCTTTATCATCAGACCAAGACACCAATCAGTTTTTGGTGTAGGTGGGGATTAAACCCCAGATCTCTTATTCAACTATCAGAGACTTTACCAGTTGAGCTAACTAGAACCCACATGTTCTAAATGAATTAAATAAATAAATTTAAACCTTTAATACTAAACTTAACTTTAATACTCAACTTAACTAACCACGTTTATCCGTCCTACAATAAAAGACAAGGTGACTGAAGATAAGGGGTAAAAAGAAAAGAAGTTCATACCTATCCATCTTATATTAAAAGTGGTTATAAGATCATAAACTATTTCACAATTTTTACGTTATAAATTGTGAGTAATTGTCTATCATTTACACATGTACCTTTTTTTTTCTCTATCACTCACACTCTATCACATCACAAATATAGAAGAAGAAAAAATTGTGAAATAATTTATGTTATTAAAAAAGTAATGCTCAGGACACAACTTTGTGCACAATTCACCACGTGACGAGTTGTGAGTAGTAGAAGTGTCCTCACATGGCCCATCATCACACTTTCACCTTTCACAATTCGTCATATGACGGGTTTTGACACAAAATTATGCACAAAATTGTGTCGTGAGCATTCTTCTACTAAAAATTTTTCCTTGATATTAATGTTGATTACTACGTAGCCTTGTTTGTTGTTGTTTTTCTCCTACTTCTATGTTTTGTCTTGTTATGGAATTTAAAGATGCGGAGAAGAGAACAAACAAAAAGTCTCATATTATAGGGATAGAGATGCCGACACACAAAACAATAATACGTTAATATTTGAATGATCTGGGCTTGTAACACGTGTCAAGTAATAATTAAACAGCGAAAGGCTAAGATAGTTTTTGTTTTCTTTCTTTCTTTCTTTTTTGTTCTCTACTGTGTACTCATGACTGATTTTGAAGCAGTGGTACGTAGGCCCTACTATAAACAATGGCAATTACAGCTGCCAACACTGGTTGTTGCAGATTTAAAGGTCCTGTCTCTCTTTTCTGTAGCATCTTCTCACAATTTTTACCCACCCGGAAAAAAAAAAAATGATAAAAGCAAAGTTACATAATGTGTATCTTGAAATATTCTTCATGTGATACTCTAAAATTATACAAAATTTTAAATCTTAATTTTTCTATTAAAAAAAAAAAAAACCCAAAACTCTTTGTAATTTTCTCTTATTAAAATCGATTTGAAACACGTTATTTTTGGTAATTTATTTGCATAATATTTATTAAAATGTGGGTTCTAGTTAACTCAACTGGTAAAGTTTTTGATAGTTAAATAAGAAATTTGGAGTTCAATTCTCGCCTATACCAAAAACTGATTAGTATCTTGGTCTAATGATAAAAAATCATCATCAAAAGTAGACACCATAGGTTAAAACTCTCTAAATATATATATATTTATTTATTTATTGAGAGATATAATTTTTGGTAGTTTTTTATATTATATATGTGAAAAACCCAAAGATTAACTTAATTTTTTTAATTAAAAAAAAAACTTAGACATAAGGTAAAAAACTAAGAGATAAAAACTTTTTTTCCCAAACAATCACATTTTGTTTTTTGTTTTTTTTTTTTTTTTGAGAGAGAGTTTCACACACAATCACATTTTGTATTGATTATGTGTAGATTGTTAAATCTTTAACACTTAATTTTTTGGGTTTTGAATGTAACACAAAACCTTTAGTGGTACTATTTTGTGTGAAAATAATATATAGGCACATATTATCATATGATCAGCTCACTATTTATTTTCATAGATATTTAATGGTTTACGCGTAAACAATATTGCCTAAACAATATTATAGAGGACTAGACTAAAGTGTTAGACTCAAATTTTAAAGGAAGTTCATGTCTTACATGGAAACCATAAGTAGGTTTTGTATTTTTTTTTTCCCTTACCTTTTTTTGCATATTTTTTTAAGCTTAAGCTAGCCATATTATTTTCTTGTTAAATTAAAAAAAAAAAAAAAAAAAAGCTAGCCATATTATTGCATTAAATGGCTTTTTTTTTTTTTTTTGGAGTAACACATCAGAAGTATCTTGAGAGTATCTAGTAAGTATTCACTTATTAACTAATATAATAATAAATATGATAAGTGTCACATTAATAATATAATAAAAACGTTATAGAATTATTTCTTTTGTTTGTGTTTACAAGTTGATACATATACATATAAGATTTATGTAATAAATTTTGTATTAATTATAGCCCCCACTCTTTTAAAAGTGAAATGTATGAACCTAATATTTTTTTATAATTTATTGAGACACTAATATTTTTTTTTTTCATATAGATATAATAAAAATTTGAATATATATGTCTGTTTCATAATGATTATTCTTTATTATCAAGCCAATATAGTAATCTATTTTTGGTATAAACAGAATTCAAACTCAAAATCTCTTATCCGACGATAATAGATTTTGCCGAGCTAACTAAAACTCATCTAAAATATCAAATTATGAGTGATTCAATTTCATTTTATGAGAGGTGTAACAACACTATCAAATCTTCTTTTCAATATCTTCTTTTTTTTTTAATTATTTTTTTATCAATGACATCATAGCACACGTCTACCATGGGTTTACGTCATATGTATACTGTTCACGAACCACGTTCGATTCCCAAAGTCCACATGCTACAATTAATTGATCAAAGTGTGGACCACAAATTGATAAGTGGCCCAAATTGGTTTCATTGGGTACGAACCAACTTCCTAGTTCCAAATGCATAGATCTCTCATCCAATTACAAAGGAAAAAGTTGCCAACCAATGCGGCTAGTCAATTTTCAACCATATATGAATAGAACAACATTGCATACTAGTTTGACATATGCCGATTTATTTTTCTATGGCGCGCCTAGGTGTTTTTGGACTCCTTCAACATCGAGTAAAAAAAATATTTATTTATTAACTTTTGTTACTTCATAATGAAATATGATCCATTTGATTTCTCCGTGCATTCACGCACCTATTAATATATTAATTTTTCAACTTTTGAATATAATATAACAATAAATAATAAATGATAATTTAAATATTAGTCAAGAACCTTGTAACTCAGTGACATAGTTATTCTTTATTAGGAGAATGATTATGATGGTTCAAATCTCTTCATTGTACTATCAAATTATAAAAAAGAAATTAAGATATTAACTCATTACAATTGTATTGGGTTTTAGTTAATAAGTTCATTATGGGAATAAATTACTATTTTTTTTTATAAGTCATAAGACATCTATGCATTTGATGAAGCATCGAAAACAATGTTTAGGGATGTCTGCATTTGGTGACAACTTTGAGTTATGGAACTCGCTTCATAGTTAAATCTTTTATAAAAATTCAACTTTATTATCATTATTTAAATATATTGAAAATAAGAATTATTTTGTGAAAGGAGAGGTGATTTAAAAAAAGAGCAATTTAATTGATTTAAACACATGATTACTTATACCATATTTATTCTAATTAATTTTAGGATATTAACTCATTATGATTGTATTTGGATTTTGGTTCATACATTCATGGTGAGAGTACAGCAGAAGTTATGGATAAGTCAAAAAACATCTTTGCATTTGATGAACATGGGCAGAAACGTATAGAAAGACTGGAATTTGGTGCCTATACTAAAAGTGTGCCGAGGTTATCTTTTATTTATTTATTTTATGTTATGATAATTATGGGTCTGCTTAGTTAAGCATTTTGGGAGTTGAAAATAGCTCGTTTTTAAAATCTAAAACTTTACTTTGCAACCACAATTTCTCATAGTATTTTTACAAATATTTACTTTAAACTCTTTTTTTAATAATCATGTTCATTTTAAACTCAAAACACAGTTATTGAATAACTTATACAAACACGCCCAATATATATTACCAAAAAAAATAAAGGGAAAGAAAAAACAGCATTCCCAGCAGCCGCTATTATAGGTACCAGTTTTTTTTTTTGTTGGGCTATATATTAGTCACCAGTTGAATGCTCGATTGTACTCATCTCAAAAAGTCTTCAAAAATAGGAACTTTTCAACTAAAGAACAGTGTTCATTAAATAATACAACTAGTTTTTGCAGCCCATTTTGTTTTTTGTTTCAAGGAATGCGACATTAACCATTAATTCGATGCCCGTTGTGTGAAACAATGAGAGTACTAGAAACTAGCCATTCATGACTAGATTGCACAGTATTCCAGCCTCCAGGACACCTCCATTAAACCAGTATAATAAGAAAACTGCATATGGTTTTGTTTTTTTGGGCATATAAAGTACTATATTTTTATGCAAATTGAATCATGTTGTGCCTGTGGAAATTAAATTTGATGTGTATAGAAGTCATTACTATGTGTTCAAAGTCAATTTGATGATAATTAATTAAAAACAACTGTTGGAAACTGTTGATTAAATATGATTAGTATAGAAATCATTGCTGTTTTAAATTTCGAAGTTGGTATAAAAAAACAAAAATTGTGTTAGTTGTAGCAAAAACGTGCCCTATGTTATCAAAATAGAATCAATTCAGTATCACCAATTTGTCATCACTAATTAATTTTTAAACTAGTACAGTATATAATAAGATTAATTTTGGCAAAACATAAATGGACACTAGAGAATCTTATTATAATTATTATAATATATATATATGATCATTAATTAGTTCTGGCAAAAAAAAAAATGAAAAAAAAAATTTATTTCAGTTATATAAATAGATACAAATAAGGATTTGTAATTTGCAAGATTCTCACATATGTTTTTTTTTTTTGGGTTAATTTATTTTCACAAGTCTACTTTTGCTATTGCTTTATGCTTAATGCGTTGCTTCTCTTCTTTATCTATATAAAAAAAAAGGGTTGCTTCTCTTTATCAACCGGTGCTTTTCATCTCAATATGCGCAAAATTAAGGTTAGGTTCAACTTTTAGGCAGATGCAGCTTGACAAAGAATGTAGTACTAAAAAATTTATTTATGAATTATTCTTATAAAATTGTTTTCACTTCTCACATACTCATTGATGTACACTCCACACATATAACGTACACAATTTCGCATGAGATGTTCATATTCTTTTTAAGATAAAACTTAGGTACAGTATTTTAGGTGCTGTTTCTTAAGTTCTCATTTTAAAATTCAGTCATGTGACTACTTAATTAAAAAAATACACTTTTATCCTATAAGAAAAAATCCACATGGCTAAATCTTAAGAGAAGAACCTAAAGAACAACACCTAAATATTGTACCTAAATCTTGCCCTTCTTTTTATTTAATATCCATATTTAAAATGCAAATAAGTAATGTATACAAGTGTGAGAATCAACCCTTTTTTAGTATCATTCTAATTTTATCGGATGTGTTAAGTGTAATTTCATTTTAAATGGCTTTTGATAATGGATGTCTTGAATGAATCCCTAATGGGCGTCTTGTAATCCGTCCCAAGCAGCTATCAGTAGGCATCAACAAGATCGACAACAAAATAATCAGCGTTCATTATGGGTCCCCTGCAGAATTAGATAAAATTTACCGACACAAAAAATTTGACAACAAAATAGGATACTTATTAATATATCAGACTATTAATGGTAGTTTAAAAAGTAATGTCAACAATGAGTCGAGATGAGAACGGGTACAAACTTACCACCTCAAAAAATGGTAAAAATATTGTCAATTTTTTTTGTGAACATAGCATTGCTCGCAAAAATAATCATTAGAGTGGGCAGCTAGTCCATCAAAAGTATGAGGCAACTAAAATTAGATTCCAATTCCAATTCCCTTTGAGCTTCAAGATGAGGTTTCAAATTTTGAAGTGTAGCTTTCCCACTCTCTCCCATAGGAGCGTGGACTATGGTTCCCAAAACCCACGTAGTAAAAGAAACCCAAAAAGAAAGACATGCCATGAAATGTGAAACACAATGCCACATGCTTTGTCTTAAGCACCCATCCTTGTACTTCCTTTTTTTTTTCTTTGGCTAACAAAAGTTGAAAGCAACAACAGCCTGTCCTCCTTCCTTTCTTCAAGACCTACCTACAATACATTCAAACAAACAAAACCCTAAATGGAAAAGGAAAAAACTATTTAAAAAAACTAGAGCTTGCTTAGAAAAAACCCAACAAATCTAGCTATAGACTTATAGTTATAGCTCCTCAAACTTCCACTATTATCTTTTCTCTCTCAATATTTCTCTACCCATTTCAATACATTATCCATTCTCTCTTTCTAGGCACAAAAAACCTTCAATTGCATTGTGCTAACAGGTACAGTACTGAATGATTCTCTTTTACAAGTTCTTTTCTTTTTGTATTAACCAAAAAAAAAAACTGACTTTGCTACTTTAAAGTTTGTAATGCAATCCTTGTCAGGGAATGAGTGGCTGGAAATAGCAAACAGTCTTCATTTTGCTGTAATTGACTGTAACTGTAAGTACTCATTCTCTCTCTCACCTCTTTCCTCTTGCTGTTTCTTTATTTGTTATATTACTTCTTTATTTCTGGTTGGTACTTTTCATTTTTAGCTTCCAAAGTCGTTGGAAGTCTCTCTGCTACTCTACTTCTATTCTTAGCAGTCATTTTTTTAATTAAAAAAAATGTAACTTTCTGCTATGTTTTCTTATATTATTACTATTTTTTTTGGCTTTTATTTTAACAAAAACAAAAATTTTGTGATGCATTTTAAGGATTCCTATTGTTTCACTTCTAGCTTTCCTTTTACTTTCTACTGTTGGTTTCTTTGAAATTTTACAATTTGAAGGTACCCAATAAAAGATTTATGTAAATTAATGGTTTTTTTAATGAATTTTTAATTTCTAACACAGTGCTTATTCTCTAAAGACTGTAATTTTTGACTTGTTGCTCTTGTTTTGCTTGATGCTGTCATGAAATAATTTCTCTTTAAGGGTGCCTCAAATTCATAGTGAAAAAGAGAAGCTTAAAAGGGTTGTGGGGGTGAATAGAGGTGTTTGGAGAAGTAGAAGAAATCTAAAAGTGACAGTTTGTATGGACTGGAACTTGAAAGCACCTTCTTGGGATTTGTCAGAGTTGGAACAAGGAGCATTTCCTAACATAGAAACAGTTAGTGGGTCAAGTAGTTTTGGAGATCATAGAGCCCAAAGGGGGGATTTTTCAGTTGATTTGAAGCTTGGTCAGGTGGGAAGTTCAGGCAATGAGTCAGTGAATAAATGGAAGGAGCCTGGAGCCTCAAAAATGGCATCACCACCTTCAGGGTCATTGAAGAGAGCAAGAGCAGCCAATAATGGAACTCAGCCAGTGTCATGCCTAGTTGATGGATGCACTTCAGATCTTAGTATTTGCAGGGATTACCATAGGCGCCACAAGGTGTGTGAGCTCCATTCAAAGACTCCACAAGTAACCATCTGTGGTCAGAAGCAAAGATTTTGCCAGCAGTGTAGCAGGTATTAGTTGATTGATGGTATTAGTGCTTTCCTAGTGAAAGTCACATCAGCTCTGCTGTTGATTACTTAAATTTGTTTTTAGGAGTGTGTGTTCTGTAGTCCTTTTGCTAATATAACTGTAATATACTATTTCCTAATTGTATAGTCAATAAAAGTGTGTGGACTAATTTCAATAAAATTTGTTTTTAGTGTTCTCTTTCCATGAGTATCTCTGGTCTTACTTTGTTTTAGAGGTGTAAAATTAAGCAGCCAGATTCTGATAGGAGTATACTTTCTGTGTATAGATATAATAGCTTGATAAGGACTAGCTTAGTATACAGAGAACTTAAGTTTAAGGAAAGCGTGTGATATCATATGAAAGACTGAATCTATTGACAAGCTATATTTTTCATCTAAATGTCTAGGAGCTGTCTCCCATGTCCGGTCTTTGTGTGATATTGAAGTCTGTATTTTTTTTTTCTTTGACCCTCTTTGACCATTCATTACTTTGGATGGTTCATCTAACTAATCTCATCCCTCTAATAGAAATTTTGTTTAGTTTTATATGCTCAAAAGTAGTGTTTTTTTTTTTTTTTTTTCATAAAATCCTTGCTGATGACTAGCTCAGATTGTTCTTCTCATGTAAGTAAAATAGGGGAGGTGAAAGAGAATATGATTCTAGATGGGATAGAATTGCATAAAAGAATACAAGTCACCAACCTTAATTAGTTGATGAAGATCCATAGCTCAGATTCTTTTTCACATTGTTCTTCTCATGTAAGTTAAATTGGGAGGTGAAAGAGAACACGATTTTAGATTTGATAGAATGGAATGGTATAAAAGAATACACGTGATTGACCTCAATTAGGTGATGAGGATCCATAGTCGACCCTGACTTAATTAGGACTAAGGCTTAGTTGAGTTAAGTATTTTTCTTCTCATGTACATATGAAAGAATTCAATTTTAGATTTAATTGATATCTCTATAATTGATTGTTTCTTAATTTCATATGCAAAGAATCCCCTTATCTTCTGCACCATTACCCCTTGCAAGCCTAGTTTCTAAATAATTCCATCACTCTTTTTGTAGGTTCCATTCACTGGAGGAATTTGATGAAGGGAAGAGAAGCTGCAGGAAACGTCTTGATGGACACAACAGAAGGCGAAGAAAGCCTCAGCCAGAACCCCTGCCTCGATCTGGGAACTTTTTGTCTAATTACCAAGGTTAGCTTTGGTGAAGGCTGATTGAACTCATTGTCAGCTATGAATTGGCATGTGCACTGCGCACACACAAACACAATGCTTTTAGGATGTAATTTTCTCTAAAAGAATAAAACTCTTTATGCTGAATATCCACTCAGCTGAGTGCTTCAATGCCTGCTATAATTGATGGTGAGATTTCATGACTCTAGTGGCCACTAGAGTCATTTCTAGAGGTCAGTTCAATGTGTGTCATTCTTTGGCTTTTCGTACTAGACAAAAATTGTGATAACCAAAATGTTTTTCAATCTCTACAGTGGCTCTTTTCAAATGGAAATCATTTTAACTGCAGATTTTTTCTTGAGGTCATTGAGTCCAACATGAATTAGAAACTTGCGTGCATGTTTAGCATATAACTTTTAATATGTTTACAGTTAGTTACTTCTTCAAAGCTGCTTTAATATCAGTTTACAAACCCAGGTAGCTCTAATCTCAAAACTGATTCTGACTTATTAGAAGCATCCTTTTGGATGCAATATTATTTTTGGAAAAAGCACCAAAAAGACTGTAGATACTCCTAATTCTATCAGATCAATAGCTGACTTAAAAATTTTAGGACTAAAGCTTGGTTTTTGTTGTTTCAGGTCCCCAATTCATACAATTCTCTGGTACACATGTATATCCCTCCACCACTGTGATGAGCCCTGACTGGACTGGGGTTCTCAATACTGCAGCAGATGCTAGGCTTCCTAACCAGCAGCAACAATTACAGTTACTTGATAAACAGAAACTATATCTTGGATCATCCCCTAGCACTAGCAGCTATACAGGAGGAGGGAAGCAACTCTCATTCTTGCAAAATGGCAGCACCACGCTCAACAATCAATTATCTCTTGAGGCTCCTGTCTGCCAGCCGCTTCTGAGGACCATTGCTTCGGAAAGTGATAGGGCTAGGAGCAAAATGTATTGTGACAGGTTAACAGCTCGAGTCCATGACTCGGATTGTGCTCTCTCTCTTCTGTCATCACCTCAGTCACAGTCATCCGGGCTCAATTTGAGCCATGTAATGCATCCTAACTCAGCCTCCCTAGTGCAGCCTTTAGGCCCAAGCCTACATGGTGACAGTACTTTAGAGCCAATGGATTCAGTTCTGGTTTCAAATGGCAGTGGTAATAATGTACATTGCCAGGGAATGTTTCTCATGGGGTCTGATGGATCACAGGGAAATCAAACCCCTCAAAATCTTCCTTTTCATTGGGAGTAAATTAAGGTATTATTTTCTTTTACTCTTGTTGCATAATGAATCCAGATTCTCTTGTCGATGATCTTAAGTATTTTTTTTTTCATTTTTTTCCTAAAGTTGAGATGGTTGGTTATTGAATTTCTTTCATCTATGAACATAATCACACTACCCTTATGTTTCTCAGAGTAACTATAATGGATTCTGCATTGTGATGTTGTGATGATTTTAAGTAATAATAAAGTTTCCATATTTTTAAATTTCTATGGTTAGTCTTTTATGACAGCAACATACTTGGTGAATGCCTCTTACTTTGTCGGTTTTATACTTCAATAGTTCCCTAATGTCACATGGAATTTTAGTGTGCAAAATTTTGTTGACCTTTTCAATTCTGTAATTTCTTTACCTGCTAATAATTTTTTTAAAGGAGAGAGAGATGTAAAAACTATATATATGCTGTATCTGAACCACCCTTTAGATACAACAACTTGGAGCTTTATGATGTGCTATTCATTTGTGGTGTGAAATTTCTGTTCTATAATGCACTTTTGACTCAACATTTTCCTAGCTCTAAATAGTGGCATATACCATTATCACATTCATATGTTAGTCCTTTTATGCTTTCTTGAAGTGCTATCAGATTCTCACTCTTCATGTGAATTTCCTAATGATACTTAGCAACTATCTAAATAATAAAATGTACAAATACTAAGACACTAAATTGTATGTCCAATTGTTCATGTACCTTTTCAGCTTGACTAATAAAGCTGTTGTTTCTATCTCACCTAAAGGACAACGAATCTTGTGGTTTAATGGTATTGGTTGATTTTTTCTATTAATAAGAAAAAAGAAGCGACATCAATTTTTTGGTACTTAATGATCAAGGCAATCTCAATCTTCAAAGATGGATGAAAAGACTATTTTGAAAACAAATTAAACTTGGTAGAATAAAATGAAAAAAAATTTAGACAATGCATATTAAAAATCATCTTAATAACTAATTATCTAATCTCATCCAAACAGGTTAAAGAAAACACCAAGACCATTTGCTTGTTCAAAAAAAGTCAAAGAAAGCACCAACCAGTTCTTCTAAGGACGCATACTCTTGCTCATACTTTGACATAATTTACGCATTTGTCAATGTATAATTGGATTATATCACTTACATATGGTCCAATCATCGCTCACCATATGTTTAAACTGTGTCAAAGTGTGTGGTCTTAGACTTTTTTAACACCAAAGGATACCCAAAACTCTATTGCCCTTATGGAAGGTTAGTTCCATCAGAAACGTGAGGACCTTTTGAGTTTTGACCAGAGGGAAAAAAAAAGGGGTAGGTTTGATTACTCGTGCTACGGTTAGGTAATAGGTACGCAGCTTGTGACTTGTGAGTGAATGCACTTATGCCTCCATTGATGCATAGCATGCCTTCGTTCAATAATAATGCATTAAAAGAGGTGTGCTTATTAGTTATTATACCCACTATTTGATTTACCTTTTAGACTACGAATAGTGAGCAGTGAAGTAATTTCTATTGTTTTCTATTTGTAGTTTTGTTTTATTTATTTCGGTGGAAAACTTTTTCCAAAATTTTTGGTATTTGAAATGATGGAAATAGCGACTTTTTCTATATCAGTGCTTAGTATAGTAGGCACCGCCAGCTTTAGAAAACATAAAACCCAAACCGAAAACTTCATTTAAATGTGTAAAAAATATTTAATTTTGACTGTCTATTTTGCCAAGAGCCTTATTGTAATTCAATTAATTAGCACCTTGTAGTGTTTTTAACGGAAACAAGGGTTCAAATCTCTCCTCCCCAACTATCGAATTATTTATTTATATATATTTATATATATATATATATATATATATTCAAAAACTAAAAAGTAAAACACTAAACCAAACACCATAGGGAGCAATGTTTTTGTTTTTAAAAGCTTAAAACAATTTTTGCTAGGAGCTTTGTAGCAACTAGCACCACTTGATGTTTTCATGAAGACATTCAAAGTTCAAATATTCTCACCCCCAACTATCGATGTATTAATAAAAAGAAGAAGCTTAAAACATTTTTTAAGACGTGTTATCTAACATAAGTAATTATTAAGTACTTTGGTAGTAATGTTCATTCTTCTCGTATAATTGTAGGTCCAATGATGGAGAGATCCATCATTCATGTGAAAGGTGTAAGTAATTGAGTATTGTTTCTAGTGTATTAGTATATAATTTCCCATCAAACATGGCTAAAAGTTTCATCTTAAATAGCAAATCAAAATTGGAAAAAAAAAAAAAAAAAAGCAAATCAATAAGAACATGTATTCATCTAGCAGATTTAATCAAATTGATGAGTTATTATTGATTTCAATAGTTTTTAAAGCATGCTATTAAACCATTGTAAGTTTTCGGTACTCCAAGAGCAATACTTTTTCCTATCATATAATTGTGGGTTTCATTAATCAAAATTTATAGTGAGACCATTATGTTGGGGGCAGGAGGAAGCAGTACTCCAAGTGTATTGAATAATTTTTCATCAAACATGGCTTACATCCTAAATGCATTTCTTAAATATGAATCATGTCATGTAATCAATCAACATATCTAATCAAGTTACAGAGTTATTATCTATTTAATGGTATTAGATTTCTCCTTGTGAATAGAAAACCTAACCAGAAATGCCAAAACGATGCTAATGGGACTAATGGTTTTCGAAGCACACATATCTCGTAATTTACAAAAATGCCACCGGCCCCTTTAGAAAACACATAACCCAAGCTTAAAAAAGTTGAAAACTTCATTTTGAAGTTTAAAAAAAAAAAAAAAAAATTGATATCAACATTGTATTTTGAGAATAAATATTAAAAACTGAAAACTAGACACTAAATCAAACACCATTGGGAATAAGAGTTTTTGTTTTTGCTTCTAAAAGTTGAAAACAAATGTTAAAAAATGTGCTATCAAATAGGGAATAATGCTCTTTTTTTTTTCTCACATAATAGTGGGTCTACCGTCGGTCTATTATTGGTTTGTATTGTTTTTGGTGTATTGAATAATTTTTCATCAAATAGGCATACAGTTTTATCTTAAATGCCAAGGGCCTTGTAATTTAATTGGTACCTCCTTATTCACAAAATACTTTGGAGGTTTAGAAGATAAATGGTTCAAGCTGTGAAGTTAGCAACATATTATAACATTTTCAAAAAAAAAGAAAAGAAAAAAAAAGCTTCATCTTAAATGCGAATGAAAGACATGTAATCAATCAACATATCTAGTCAGAAAATTGAGGAGTTATTGTCATTTTAATGGTATTAGATGCTCCCTGTAAACAAAAAACCCAACAAAAAATGTTTAAAATGTTTGATGGATTTTGAAGCACTTATTTCATAATTTACAAAAATGTCATCCACTTTAGAAAACATAAAACCCAAGCTGAAAGCTAAAAGCATCATCTTGATGGTGTTCAAAAAGCTGATCTCAACATTAAATTTCGAGAATAATTTTCAAAAAATGAAAACTAAGGGTCTATTTGTTATTGTTGTTTAAACAACAGTTTTCAGTGTTTAAACAATATTACACGTATTTTCATACACTTTTTCACCCATACGTATTTTCAAAAAATACAAACAACGCTACTAGAACAACATTACCAAACGAGCTCTAAAACACTAAAATAAACACTATTGGAAATGAGTTTTGTGTTTAAAATTTAAAAACAATTTTTAAAAAGTATGATCAAACAATACTAATTATTTAGTACTTGAGAAATAATGTTTATTCCTCTCATATAATATTGGATTCATTAATTAAATTCATGATGGAACTCGTTATTTAGGTGAGAGGAGAAAGCATTTGCTTCTAGAGTATTTTCTTCATCAAACGGCCGTTACAATTTCATCTTAAATGCGAATCAATGACATATAATCAATCAGCAAATCTCTTCAAGTTGAGGAATAATTATTCATTTAATAATATTGAATACTCCTATGAACTGAAAACCAAACCATATCTCATAATTTACAAAAATGTCACCACCCTTTTAGAAAACATAATAAAACCCAAGTTGAAAGCTGAAGACATCATTTGATTCATTTTGATGTTTTATAAAAAACTGAACCTCAACATTGTATTTTGAGAGTAATTTTCATAAATTGAAAACTATAACACTAATCCAAACACATGGGAAATAAGAGTTTTTGTTTTTGTTTTTATTTTTAAAAGTTGAAAACAAATTTTAAAATGTGCTATCAAACATAAGTAATTATTTGATACTTTGGGAGTAATGCTCATTCCTCTCATATAATAGTAGGCCCAGTTATTAAATTAGTGATGAGACCCACCATTTACGTGTGAGGAGGAAGCATTACTAGTGTACGGCGTATGGCAAGGGACCCATTTCCCCAGGCCCAAACTTAAATGGGCCCAAGAACGGTTCTAGGCTATAGGCCCACCGTCTCATGGACAACCATTAAGCGGCCCGATAGCGTCAACTCTCCATCTGAGAGTTCAATGAACGGCAGGACGGTCTCCTTAATTAGTAGATGAACCGATGATGTTCAGTTGTATCTCAACAGATCCGGAGTGCCTTAAGGGACTCCGTTGCTGGGCAACTTTCGGCGGTGGGTACCAATCCCAACATCTCAATTCCTGTTCCCAATGAAGCATGTTTTTGTCAGGAATAATCAAATTGGACCCCACCCGCACGAGTGGTATCAGAAGGCAATCATGACCCAATCCACTATCCTCAAGCTATAAATACATGGAGTAAAGGGGGAAAAGGGGTTAGACAATTGAGGGGTAAGATTGGGTGAATAACCGAACACACGAGAGAGAGAGAGGGCTTTGGAAGGGAGTGTGAGAGAGGGAAATTAGTTTGTGTAGAGCCTTTCATTGAACCTGTCCAGGAGTCACCCATTGTAGGATACTTAAAACCCACTAAATAAGTAAATTGTGAGCCCAGATACCAGGTCCAGTTTGGTGTGGGATATTGGGCACGTACAACTAGTATACTAATTCTTCATCAAACAAGTGTTCCAATTTCATCAAACAAGCATTTATGTGTGCTATCAAATATGAGTTTTTTATTACTTCAAGAGTAATGCTAATTTCTTTCATATAATAGTAGGTCTTGTTAATTAAATTTATTATGTAATCATCATTCACGTGAGAATGATGAAGCATTGCTCCAATAAAAATCTATTAAACAATCGTAACTTTTTTTAAAAAAAAAGTAAAGCATCAAACGGCTGTTACAATTTCATCTTAAATGCATTTCCTAACTGCAAATAAATGACATGTGATCTTAAATCCATTTCTTAAATGTGAATAAATGACATGCAATTAATAACAGATTTTTTAAGCTTATGAGTTATTACCAATTTCATTGTATTGAAAACAATTTTTTTTTATAGACTTTTAACCTATGGCGTCTGCTTCTGATGATTGCGCTCTTTATCATCTTATCATCAGACCAAGACACTAGTCAGTTTTCAGTGTAGGCGGGGATTGAACTCTAGATTTCTAATTCAACCAAAGGAGACTTTACTAGTTGAGCTAACTACAACCCACGAAAATATTTTTTAAAATGTGCTATCAAACATGAGTTTTTTAGTACTTCAAGAATAATGCTAATTTCTTTCATATAACAGTAGGTCTTGTTAATTAAATTCATTATGTGACCGTCATTCACGTGAGAAAGATGAAGCATTGCTCGAATAATTTTCTATTACACAATCATAAGTTTTATTTATTTATGTAAAGCATCAAACGGCCATTACAGTTTCATCTTATATCATTTCGTAACAACACATCTAGTAAGCTTATGAGTTATTATCATTTTCATGGTGTTGAAAACATTTTTCAAAATGTGTTATCAAACATGAGTTTTTAAGTACTTCTAGAGTAATGCTCATTTCTTTCATAAAATAGTAGATCTTATTATTCAAATTCATTGTGTGACCCTTCATTCACGAGTGAATGATGAAGCATTGTTTGAATACATTTCTATTAAACAATTGTTACTTTATTTTTTCCTTAAAAAAGTAAAGCATCAAACAACCGTTACAATTTCATCTTAAATGCATTTCTTAAATGCAAATAAATGACATGTAATCAACAACAAATCTAGTAAGCTTATGAGTTATTATCATTTTCATGGTATTGAAAACATTTTTTTTTAAATGTGCTATCAAACATGAGTGTTTCAGTACTCCTAGGGTAATGCTCATTTGTTTCACATAATAGTAGGTCTTGTTAATTAAATTCATTGTGTGATCCTTCATTCACATGACAAAGATGAAGCAATGTTTGAATAATTTTCTATTAAACAATCATTACATTTTTTTTTTTTAAAGTAATGCATCAACGGCATCTACAGTTTCATCTTAAATGCATTTCTTAAATGCGAATAAATGATATGTAATTAACAATTGATCTATTAAGCTTATGAGTTATTATCAATTTCATGCTATTGAAAACTTTTATTTTTTGGTTTGATAGAGTTTCAATCTATGTTGTCCACTTCTGATGATTGCGCTCTTTATCATTAGACTAAGACACCAATTGGTTTTTGGTGTACCAGAGATTAAATCTAATTCAACCATTAGAAACTTTACTAGTTGAGCTAAGTAGAACCCATAAAAATAGTTTTTAAAATGTGATATCAAACATGAAATTTTTTGTACTTTGAGAGTAATGCTCATTTCTTTCACATAATAGTAGGTCTTGTTAATTAAATTCATTGTGTGAAAAGATGAAATATTGTTTGAATAATTATCTATTAAAAAATCATTAATTTTTTATAAAGAGTAAAGTATTAAACGGCTGTTACAGTTTCATTTTAAATGCGTTTCTTTA
Source organism: Notholithocarpus densiflorus (assembly GCA_030021035.2). NCBI lineage: Eukaryota > Viridiplantae > Streptophyta > Magnoliopsida > Fagales > Fagaceae > Notholithocarpus > Notholithocarpus densiflorus. Next base: position 332,626 of record JARYZH020000171.1, read on the forward strand.
ATGTGAATAAATGACATGTAATAACAGCAAATCTATTAAGCTTATGAGTTATTATCAATTTCATGGCATTGAAAACATTTTTTTTTTTTTTTGGATAAAGTTTCAAACTATGACATCCGTTTTTGGTGATTGCGTTTTTTATCATTAGACCAAGACACCTATATGTTTTTGATGTAGGCGGGAATTGAACTTTAGATCTCTAATCCAACCATTGAAAACTTTACTAGTTGAGCTAACTAAAACCCATGAAAACAGTTTTTAAAATGTCTTATCAAACATGAGTTTTTAGTTACTCCGAGAGCATTGCTCATTTCTTTCACATAATAGTAGGTCCTATTAATTTAATTCATTGTGTGACCCATCATTCACGTTAGAAAGATGAAGCATTGTTTGAAATAATTTTCTATTTAACCATCATTACATTTTTTTTTTAGTAAAGCATGAAACGGCCATTACATTTGAAAGATGAAGCATTGTTTGAATAATTTTCTTTAAACCATCATTACTTTTTCTTTTTTTTAAGTAAAGCATGAAACGGCCGTTATAGTTTCATTTTAAATGCATTTATTAAATGCAAATAAATGACATGTAATTGATAACAGATCTATTATGCTTATGAGTTATTATTAATTTCGTGGTATTGAAAACAAATTTTTTTATTATTATAGAATTTTAACCTATGGCGTCCGCTTCTAATTATTGTGCTCTTTATCATCAGATTAAGACACTAGTCGATTTTTGGTGTAGATGGGGATTAAACCCTAGATCTCTAATTCAACTATCGGAGACTTTACTAGTTGAGCTAACTAAAGCCCATGAAAACAGTTTTTAAAATGTGCTATCAAACATGAGTTTTTTAGTACTCTGAGAGTAATACTCATTTCATTCACATAATAGTAGGTCTTGTTAATTAAATTCATTGTGTGACCCTTCATTCATGTGAGAAAGATGAAGCATTGTTTGAATAATTTTTCTATTAAACCATCATTACTTTTTTTTTTTTTTTAAAGTAAAGCATGAAACGGCCGTTACAATTTCATCTTAAATGCATTTCTTAAATGCGAATAAATGACATGTAATTAGTAACAAATCTTTTAAGCTTATGAGTTATTATCAATTTCACAAGTGTTTGTAGGGTGTGGAGGGTAATGGCCGAAGTTCAAGTTTCCAGGAGGGAGTTTCACACATATATACACTTAAATTAGGCTAGAGTAGAATTTCTATCTTGTATCAAATAAAAAATTATCAATTTCATTAGAGTTTTAACCTATGGCGTCTACTTTTGATGATTGCACTCTTTATCATCAAACCAAGACATTAGTCAGTTTTCGGTGTAGGCGGAGATTGAACCCCAAATTTCTAATTCAATCATTGTAGATTTTACTAGTTGATCTAACTAGAATCCACGAAAACAATTTTTAAACTGTGCTCTCAAACATGAATTTTTGAGCACTTCAAGAGTAGTGCTAATTTCTTTCATATAACAGTAGGTCTTGTTAATTAAATTCATTATGTGACCATCATTCACGTGAGAAAAATGAAGCATTGCTCGAATAATTCTCTATTAAACAATTGTAAGTTTTTTTTTTTAAGTAAAGCATTAGACAGCCATTACAGTTTCATCTTAAATATATTTCTTAACTGCAAATAAATGACGTGTGATCAACAACAGATCTAGTAAGCTTATGAGTTATTATAATTTTCATGGTGTTGAAAACATTTTTCAAAATGTGCTATCATATATGAGTTTTTTAGTACTCCTAGAGTAATGCTCATTTCTTTCACATAATCGTAGGTCTTGTTAATCAAATTCATTGTGTGACCCTTCATTCATGTGAGAATGATGAAGCATTGCTTGAATACTTTTCTATTAAACAATCGTTACTTTTTTTTATAAGTAAAGTATCAAACTACCGTTACAATTTCATCTTAAATGCAAATAAACAATGTAATGAACAACAGATCTAGTAAGCTAATGAGTTATTATCATTTTCATGGTATTGAAATTTTTTTTTTTTAAATGTGCTATCAAACATGAATTTTTCAATACTCCTAGGGTAATGCTCATTTCTTTTACATAATAGTAAGTCTTGTTAATTAAATTCATTGTGTGATTCTTCATTCATGTGAAAAAGATGAAACATTGTTTGAATAATTTTCTACTAAACAATCATTACTTTTTTTTTAAAAGTAATGCATCAAACGGCCGTTACAGTTTCTTCTTAAATGCATTCTTAAATGCGAATAAATGATTTGTAATTAACAACAGATCTATTAAGCTTATGAGTTATTATCAATTTCATGCTATTGAAAATAATTTTTTTTTGGTTTGATAGATTTTCAATTTATAGCGTCCACTTCTGATGATTGCACTCTTTATTATCAGACTAAGACACCAATTGGTTTTTGGTGTAGCGGAGATTGAACCCCAGGTCTCTAATTCAACCATCAAAGACTTTACCAGTTAAGCTAACTAGAACCCATAAAAACAATTTTTATAATGTGCTATATCAAACATGAAATTTTTTGTACTTTGAGAGTAATGCTCATTTCTTTCACATACTAGTAGGTCTTATTAATTAAATTTATTGTGTGAAAAGATGCAACATTGTTTGAATAATTATCTATTAAACAATCATTTATTTATTTTTTTCAAAAAAGTAAAGCATCAAACGGCTGTTACAGTTTTATTTTAAATGCATTTCTTAAAAGTGAATAAATGACATGTAGTTAACAACATATCTATTAAGCTTATGAGTTATTATCAATTTCATGGTATTGAAAAAAGTTTTTTTTTTTTTTTTTTAAAATAAAATTTCAACTTATGGCATCATTTTTTGATAATTGCGCTTTTTATCATCAAACCAAGACACCTGTAGGTTTTTGGTGTAAGCGAGAATTGAACCCCAGATCTCTAATTCAATCATCGGAGATTTTACTATTTGAGCTAACTAGAACCCACGAAAGCAGTTTTTAAAATGGTCTATCAAACATGAGTTTTTTGTTACTCCGGGAGCATTGCTCATTTCTTTCACATAATAGTAGGTCTTGTTAATTTAATTCATTGTGTGACCTTTCATTCACGTGAGAAAGATGAAGCATTGTTTGAATAATTTTCTATTAAACCATCATTACTTTATTTTTATTTTTTTTAAGTAAAGCATGAAACGGCCGCTACATTTGAAAAATGAAGCATTGTTTGAATAATTTTCTTTAAACCATCATTACTTTTTTTTTTAAAGTAAAGCATGAAACGACCGTTACAGTTTCATCTTAAATGCATTTCTTAAATGCGAATAAATGACATGTAATTAATAATATATCTATTGAGCTTATGAGTTATTATCAATTTCATGGTATTGAAGATAGTTTTTAAATTTTTTTTTTTAGAGTTTTAACCTTTGGCGTCCACTTCTGATGATTGCATTCTTTATCATCAGACCAAGACACCGATCTCTAATTCAACCATAAGAGATTTTACCTGTTGAGCTACCTAGAGCCCACGAAGACAGTTTTTAAAATGTGCTATCAAGCATGAGTTTTTTAGTACTCCGAAAGTAATACTCATTTCTTTCACATAATAGTAAGTCTTGTTAATTAAATTCATTGTGTGACCTTTCATTCACGTGAAAAAGATGAAGCATTGCTTGAATAGTTTTTACTTTAAAAAAAAAGTAAAGCATCAAACGGTCGTTACAATTTCATCTTAAATGAATTTCTTAAATGTGAATAAATGACATGTAATTAACAACAGATCTATTAAGTTTATGAGTTATTATCAATTTCAAGGTATTGAAATTAGTTTTTTCTTTTGTTTTTTATTTTTATTTTTATTTTTATTTTAAAGTTTCAACCTATGACGTCTACTTATGATGATTGCGCTCTTTATCATCAGATTAAGACACTAATCGGTTTTTGGTGTAAGTAGGGATTGAACTTCAGATCTCTTATTCAATCATCAGAGACTTTACTAGTTGAGTTAACTAGAACCCACGAAAATAGTTTTTAAAATGTGCTATCAAATATGAGGTTTTTAGTACTCTGAGAGTAATGCTCATTTCTTTCACATAATAGTAGGTCTTGTTAATTAAATTCATTGTATGACCATTCATTCACGTGAAAAAGATGAAGCATTGCTTGAATAATTTCTATTTTTTTTTTTATATAAAAAAAAGTAAAGCATCAAACGGCCGTTACATTTTCTTCTTAAATGCAAATAAATGTCATGTAATTAACAACAGATCTGGAAAGGTTATGAGTTATTATCATTTTCATGGTAGCAAATACTCCTTGTGAACCTAACTAGAAATGTCAAACTAAACCAAAGAGACTAGTGGATTTTGAATCACAAATCTTATAATTTACAAAAATCTCCCCACCCTCTTTAAAGAAAAATAAACTCAAGTCTCGAAAACATCAATTTGATGTTTTCAAAAAACAAATCTCAACATTGTATTTTGGGAATAATTGTCAAAAAAAGAAAACTAAAACATTGAAAAAAACACCATGAGAACTAATTTTTTTTTGTTTGTTTTTGTTTTTAATACTAGCTTAAAGCAGAATTTTAAATTGTGCATCAAACATGAATAATTATGTTGGACTCTAAGATCACTACTCCTTCATGTCACATAATATTATGTTATGTTAATTAAATTCATAATAGGACCTTCCATTTACGAGAGAAAAATGCACATTGACACGCGGAGTTTTGAATAATTTTTTATCAAAATAACCTTACAATTTCATCTTATATGCATTATTTTTAAATGCAAATCTAAGTAATAAACAAGCAAATCTACAACTCAAGTTGAGAAGTAATGTATCATTGAAGGATTTAGATACTCCCCTTGAATCAAATTTAGAAAAGGTCTAGAACCTGATTTTGTAACCAAATTTGCAATGAATCTCATAGTATCCCAATGACAGTGACTTATTCTAAGCAATTGGATTATGTCATAATTGTGCGAGCGTAGTAGTAAAGTAAATGACCGATTTTTCTACCCAAAATTGGATTTCATTTTTTATTATTTTTATAAAAAAGTTAGTCCACAACAGCACATGCTGACGTGGCAAACACCCAACTATTATAAAACCCCCCCAACACCACACAAACAAAAGCGCACACAGACCATAGGACAAACCAAAAAGAACAACCAAAGTACTCTGTCTCTCTGTGGCTTTGTTTGATACTAGGAGGAGAGAACTGTGAGAGCTGAGGAAAATAAGAGTGAGCGAGTGAGCGAACCGGCCGAAATGTGTCTCACCGGTACGAACTGTACCGGAGGAACCGGAGGAGGAGGGGTTTCTAAAATAAACGATGACGTTTTGCAGAACATTCTAGGGAGGTTGCCAGCCTTAACCTTCGCATCAGCTGCGTGCGTTAGCAAATCCTGGAATCGTGTCTGCAGTCGATTCCTCACGCGCCCTAAGCTCGCGTCGGCTCTCTCTCTCAACCCCTCTCTACACGTAAAATACTCCACTCAAAAATAAATTTTATTTTATTTTTCTCATTTTTAATTAATTTATATATATATATATCATTTTATTTAATTATGACTTACACTTGTTTTTAATTTTCATTATTCTTATGGTTTCAATTTTTCCATTTCAATGATATATGTTAGTTCTTTTTCAATTCTCCAAAAAGAAAGTTAGTCCTCTTTCAATAATATATATGTATATATATTTTTTTTTGATGTGAATATATATATATATTTATATATATATATATATTTTTGGTTAAAAAAGTTAACTGATATCTAAAATAATATTTTTAGAAACTTTTTATTATATGTAAAAAAAAATTGTTACAATTTTTTATATTTTTCATAAAAATGGTGTTTTTTTTTTTTTTTTTTTTTTTTTTTTTTTTTTTAATTATAAAATATCGTTAAGATCCTTGTAGCCCAAGCTATATATTTTCATTATGTGTATATGGCCTTTAAATCCATTTTTCATTTAAAAAAATGGTGTCCTTGGGCCACCAGTTAATAGAGCCATTTTTTTTTTTTTTTTTTATTATAAAATATTGTTAAGACTCTTGTAGTTTTTAAATCCATAGCAAAAGACGAATCGGAAATGGAAGGAAGGACTATATTGAAAATAGATGTAAATTAAGAGGCTGAAATGAAAAAAAAATTGAAACTATAGGATAGAAATAAAAGCATGTTAAAGTTTAAAAGGAAATAATTAGTTAATTAATTACATCTGTTTAAACTTTAACAACCCTCAATTCCTCATAATTCAAAATTGTGGCTCACTGAATTTTTTTTTTTTTTTTTTCATGTTTATTTTTGTTTTATAGGAAGCTGTGAAAGAGGTATTTGATAAGGTGCTCTCGGAGCCAATTCGTCCACAATTTGCAATCGCATTCATTGGCGTGCAATTCAACTTGAAAGAGACTCACAAACTTGTATTAAGTTTAACTCTGTTTTAATTAAATATATTTATTATCCAATTTTTTTTTTTTTTTACTAATTTTTTTATTTATTTATAATGCTTTGTAGATTACAGAAAAGCTAGGCGGTGAGATTCCTATAATTACTAATGCTGCCAGTGGAATCATTGGTGTTGATGCTAAAACTAATGTGCTCAGAGAGGTTTGTGATTGTCTGTGTGTGTGTTTGTGTAATTTTTTTCATTAATTTGTTTGAAGTACATTAAATATTATTATTTGTGTTAATTTAAGGAAAAAGTTTACTCCAAACTGGTCTGGTCGAAAATTCTTCAAACCCATTGCGTGGCGGTTGACAAGACTATGCATGTGCACTTTTAGTCACATGACATTTTTTAACGAGTCACGTGACTTGCTTAAATGATACATGTGAACAGTTTTATGAATCGCAAAGTATTGGATTGGAGGACATTCCTCCAAACTGGTTTGGAATAAAAAAAACTTTGCCCTTAATTTAATTAAATTTATTTTTTTAAATGTAGGTGAAGTGGGAATTAGGAGATGAGGATGGTACTAATTGTGAGGAATATAATACTGTTAGTAATTTAAACCGAGGGATTGTTTTGGTCGTTGGATTTGTACCTGGGCTCAAAGTTGCTGCTGTCCCGCTTATACGGCCTAAGAAGGTATATAAATTCAGTCTTATATGGTACAATGATATGACAATGCAATTTTTATGCGTGCTTTATACTAGGATGCTCTCAATTTTGTTTTTAACATGAAATGTGAACATTTACTAGATGGAAAAAGATCATTCCCCCTATCAAAAAAAAATTCCTGTTTCAAATTGATTCATTTCATGGTTGACATTAAATATTACAAATCTGAACGTTTATGTGTTTAAATGATAATTTTAAATGACGTGGTATTGTATCTACTGTTGGATATAAGAAAGAAAATCTTAAACCTGAAATAGACTTGGGGGAAATGGAAGGATTCTAGCTTCATGATTAAGATTTGATTTTTCACAAGTTTATGGGTGAAAATGGATATTTTAAATGATGTGGAGTTATTTCCCGCTATTTTTGAGAGGGAGTATTTGTGAGTCCTACAAATTATTTGGTAGGTTTGTAAATGTATGAAGAAATTGGCTTAGGCATTTCTTTTTCCAATGACAGGGAAATCAAATGGCCATGGTTGACAAGTTTGTGATTGATATTATGAATTATACAGCATCTGTTTCGGGTTGTACATCTCCAACTGGCATCATAATGTTTGGAGTAAGTATGAGTGTGTGTGTGTGTGAGTTTTGATGGGCTATTAGTTGTTTCACTTCTAAAGAAAATACTTGATTTTCATTTCTTAAAGTGGGGTTTAGTTCTTTTGTGTTTCTAACATTTGACATATGTGATGTTTTAGGATCAAACTATTGACATGAAACCCGTTATTGCAAAGATGGGTGAGAACCGAGCTCTTCTTGATTCTATTTCTTTGTTAATACTTTTCATGGATCACATCGAAAATTTTGCAGTCTTTTCTGTGTCAATGATCAGTTTTCTTAGAGTTGTATGTGTGTGTGTATATATTACTCAAGCACCTGCTGGATCTTGAATTCACGGTCTCACCCTCTTCCTTGTTTTTATTAGGAGAGTATATATCCTTTCAGCTAGTCCATTGGCTGTATTGATTTAAGTTTTAGTTAGTAAATAGTAATGTAGTCCGAGATATTTAGATTTTCTTGTGAATTGTAATAGATGCTATTCACATAGCTTCCAAATGATTAAATCTAACTGCTCTAATTGCAGATCACGCTATGCCTGAGGAAACAACCATCGTGGGTGATGCAAGTGGTTCCTTCTTGTTCAGAAGCGGCGATAGCTCTCACAGCTACAGTGGGGATTTGTACTTTTTCGATGCTGTTGCTCTTGTATTTGCAAGGGACAAAGAAAAGTCTCATGGTACTTCATTTTGTTAATAAATTAAGCCCCAAGCTTCTAGTACTTGTTTTGAAATTAAATTTTGTATTTTTTCCCTCTCATTTTCTGGATCATTAGCTAAAATAAGAAACTTTATATTTTATCACAAATTCTCTAGTATGATATGATTGTAGTACCTTTAATGTTTCTGATGCTCCATTACGTATTGTCTTCTAATATTTCAAATTTCTTCTTTGACAAAACTATCAACTGGGGGGATTCTGTTTCAATAAGCAGGTATAGGGGAAACTCAGTTCTATGTTACACTGTCAACTGGTGTAATTCCATTTGGTCCCCAACTCACAGCAGTTTCTGTGAGAGTGAAAGATCAAGGATGTTCATGGCTCTCTGCCAGCATGGAAGGATATCATGAGATTCTTGGTGGCCAAGATCTTTTAGACAGTATTAATGAAGTGGTATGTTGATTGAGTGTTAACTTGTATATAATTATTTTTATTCACAAAGTATTCTTCTTACACCATCCATTCTTAAATTATATAGTCTACATTTTTTTTTTGGGATGCCCCTTGCCGTCAAATCTGTTACATATAATATAATGTATTTTCACATTTCCTTTTTGATAAGTATAATGTATTTTTCACATTTCATTGTGATATTTGGAAGTTGATAATGATAAGTTGAAAAGCATTAAGTAGTTATTATGTTGTTAAAATGCAATTAGTCTAGTGACCAAAATTTGATTTTCATAAGGTCTATTTTTCTAAAATTCAATCTTATTCTCCCTTGTTCTTTATTTTGAGTTACTGCTCAGTTTCTATTTACTTTTTGTCTTTTAAAGATCTTTCTTTTCCTCAAATGACAATGGATTTTGTTGCAGATGGATCAAGATGACATCGATGAGTCTCCTGATTTGTACATCGGGGTCACACAACATAGAGAATGCTCCATTGGGTCAGTCCAACTGAGATCGGCAACATCCTTGGCATTTTATGAAGTTTTAGGGTAAGATATCATTTTTGCCCCCTAATATGTGGTTTACCTCATTTGCATTTGTGATGACTGTTCATTCAAGCTACAAGGACTGCCCATTGAGCTTGTCCATTGACTCAAGTTGCATATCTTGTGTTGGAAATTTTCATGCTAATGTTGAGTTTTTAAGTCCCACATCAAGTAGTATTGAATATTTGATAAGAGTGAGAAAATTGATATACTTGGTGGGACCCATTAGCTTAGAGCTTATGTCTGTGTCCCAACATGTATATCAAGCCCCGCAGCAACACTTGAATCAGTGCTAAGTTGCACACCACTGGTATATACTCATCTAATGTGCTTCTTCAACTCTTGAATGGTGCACAGAGCTGAGTAGGTAAGTTCACCGTGAAGCAATCAGCCAAATACTATCAATTACTTTGTGATAATCAGATGACTTTTACATACTGGGTTTAGTTCTTGAGAAGTTTAAAGTTTGAATGGATTCTGGTCTTGTGGCACATATGGTTTACTAAAAGACACAAATTTTGGAAGAATGGCCTGTGGTGCACATCCATAAACAACGAGTTTCTGGAATTTTAATATTTGCATGAGGATTTTTTGTGGTGCATGTCCATAAATGATAATATCCAGAAATCTTTAAGCAAAATAAATCAATTGTATAAATAATATGGTATTTTCATTTCAAAGAGTATTGGTAACATTTTCCTAGAGAACTTGTATTTTCGTTGAGACAAATGATTACTGATATACCTTTCATTCTTGTCCTTTTCCCCTACAGAAGATTGAAAAGATTGACAAATCAAAAAACTGATTTCTGGGTTCTTATTGTTTTTAACAGTGGAGATAATCAGTACTTTGTTGTTGATGGTGTTGGTATCAAACCTGGTGACTCCTTCCTATTCTACCATTCTGATTCTGAAACTGCATCATCTTCTTGTGCCAATGTCTTTGAAGATCTTGAAGCTTTGAAGACAGGTTCGAATGACAAAGATCACCGTGACGTAATAGGTGTTGCTGATAATGGTCCGAAGAAAGCAGTATTTGGAGGCTTTATCTTCTCTTGCCATCTTCGTGGTGAGTCATACTTCGGACGCCCTAATGTTGATAGTGACCCGTTCTCTTTGAACTTTCCGAATGTACCACTAGCGGGCTTATTTTGTACCGAGGAAATTGGGCGTGACTCTCCAGGCTCAAGTGCACAGAAGGAGGGTCAAGAACCGTCTTTTGGCCGATGTTGCCTGCATGTTTATAGCACAGTTTATTTAGTGATGTCATATGTTCCTCCACCTTTGGAGCTCTGATCTTGTCCATGTTATTCTCCACAATGGTTGGAACCTTGTGGGAAAAAAATTACTCTACATGAGCTCTTAATGTATGCGTCTATGCGGATTTTGGTTTTGACAAGTAGTAATCTGAATTTGTTTTTCAAGTAAAAGCTGCTGATATTAGAGTATGGACTACAAATATTTTGCTAGGAAAACTGTTAGTTTTTATATGCATATTGCCTGGAAAATTTTTCTTCAATTAATGCTATAGATCGAGGTTGGAGAAAATTTTGTTTGAGCAATTTAATTTCAATGTTTATGCTGAGTTGCAAAACGACTAATTTGGTCCTAAAAGTTTGGTTTTAGCATTGTAAATAGGTGTACAAGTTAAAATAGCAACTAGCTTTTGGCTTTACATTCTTTTTCTTTCCTCGTCCTGAAGTGCTCCTGCACCATTGGTCTCCATGTCACATTATAAACCATAAAGCATTAGGAATTGAACGCTTATGGGACACCCTCTGTGAGTACAAACTGGATTCATCACATTATTTGTCAAATTAGGTTGTCGGCATGTTTTCTCGACCGAAAGTAAGGTTAGTCTTGAAAAGACTGACCCCACTTTCTTATATAATATATATTTTTTTTAAAGGTAATACTTAGATAGAGTACTTTATATGTAATATATTAGGTTCCTTAATTAAATTCAAATGGATTGTTTTGAATTTAATTTCTTAAGTCAATGTAACAAAATGTTTGAATGTAATTGAGATAACTAATGTACTACATCTCTAGGTAAAGTATCTAAGTTTTAACAAAAAAAGAAAAAAAATTAAAGCCATGTTTGCGAATAGTGTCTTATTGATAAAGAGTAAAATAGTCTTGAAAAGACTGAGACTTTCCACTTATTTATATATAATTTTTTTTTTTTAAAGTAAAACCTATAGTAAGTAAATTAGGTTTCCGAATTGAATTGATTCTCAAAAAAATGGTTTCCCAATTAAATTTAAACCCTTGTTTTTAGAAGAAAATTCATACACTTGTTGTTTTAAATTTAATTATTCTTGAAAAAGGTAACGCTATTCTTATGTTACATTATTATTATTATTATTATATTTAATTAAGTAGATGTAGGACACTATATCATTTATTTTTGAGAAGTACAATATCCTAGTTTTAGCCAAAAATAAAAAATAAAAAAATAAAATTGAAGCCATGTTTGCTTTAATTACAAGTTTGCCATCAGTTTAGTTACCGTTTAAATAATTGAGCGTCTCTCTCTCAGTGTGCGTTTGGTTACAAATTAAAAAGTCAGCTTATTTTACTATTCAGTTTATTTTTGCTACTATTCATGGGCTCTATTGCACTTTTTGGTACTATTCATGGGTGTTACTATACTATTTCAACTAATTTTTACTTTTATCTACAGTACTTTTAGCAAAAAGTTTTAAGTTTCAGCAAAATAAGCGGATCTCAAACAGACAGTCTCTGTCTTTGCTCTCTCTCACTGTCTCTCTGTCTCTCTTTCTCTCAAACTCAGATTTGCATCTGCTTCTTCTTGTTCAGGAAATAGTCAAATAGGTACGTCTGTTACTAATAAATCAAGACACTCACTTTTTATTTATTTATTAAAAGTACATTAAAAAATCATTCTTGCTTTGATATTAGAGTAAGGCAGCTTCCATTGAAGATTTTAATCAAAATTTTTATTTTTGTTGGGTATTACTTAGTTACTCTAATTAAACAAATGGAATCATTAGGAATTGCTCCCACGGTTTGTATTCTCACTGTTTTGATTAATTGCTTCTGCCACTTCAACCAAATTGATTTCGGGTTTTCTGTCTTGACAACAATTTTGTAACTTGGTTATCACCCAAAACTTGTATTTCTAAACACTTTTTGTGTCCAAGGTAATTAACTTTGTTGGAGCTGTGAAGTTGGTAGAAGAAATGAAGAAGAAAGGGTATGAACCTTACTACTACTATTAGTAGTGGTAGAGAATACTTGGAAAGCCTTAACAGAAGCAGTTCTTACTTTGAAATCTGTGAGGGATCACTGCAAATCTCGAAGCTTAAGCAATCTTGATCAATCCTTAGCCCTGTTTGATAGAATGATAATTAAACAAATGGAATCATTTGGTATGATAATTGGCACCCAAAGAGGGCTCTATAAAAAAATTTGGGCATGGAATAGTGTATGATGCTGCCAGCTCAATAAATGCTAAACTCTCTAGTGTGATTCTAGACAAGGCTTGAAATTGGAGCTATGTAAGGTGTGATGATCTTGTTACTATTCTGTGTAATTTATCATGGATTGCTATAGGTGAATGTGATAAGGCTGTATGGATTCTCTCCAAATCAGGTACTTTCTATATCTCAAGTGCTTGGGACCAAATTAGGCTAAAAAGGTTTACTGTCAAATGGTGGAAAATTGTTTGGTTTAAAGGCATCCCAAGGCATGCTTTCATTACTTGGTTGGCTTTGAGGGATAAATTATCTACTAATGAAAGAATAGTTAGTTGGAGAATAAGTTGTGACATTTTGTGTGTACTCTTTAGAACAAGCATTGAAAATAGAGACCATATCTTCTTCAAATGCCCCTTTTTTCAAAGTATTTGAAGGATAATTAAAAGATGGTGCTGTCAAGAAGGCCTTGATGAATAGGGGTGGCTCAACCATTAGGCCATTTATGCAATGGCCTAACCCCTGGATGGAAGAAGGTCTCCCCTTAAATAGAATATATTATATCTATTTGTCTTCTACGATTGCAAAAATAAAATAAAGAATAAAAAAAATGTAAAGCCTCTCACCTAGCAAAAAAAAAAAAAAAAACTTCTATTAACCAATAGAATGCTTTGTCTATCGGTCTTACAATGTAAAAACTTTTAATCAATGTCCAAAATTTTAATGAAAAAAAAAATCATTTTTAAAAATATTATATTTTTTCCAAATGTTGTGCATTCTATTAATATGTTTTACTACATTTGCGGTAGCTTAAGAGCGTCAAAATTTTCAATCTCCCAAAAATTTTACTTTTCCTTTTTCTGTCCATCAAAATTAAAATTTATTGTTCTTCAGAAAAATTCATTATTGAAACTCATTGTTCAATACTAGTCCAATATTGCAAAGAGAGAAAGTGACCATCTCAAACATGATAAACATGATTTTTATTATTATACTGACTGTTTAGATTTATTTTTAGAATTAAAAATTAAAATAAGTTTCATAAATAGATGAAAATAGCCCAATTAACATATTTAGTTATGTACCTTTCAAAAAAAAAAAAATTAGTTATGTATAAAGGCTAGATTCTTTTTCTAATGCATGTATTGCTTGTAAAATATTAACTAACAATACATTTACATTTGTGTATGTAGAAAGAAGTTATCCATAACTAAAATTAATAAATTCATATTTAAGATCGACTATGTTACAAGACAGATTGAGTGAATTAGCAATATTACCAATTGAAAAGGAAATCTTAACGGAACTTGAAAAAAAAAAAAACATGATTAGTAGTAATCATGCATTTCAAAAGGTAAAAAAAATAGATTTTTAAATTGAAAAAAAAATCAAAACATAAATATTATTCAGTTAATATTAAACATAAGAGAAGAACCCACTAAAAATTATCGTTTTAGGATCCAAAATGTGTTGCGTTAGTCCTAGATTAGGCCCTATTATTGCAGATTGTGAATTTAAGCCAGGCCGTTTGAAGCATAATTGAGGTATTTAACAAAAACGATGTCATTTAGAATTTAGAAGCTTTTTAAAATTATTTTATTTCATATTTAAAACACTCTATGCATATGAAAAAAATCCTCATACCAATGTGACCTTATATTGCATGAAAGACAACACGCCAATACCATGATTAAAATTTCATAATTTTGACATTATCATCATGCTATTAGTACAAATAAATCAATTCAATTGAGGCTAAAGTTGCAAAAAATAAACAAATATCAAATTGATGGCTTTGCAAAAAAATGTTCAAAGGATCACTTCTGGGATATTGGAAGAAACTATTTTCACATAAAATAAATTAGGCCCCTTTAGATTGTTGCCTCAGGCCCCATAATGTGTACACTGTTGATGATAAATGGGTATCTCATCACTTGCAATGTACAAAATTAGAGAGAAAAAAGCTTAAGGGCAAATTGTTGCGGGCATAGTGATAACATAGGAATAAATTTTAGGGGTCATAAAATGTTGGCGTGTGAGTGTGTTTCAAACACTTAGTATTTTACTTTGTGTCTCACATTGGTTAGGAGTGAGCTATTTGATGTTTATAAGCCCTTGTTACTTGATAAAATTCACTTAATTATCGAAAAAAATATACATATTTCAGTTTATTAGTCTCAAGGATATATAAAAAATAGTCTGTTCCGGGAGTCAATTAGAAAAAAAATGAATAAAACTATCTGTCATGTTAGAAACTGGAGTTCCCAGGTCTTCTGTTGAGGCAGAATATCGTTCAATGACAATCACATGTTGTAAGATAACTTGGTTATTTTACTTGAAGATTTCAAAATACAACATCACAAAGCAGTTTTACACTATTGTGACAACAAGGCAACTCTGCATATAGCAGCAAATCCAGTGTTTCACAAAAGAACTAAACACATTGAGGTAGAATGCCAGCTAATAAGGGAGAAGATTCAAGCTGGATTGATAAAAACATTCCACATTGCAAGCAATTGTCAATTGGCAGATATTTTTACAAAAGCTCTCGGCTTACCAGGCTTCATGAATTTGTTGAAAATATTAGGTGTGTTGAATGTGTTTTGATCAAATATCCAAAGCCTATTCAAGACTCACTAGCAATCCCCACATCAGAAGCAGCTATGGTCTTGAGGGGGACTATTAAGAAGAAAAAAGAGAATGTGGCTTAAACATTGCGTTTTGGTAGAGTAAGTGAAGTACGTGCAGCTCACTCTCATGCCCACATGCCATAACAAATTAAGGGATTGAAACAGAATTTCCCGCTCCTTTTTTCCTTTTATTTTTTATGCTCATTTGTATATGTATAGCAGAGCTATGTATTGGTTTGGTACACTTTTTCATTTTCTTGGTTAAGCAATAAAGAAGCTAACCATTCAGTCCAAAACTCTCTCTACAATTAGCAATAAGACAAATTATGATTTAAAAGTCATCTTAAACTGTGGATGATTTTTCATTTTTTTTTTGCTATTGTGTTAATTTAATTCATGAAAATTTTAAAATTGTTTATTATTACTTGTTTCAACTCCCATTGTAAATTTGTTTTTTTTTTTTTTTTTTTTTTTATAAAAAATATAATTTTTTTTATACAATATATAAATTCTACTTTAACTTAATTTAATTGTATATGTGTGTGAAGCTCCCTCCTAGAGACTTTTACCATCTAAAAAATTACTTTATTTATTCTACCATACCACTTTACAATACACCCAACATCCCAAACAATATTCTTTCTTCCTCTTCCAAGCAACCACCACCCCGTACAACCAAAATCCCAACCTAGCAACCACCGCCACCAAACCCACCACCATTCCACCACACATAGCAACCATTGAAATGACCCACCAAAGAAACAATACACCACTAAAACCCACTACCAGTCCCAACCCAGCAACCACAGAAATGACCACCACCAATCTCAACCTAGCAATCACTGAAATAACCACCATCAAAACCAACCACCAATCCCGACTAAGCAACCACGAAACCTAGCCACTGATTCAACCCAACCAAAAAGGAGAGAGAGAGAGAGAGAGAGAGAGAGAGAGGGATAATAAAATATGTAAATTTTTTTTTTGAGAATCAAATACTAAGAAGCACGGGTGCGTTTCCAGATTCGAGTGCGGGACTCGACAATTTTTGAAAAAGTAGGGTGCGGGTGCGGCGGGGTGCGGCAATTAAAAAATTATTAAAAATATTTTTATTTATATTTTCTATATTTTGCTAAGCATACTTTTTCACATTATATAAACATATACCAAATTTAAGAGCAATAGTAGATAATAACTAAAACATGATGTTCATAAATTAAATACAATACATAAGTTTGAAACTAAAACATTGAAATTAGAATACAAGGAGGGAGGCAGGGAGTAGAGAGAGGCAGAGAGCAGGGAGGCAGTGATGGTTTTAGGGTTTTTTTTTTTTTTTTTTTTTTTAAAGATGTTTTTGCATTCTTTTTTTTTTTTTATAAATAATTTTTACTTGAATTTCGGCCTGATTTAAAGCCGATATCGGCCGGTATTACACTGAATCGGTAGGTTTCGACTGGCCGATATGATCCGATTCGACTCGAGTCAGCGTGTATCCAGAAAAAAAAAATCCAACGAGGCACCGACGCGCGGGCAGCGGCGTCGCCCATTGCACCCCACATCGGGCTGCGTCAGACGCCGGTGCAGCACCCCTATAGCCGCGTCAATGCTTTCTAGATCAAATATGTGAATTTAAGTTTACAAACAATGAACAGAAATTTGTAAAAATACCAAATTATTGTAGTAGGTTGGTATAATTTTATACATAGAGCAATCCGGTTGTTGTATGTTTTTAATGGTTTCAAATTGTAAAATAGTAATTTGGGGAGTTTTGCACCTCTTAATGCTAATACTCTTAATGAATCAAATACTTGTATGACTAACATGGACAATGGATACCTGCAACAAAGGATATCATATGATGCCCAAGTTAGTGCTCTCTCTCTATATAGATTTTTTAATCATGGCTTGAAATTAAGTTTGTATTGAGGTTCTCAAACCAAAAAAAGAAGCCTGTATTGAGGTTTCATGACGCTATATGGGTGACTGAACATGTGGGACGACAATTGTAATTTTGGGCCAAATCCTAAGAAGTATATATATTGAGTAAGTTTAGTGCCACAACAATTTTCACTATTTTTACCACAATTTGTCTATGTGGCGAGTTGTAAGTGGTGGAAATAAAATGGTGGGTCTATGTGGGTCCATGATTCCACCACTCACACAGGTCGCCATGTGGCAAATTTGTGGCAAAGTATTAGTTATGGTACCAGACTTACTCATATATATTCATTACCCCACATTTAGATCGGTTGGACTTAAGCCTTCATGAATCAAAGTCTTGCTCAATCATTTTGAACATGTTTAAGATAGGCAAAGACCAACTCAAATGATTTAGCTGAATTGGGTACATAAAATAAGACTTGCTAGTTACACCCATATCATAGCTAATTTAAATCTCAGTACAAAATCAAAATCAAATAGACGAAAATGTACCACTTATCCAATTTCAGCATTCCTAATTTTTTTTTTTTTTTTGAAAACTAAGAATGAATAATAGTCATCTTAAATCTATTTATTAAATTTCAAGATTAAATTGAAACAAATGATAATTTAACAAAATTTTCAAATCTCACTTAATTCAACACACAAAAGGCGAGTTTTAGTAACAAGCTTAATCAGTTGATTCTCTTATCCCTAAAATTAGCATTTACCAATATTAAAAAGATATCTATTGTTATAGGTTTCAAATAATTGTGTTTATCAAAACCCAAAAAAAAAAAAAAAAAATCTTACAGGTTTAAAATAATTGTATTTATCAAAAAAATAAAATAAAATAAAGGCTAAATTGCAAACTACACCCTTAAAGTTTAAAAGCATTTGAATTTTACACTTTAAAATTTCAAATTTTACCCCCCTAAAGTTTTATTTCATTTGAATCAGCTTCTTCGTCCATATTTTTTGTTAAGTAATATATAAACTTGCCTTGTGTGTTTAGTTTTTATTAACAAAAAATATGGACGAAAGGTTGTTGATGTAAATGAAATAGAAATTTCAGGATGTAAAATTTAAATTCTGAAATTTTAAAGTGTAAAATCTAAATGCTCCAAAAACTTTAGTAGCAAGTATCCTTTGGCGGGAATAGTTCCCGCGGGATTATACTTTAGTTACATATAAAAGCACGCGGGTACTATACTCTACATTTCACAACAACGATGAGTGAGGCAGAGTCATCATCCAAAATCAAAACGCACTGTACGACAACAGAGTTGTCGTCGTCGTCGTCGTCGTCGTTGTTCGCTCTGCTAAACGACGACGTATTGCAGAACATTCTAGCGAGACTACCGGCCTTGTCGTTCGCATCAGCGACGTGCGTTTCGAAGCTGTGGAACAGAGTCTGCAATCGCGTCCTCTCTCGCCCTAAGTTCGCTTCTGCTCTCTCTCTCGATCCCTGCCCCTTTGTATGTAAAAAGAAATTTACCACTCTACCCTTCTCCTATATCTCTGCTTCAAATTAGGGTTTTCAGAAAGTACATTGATTGCATTATAACTGAAGTGTGGATTTTTTGTACTGAAAATTGATATAGGGTGCTGTGGAAGATGTTCTTGATAAAGTGCTCTCGGAGCCGATTCGACCGCATTTCGTTATCGCAAGCATTGCCCGTGGATTCGAGTTGCCTGATGCTTTTCGCCCTGTATGGATTCATCTTCATCTTTCTTTTTAAAATTAGTTTCTATTTTCGTCGCAAAAAAATAAAAAATAAAATGTCACTCGTTTCGGGTTTTTTTTGCCCCCCGTTAAGCTAATTTTGCGAACATATTAGTTATGTGACCACTTTTGTAACTCGAGTTTTTAAAACTCAATTCAACTAGAAACTTTTTAAAAAAAATATCATCTCATGATTTTCTGCATGGAACTCGAGTATCTGAGACTTAAATTTATAACTAATGTGTTTGGGAAATTAGCCTAACGGGTGAAAAAAGCCTCATTTCTGCCATCCCATTCATTTTTTGTGAGCATATGTAACAGAATTTAAAAAAAAAAAAAAATTAATTTAGGTAAATTTGTTCCGAAAATATCTTCAAGGTATTATTTTTGTCCACAAAAACTTAATAGGAGTAGAGAGTATTATATTTCTAGAGATAGTAAAAGAACTTTTTAAATTTTAAGGATGAAAATATAAGGTGAGCTATATTTTAGGGCGGAAAGGATATTTTAGCATACACACACGTGTGTATACGTATATGTATATAATTTGTTAATGTTATTTTAAGGCTGAAATATAATTTTTGGCCCAAGTTTGATTTTCGTTTCTCAAATTTAGAAAGTTGCACTTTTATCCTTGAAATCGGTCTTTTTTTTTTTTGTTGAAGTCATGTTAGGGAAACTACAAATTTTACTACATTAGTCTTACGAACTTGAGTTTTAGTTTCTAAACATAAGACAAAAGCATAGTTAAGAAATTTATTTATTATATGTGGCACCAATCACAGTTATCACAATTATTGTCTTGTCAATTTGTAAACATTTTGTAGTACAATTGATGGGCTGAAATATAATTTGTTAATGTTGTGTTTCAGTCAATTTGTAAACATTTTGAGGGATGACAATTGAACATGAACCAAATATAAGGAATGAAAAGTGTAGTTTAGCCTTATTTAGATTGTGACTTAAATGTTTGTTAATGCATATAATACAGATTGTGAGAAGGTTTAAGAGAACTCCGATTGTTATTTCTATTGCCAATGGACTAATTGGAAGGGATGCACTTACCAATGAATTTAGAGAGGTTCATCTCTCTCTCTCTCCTTTTTTTTGGGTACTTTTTATTGGTAAATTGTCATTTTTGGGGGAAGTTGTCGTAGAAGAATAATGATTTTACTTATGTTGATTTTTTTTAACAACTTAAATGTTAATGTAGGCAAATTGGGGAGCTACTGATGGTGATTCAGACGATGAATATGGCTCGAACATAGAAGACACAAATCATGGCATTGTTTTGACTATTGGCTATGTACCAGGATTAAAAGTTGATGCAATCCCACTTCTAGGAAATCCCTGGGTGACTAACTTTTGCACTGAAACATGAATGCTGATTTTCTCTAATAATGGCTTTATGTTAGGAAATATGAAATATTAATATTATATATATTTTTTGAGTAAAAGGTCATTATAATATTGATATTATGTTAATATAATGAGTTTATCTGAAATAGCCATCTTAGATGATGTGGCAGGGTGTTCAAGATAATAATGGCTTTATGTTATGAAATAT
The DNA here is from genome assembly GCA_030021035.2 of Notholithocarpus densiflorus. Lineage (NCBI taxonomy): Eukaryota > Viridiplantae > Streptophyta > Magnoliopsida > Fagales > Fagaceae > Notholithocarpus > Notholithocarpus densiflorus. The sequence goes on from JARYZH020000171.1 coordinate 353,241, forward strand.
TGATATTATGGTGTTTTTTTTTTTTTTTTTTTTGATGTTAGGATACTGCATTAATTTTTCAATGAAAATTGGCAACTTTTTGTCATTTATTAATTTTTAAGGAAAGGTGTTAAATTTATTATGAGCTGACATTAAGAAATATTTGGATATTAGGAACCCAAAGTGGCAATGACTGACAAGTTTGTGAAGGATATTAAGAAATACACAGCCTCGGTTTCGGGTTGTACATCCCCAGTTGGGATTATAATGTTTGGAGTAAGTTCATCCTTCAATATCTTTAGAACAGTTCCTCCTTGGTTGTGTTACTAACATGTGATGTGGATGATTTTATAGGAAAGGCTTGTGGACTTGAAACCCCATATTGATGTGTTGGGTGAGTATCGATCTGCCCATTCAATTTCTTTTATTTATTTATTTATTTATTTTTCTTTTATTAGACTTTATTTTAGAGGAGAAGAAATTAAATCTTTCGTTTGGTTTCTGAGAAAGGTTATGTAATGGAAGGTTCCTTTGGTCCTTGGAAGTTTATACTATTACTAGTGAATTTTGATGATCTGTTAGTGGCAAGCTTGTACTTGACCGGCTTTAGTTGATTACAACTTGTGTATTGCAGATTATGCCATGCCAAAGGAAACTGTGATTGTGGGTGATGAGAGAGGCCGCTTTCGATATAACAGTAGAGGTTTCTGTGGAAATGGCTACTGTGAAGATGCTGTAGCTCTAGTATTCGCAAGGGATAGACACAAGTCTAGTGGTAGTTATTATTGTGTTTATTTATGTGGTACTATTTGTTATCTTATGCGTCCAAAATGAATTATGACATTATTTTCTGACATGCACATTTTTTATTATTATGTATTAATAGATTTATGGATAATCATGGGAAATAAATTGAAAAATGTGTACAATTAACAGGAGAGGGGTGCTTTGTGAAGCTCAACTCTGTCCCATCATTATATGGTCTCTGTGTTTTTACGTCTCTATTACTCTAATTCAATTCTTCACGTCCGTTATATACATGTCTGTATTCTATGTACTTACTTTCCTTTTGCTTGAAGTTATGATTTTCTATCACTTATATCTCTCTCTCTTTTTCCTTGGATTTTCTGTATACAATAAGGTATAGGGGATATTCAATTTCATGTTGCATTGTCAAATGGTGTATCGGCAATAGGTCCCAAATACAAGGCAGCTTCTGTTACATTGGACGGACCTAATTCACCTCGTCGTACTACTTCTACATGGCTTACTGCTAGAAGGGAAGGAGATGGGGATATTCTTGATGGTCAAACAATGTTAGATGATATCAGTAATGAGGTACACTAGTATTTTCAAACAATAAATTTGTGGTTGAATCATAATGTTGCTTCCCATGGATTCTTTTCTCTTGAAATCATGGGACCAGGAGATGATACCAAATGTTAGGAACTCATGGACAGAACTTACCCTTAAAAATTAGCTTGCAAGGGGAGGGTTCTCAAAAGCTTATAAACACGTGGATAAGCTTACATTTAATCCATGTGGGATATTAGGATTATAACATGATAATCTTCAACTGCTTTTCTTCTTTCTCCTTTTTGGTACTCAAATAAGCATGGAGACTATGTTTATGCCTTAGATGCACATGAAATGAGCATGGAGACTATATTGATGCTTTAGATGCACTCTGATACTTAAGGAAATGATTTACTAGAGTCTCTTTGTGATAGATCATCAGCTCATTCTTATGGATATTTCTGGTTTCTTCAACTATTCATTTATACCAGTGATAGTAGAAGCGTGTGTGGTTTGTGGTGCTATGCCCCGCCTGCCCCTGCACTCACTCACAGATTATAAAATTTAAGAACTTTTTATATAGAATGAGATGTGTATACTTGTATTATGTCATTTTGTCTCTTTCTATATGCTTGCTTCTCATAAACTGAAATATGTTACAGTTGGATTATCATTATGAGCTGTACCCACTGTACATTGGGGTTACTAAACAAAGAAATTACTGTATTCGGTCAAAGGAAAAGACGATAACATCCTTGGCGTTTCATCGAGTTAGAGGGTAACTATTTGAAATTTATTCTTAAATGAATAATTGTTTTATTGATGTTTCTTTCACCGTCACTTGACTAGTGTTACAGTTAACTAATTCTTTGTTGCATTCTTCCTTTTTTAAATAATGTCTTTAAGTTTTTTGGTTATTGACAGGGGAGGTGAAAGTAACCTTTATGTCGATGGTTTTAACATCAAAACTGGTGATTACTTCCAATTCTACCGTTCAGATCGTAATAATGCCTCTGTAAATCTCAAAAGCTTGAAGCAAGATGGAAGTTCCAACAATTGTCATCACAAGAGGGCTGTTCCTGTTAATATTAAGAAGGAAGTTTTTGGAGGGTTTATTTTCTCATGTTGTGGCCGCAGTGACTCATTCTTTAAATGCCGCAACATTGTTAGCTCTCCATTCATAGAGAACTTTCCTGGGGTACCATTGGCAGGAGTATTCTGCGGTGGCGAAATTGTTCGTGCCTCTTCAGGTTTGATTGAAGAAAGCAACAAAGAGAAGTCTTCCCGCTGCTGTCTGCATGTTGGTAGCACGGTTTATCTAGTGATGTCATATACATGTCCAGAGTGTTAAATTTTTTCTGCTCTTATTAGATTGCCTTATGGACTACTAATGTTTTTCTAACAAAGCATTCAGTTTTTATCTGCTTATTGCCTGGAAAATTTTCAACTGATGCTATAGAGATTGGAGACGATCTGACTTTGAGCAATTCAATTTCAATGTTTATGCAAAATCAAACCCAAGTCGTTAAGTTTATCAGCCTCGTGCTCCAGAATCATTCGATTTCCCTCAGTTGCCTCAAAGATTTAAGTTTGTTCTGGCTATTTATAGGAGCGTTTGGCTCAAATGCTGTCATCAAGTTGGTTTAAAAACATACTAGATCTGCAAATAGTTTCAAAATAGTACAAATCAAAATAACATTATCTTGCAAATTTTACCTTTGAGGGTAGGAGTACAGGTTAAAATAGTGGGTAGCTCATGGGTTTTACATTCTTTTCCTTTTCTCGTTTTTAGTTGCTGAACCTGCACCATTGGTTTCATTGTAGCATTATAAGAAAACAATTTGACCTGACTAGTTGACATATCAGGCATTGTGACCATCGAGTTATGAAAGTATAAATTCAAAAGTGGGAGGGGTATTAATTAAGCTACAAGTCATTTGGAAAATGAATAAAACTACAGGTCGTGTTAACTCTAAACCTGAACAGAAAAGGTAGAAAATGTCTAGTGAGGTAGTTTACAAATTGTCTTGGAAAACAATAAATAAAGAGAGACAAATTACGATTTGACTTCCCTGATAGTTAACTACTACTGTGTTATTTACTTATTTTACATCATGAAAATTTATAAATCATTTAATATTACTCGTTTTAACTTCCATGATAGAATTAATTTTAACAAAAATAGTTGTTCAACTTTTATATATATGATATGAATTTTGAAAGCACAATTTAAAAAATCACAATTACTTTCTCAAAAAAAAAAAAAAAAATCACAATTAAACATTTGATTTGGGCTTTTGGGCTAATTTGTATTTGTTTGGGAAATTTTTAAGAAGTATTATGTTCACAATATTTTCATAACAAATCTTAAATGGAAAGTTGTTATTGGTTTTAATTTGAACTTACCATTAAAATTACCTTTTGTCCACTAATAATAGCAAGTAACAACCTGTCACTTAGAATTTGTTTGTAAAAGTATTGTGAACATAAAATTTTACATAATTTTTTGATTCAATTTTTAATGAACCAAAATTTTGGAGAGATAAAAATTTATTTTTAATGGGCTCAAATATATATATATATATATATATATATTAGGGTGTTCAAGTTTTTATTATTTATTTTTTTAAAGTGGTCAAGATTTTTTCGGCGGTTAACAATCTATTTTAATTTAAAATTTAACTTTTTTAAGGTATATAAAAAAATATTTCAAGTCCGATGTTCATGTGATCTGACCAGGAAAGCCGCCCCTGGCCATTAGTCCCCTCCCAAAACGAGGTCCTATTTGGTGTTTTTTTAATGTTTAAATAATAAATTTAATATTTAAATTATTTATTTTTGGACATTGTCGGCGACTCCAGTTCAGTTCTTTGCCGGAGGTTTCATAGACCCATTTTCTTCGCAATACATTATAATAATTTAAGACTTTTTTTTTTTTTTTTTGGTAAACCTAGAGTCTGTTTGGATACCGCTTATTTGTTAAAAACTGAAAACTTATTGCTGAAAATACTGTAGCAAAATAATTTTTAAATGTATGAATAGTGCCGTGAGACTCAAATTTACCTAGAAATTTACGTTTTGTTGAGTTTGGCTGGGTCATGAACAATGCTGTGAGACCTAGCCAAAAAAGCAAACGCACACGCAACGCTATGCAAACGCACACGCAACGCTATGCAAACGCACACCTAATATAAGACTTAGTATGCATTTGGATTGCGTTTCTGGTTTGTGTGTTTGCGTTTTCCTTTTTATTTTATTTTATTGAGAAGTGGTTTCACATGGGAGTTTGTCTATCAGTGGGTCCTGTGCACTGTGCATGAGACCCACTACTTCTTTGACCAGCAAAATTTGTGTCTGTCAGTGGGTCCCGTGCACTATTCACGAGACCCACAAACATTTTTTTTCAACAAAACTTTTATTAAAAATGGGTCCCACGAAACTATTCACACATTTAAAAATTATTTTGCTACAGTATTTTCAGTTTTCAGTTTTCAGCAAAATAAGCGGTATCCAGTTTGAAAATTGGAATGTATACTTTTGTTTGCTAGAGAATAGTTTTGAACTTTCATTAGTCAAACTGTTTCTAATTCCTTGATTTTATCCCAAAAAAAAAAGTTTCTTTTTTGGGTAAACCAAGATTACTGCATTAACTAGGAATTAACAAGTCTATTACAATGCATATTTGCTTTATCAAAAGCCAAAATACTTTCCACCACAAGCAGTGGTTCCAAAAGACAACAAAAGATGATAAGGAGTTAGCTCCTAGCTTCGCCAACGTGTCTACACGCTGGTTGGCTTTGTGGTAGGTGTGTATTACCCGCTTATTTGGGATTGCCTTCAATAAGTTCCTGCAATCAGTTAGAAAGGGTTCCATCAACAAATTTTCAGAGTCGTTGTTCATGAGAATTACAACACTTAAAGCATCAAGTTCTATAATAAGGTTATTCAACCCGAGCTCCCTTACCAAGTTCAGCCCATCTCTTAGCGCCCATAGTTCTGTAATGATACTGTTGGTATTACCAAGAGCTCTAGCATACCCTCGTATCCAATCTCCTTCATGATTTCAAATTATACCTCCTCCCCCTGCCCTTCTTGGGTTTCCCAAAGCTGAACCATCTGAATTTAGTTTCATCCACCCTTCCGGTGGCTTCTCCCACACTATTGGGATGATGGTTTTGGGGTTTTTTTTACTTTTGTCTCCATACTAGTGGAGAAAAATTCTGCACTGACCTGGATGCATCTTTTCAATATCCAGTAGTCCTCCTTGCCTGTCTGAAACACAAAGTTATTCCGGTGTAACCATAGCTACCATACTCCCATCGGAAATAGTAACTTCCACGAAATACCCATAAATTTGGAGCTCATCCCAGCCTTGCAATTGTATTCAAGCCACTCTCCAATTGGAAGCTTAAAGGAATCTCTTAGGCAGTAAGGGACTTACAATTCCTACTAGAATTTTTGAGCTATTTCACACTCCCTGAGAAGGTGATCTATGGACTCATTGCTCCTGTGACACATCATACATATTAGGTTAAGGTTTAAACCTCTTGAACCCAGCACTTTCGCTGAGGGTATGCTATTGTGCAGACATAGCCATAAGAAAAAAAAAAGTTTCTAATTCCTTGGGCCTAGACCCTAGAGAATACTCTCTCTCTCTCTCTCTCTCTCTCTCTCTCTCTCTCTCTCACAGCAATGTCATTTGGTTTATTTATTTATTTATTATTATTTAGAAATAAATATTAAAATAATAAGTTTATTAATTAAATATTTAAAAATCACCAAAAAAAACATTATTAAATGGAGGTCTAATGGAAGCCTCGATTGAATACAATTTTTAGCTTTTACTTATAAATTTTTTAAAATCTCAATTTTTCTCACAGGTATACTTTAGGATATTTTTAACAAAAAGTTAGACAAACTATTCTTAAACGGACACTTAGAGGACAAAAATAACTGAAAATAAAGTTAAAAATGATTAAAATGAATTCTAGTAAAACTTTGAGGATGTGTTTTGTATTTTAGCCAAAGAATAATAGTTATTGAAAGGACACAAAAAACTCATAATTTTTGTCACAACTCAATGACATAGGTTTCAAAGTTCTACCAAGAAGGACTGTTCAATGGCCAATGTTGTTATCAGAGTTCGACATCACTTATGTCACGCAGAATTCAATCAAGGTACTTAAAAGTTAATTGTATTTATATATGCATAAAAAAAAAAATAGTAAATGACATAGATTTCAAAGTTCAAACAATTGTATTTATATAATAATAATAATAATAGTAAATGACATATGTTTCAAAGTTCAAATAATTGTATTTATGTGGGTTCTAATTAGCTTAACTGGTAAAATCTCTGATGGTTAAATAAGAGATCTGTGATTCAATTTCCGCCTACACCAAAAACTGATTGATATCTTGATTTGATGACAGAGCTATCATCAGCAATTAAGGTACTTAAAAGTTTATTGTATTTATATAGACATAAAATTGGTAAAATCTCTGATGATTGAATAAGAGATCTGAGGTTCAATTCTCGTTTACACCCAAAACCGATTGTCTTGCTCTATCATCTCCCTCAGTTGCCTCAAAGATTTAAGTTTGTTCTGGCTATTTGTAGGAGCGTTTGGCTGACATATCAGGCATTGTGACCATCGAGGTATGAAAGTATAAATTCAAAAGTGGGAGGCATATTAAGCTACAAGTTATTTGGAAAATGAATAAAACTACAGGTCGTGTTAGCTCTAAACCTGAACAGAAAAGGTAGAAAATGTCTAGTGATGTCGTTTACAAGTTGTCTTGGAAAAACAATAAATAAAGAGAGGCAAATTACAATTTAACTTCCCTGATAGTTAACTACTATTGTGTTATTTTACATCATGAAAATTTAAAAATCATATAATATTACTCGTTTTAACTTCCCTGATAGAATTAATTTTACAAAAATAGTTGTTCAACTTATAATTGATGACTTTCTCAAAAAAAAACTTATAATTGATGAATTAGTTGATTGTATGGCTGATGTGGACAATGAATACCTACAAAAAAAGATATAAGAAGACATTGGTGTGATGTTGGCCACGGGATCTTTGATGCCCAAGTTAGTGTTATCTCTCTCTCTCTCTAAAAAAGCTATGGTTTTTTTTTATTATAAATAATTAGTGTTACCTCAATCATGTCTTGAAATTAGGTTTATATTCAAGTTTCATGGTGGGTTATGGCGGCCATTATGTTGAATTTATGTTATGGTAGTTGTAGGGGCAACAATTACAATTTTGGGCAAGATGTTGGAAAGCTTATTAAATTGAAATCTTGCTTAATCATTTTTGAATGTGCTACTCAAATGATCTGAATGGACTGAGTACATAAAATGGGACTCTTTTATATCCATATCATAGTTAATTTTGATCCTTATTAATACAAAATCAAATAGATAAAAGATGTACAACTTATCCAATTTCAACATTAAATTTTAAAGGTAACTTAGGTAAGTATGAATAAAAGTCATCTGAAATCCATTTTTAAAATTTCAAGATTAAATTGACACAAATGGTAATTTAACAAGATCGAATCTCACTTAATTAGTTAATTCAACATAATTGTGTGTTCTAATTAGCTCCCTTTAGGACCATAGTTCCTGATTTTTTACTCTAATTTAAATTGAGAAAATGAAGTTTTTCATTCATTGACTCAAACTGATTATCACGCCCTACTCAATGGAATATGGAGCTACTTATGGCATAACAGGCCTATATGATCTTTCACAATAAAAATGACAGATAGAACTACCATTAAATGACTTATTAGTAAATTAATAAATTTCTTCAGAATGACATATACACCAATGCTTTGTTTATTTCAATGGAAAACCTTATGTGAAAATGGTTTTCCAGTATTTGGTAACATTTGAAAAAGAAAAAAAAAAGAATTAAATGAAAACTATTTTTGCTTAACAAAAAAATTATTGCTTTTTTTTTTTAGACATTGTTTTCCACTTTTTTTTTTTGGAAATCATCTCTATCTCGCTGCAAGCTAAATAAGAGAAGTTAAAAGTTTGTTTTTCAACTTATTTAAGGTTGCTAATAATCATAGAAAAAAAGAGAGTTTAATAGAAAATACATTTTGGAAAATGATTCTCTTTTTTGGTGTCTTATTATTATCATAAGAAAGAATAAGGCTAAAATACAAAATTCACCTTCTAAGTTTTGCTAGAATTCATTTCAGCCCTGTAATTTTGTTTTCAGACAATCCAGTAGTTTAAGTTTTAAAAGTGACCAAACAAGGCCTTTGTTAAGTCTCCATTTAATTATGCCATTAGCAATGGTGGCTCTAAGAATTTTTTTAAAGGTGATCATTAAAAAACTTAAATTAAACAAATTTTAATAAAAATAAAACTTAAATATAACGATGTGACAAAAAAAAAAACATGCAAATATATTAAGTTTTAAAATTTCATTCAACAAGTTTTCATATTTTGAAATTGTTTTTTTATAGATTCATTATCAATGCTATCAGCTACATTTTTTTCAATGTACACAACCAAGCAACCATTAAACTATTGATCTAGCATTCATTTAATAAGTAACAATATAAACAAAATGCATCATCTTTTTTTATGATCTTTTTCAACCAATTGTTGTACCCTTTAAACTAATTAGGATTAAATCAACACAATTCTCCATTAATTTCTTTTTTAGGGAAATCATGGTCAAAAGGTTGACAAGAACCTCTTTGTAAATATGCTCTAATTATTTCATCCTGATCATTGGGATGAAAAGATGAGATATTTTCTCATAACCTAGGATATGAAAGAAGATTATTCAAGTTAATACGAATTTGCTTAGAGGATGATTTTTTTTTTTTTGGTAGAAAGGAAGATATATTAGAACTAACTGGAAAACGAAAGGTCAGGACAGAGCCTATTACAACATAAACCTAGACAATCAGCCTCAACAAAAGGGATCAAGTCCAAAGGAGGATCAGAATTTACAGTAAAATCCGAAGGTTGCAAAAGTCCTAAGTTAGCTAGACAGTTTGCACACTTGTTGGCCTTCGGGTAGATGTGTTTTACGCAAATCTGTGGAATTTGACTAATCAAATGTTTGCAATCATCCAACAGAGGAGATATCACTGAACTGTAGTATGAAGGATTGTTAAGAACGTCCACTAGAGCCTTCGCATCAAGCTCCACAATGACAGCAGCAAGATTCATTTGATGACATAAGAGAAGACCATCTCGGAGAGCCCAGATTTCAGCAACAAAACTATTTGCTCTTCCAATTCTTCTTGTGAATCCTATCACCCAGTTACCAAACTCATCCCTTATCAAGCCTCCTCTTGCAGCTGTACCCAACGCTTCATTAGATGACCCATCAGTATTGAGTTTTAACCAACCTAGATCTGGTTTCTCCCATCTGACTTGCCTAAACACCATGCGATTATTACGACTTGGTTGGGTAGCACAGAGAAGAAACTCAGAAGCTTGCATGGATATCACCTTAGTTAGGTTCGAATTAGTTCCCTTGTTGGCAAAGACAACTTGGTTTCGTTGTTTCCAAATCATCCAGACTGCAAAAGGAAAAAGAATGTTCCAAGGGATACCTACAGCATTCTGAGACGACTTAAGGCTTGTATTAGATGTTATCCAATCTCTAATGCCCTGAGAAAAAAAGGTGGAGTTCAAACAGTGGGTTCGCAGTTGCTGCCATATGGGTTTAACCAAGTTACAGTCTCAGAGAGCATGAGAGAGAGATTCTGTCTCTGAGGCACAATGGGCAATTGGTGTCAAGAGGAATCCCTCTGTTAGCTAAAGACTCCTTAACAGCGATACTATTATACATGCATCTCCAAATAAACATTTGGATTCTAGGCAAAGTTTGAAGTTTCCAAATCCAAGAACCAGAGAACGATTCTACTCCCATCAGGTTTGTGGCAAGAAGATAAGCACTTTTCATATCAAAGCTCCCTTTTGGAGAAAACTTCCAGGCCAATTTATCATTGCACCTTGCTATAAGAGGGATTGGCACAGCTTGAATATCATCTCTAATCTCCGGGGGAAGCTCAAAAGGAATAGCCGACCAATTCCAGCCTCCAAGAGAAATCACATCTTTAACTTTAAGATTGGTAGAGGCTTGAAGAAGGGGACCTTGAATATACGGTCTAATGGGGCCAAGATTTGACCAGCAGTCTGACCAGAAATTTAGATTACTCTCATGACCTGGTATCCACTTGATCCCTTTCTTAAAAGTGTCCTCACATTTCTTCAGACCTTTCCAAATGGGGGAGCTTGGGAGTTTTGCTTCATTCCTCAAATTGATTCTTTGTCTGTTGCAGTATTTAAATTTGAGGACCTTGGCCCATGGGGCATTATTTTCTGTGTGAAACCTCTAGTTGAGTTTAGCTAGGAGAGCCGTATTCCTACCTTTAGCGGAATGTAGCCCTAGGCCTCCTATCTCCTTTGGTTTAGTTACTTCTTCCCATTTAACCCAATGCATTTTCCTAGCATGGTCTGTGGTCCCCCAAAGAAAGTTTCTATTGACCGTATCAATACCTTTGAGGATTTTATTCGGAAGAGAAGCATATTGCATAACATAATTCGAGATGGTGGAGGAGGAGGCATGGATGAGAACCAACCGGCCAGCCATGGAGAGTAAATTAGCTTTCCAACCCGCCAGCTTTTTCTTGACTCTATCTAACATAAAATCAAAATCATGCTTGCAATCCCCTGTGTGTTTCAAAGGAAAACCCAAATACTTGCCAAGATTGGAGGTAGAATTAAACCCGAGGGTGTTAGATAGTAAATCTCTTTGATCAAGCTCAACATTGGGCGAGAAAAAAACACGAGACTTAGCTTCGCTTACCCTCTACCCGGATCTAGAACAAAACTCGTGAAGCATTTCATTTATGGCATGGCAATTATCTAGGTCCACATTAGCAAAGAGTACCAGGTCATCCGCAAAGAAGAGGTGCGAAAAAGCAGGCCCATTCCTAGAAGCTTTCACTGGATTCCAAATCTTGGCAGCACACTTTTCCTCAATTAAATGGCCCAAATATTCTATGCAGAGGATGAAGAGGTAAGGGGATAGAGGATCCCCTTGCCTAATGCCTCTAGGGGGCAAAAGGAGTCCAGGCAGCCACCATTGAAAAGGAGAGATGTTGACACCGAGGACACAACTCATTATGAGCTTAACGAGATTGTTTGGAAAATTGAACTTGATGAGCATTTCCATAATAAAACTCCACTTAATCCTATCATAAGCCTTCTCCAGATCAATCTTGATGGCCGTATAACCCTTCCTTCCCTTGGTTCGTCCAATAGTGTGAATTAACTCTTGCACTATGATAACATTATCAGCCCCTCTTCTACTCGGAACGAAAGCTGCTTGGTAGGGCGAAAAAATGTTCTCCAAGTGCAGTCTAAGACGAGCAACAATAACTTTGGAGATAATCTTGTAGATGGAGTTACAAAGACTTATAGGTCTATAGTTCCCAATAGTTTCCGAGCCTTGGACTTTGGGAATAAGAACAATGAGGGTTTTATTGAGATATTCAGGAACCTTCCTTTCAATAAAGACTTTCATGACCTCCTTCCTCACCGAATCCCCAACTAGAAGCCAAAAACACTGGAAAAACTCAGCATACAGCCCATCTAGGCTTGGAGATTTGTACGATTTCATGGACTAGAGAGCATCCTTTATTTCCTCAAAGGTAACTATAGCATCAATGGAACTCTTTGCTTCCTTTGATAGCTGCACTTGCCACTGCACTTCATGACTTGGGATCCTAGATGCCTCCATATGAGATGTGGTGTATAAGGAAACAAATCCCTTCCTAAAATGCTCCATCACTTCTCTCTCATCTGTAATCCATAACCCCCTTTCATCTTTAATTAAAGCAATGTGATTCCTTTTCCTCCTAGCAAAAGCAGACACGTGGTAAAAGGAGGTGTTGCATTCTCCTTGAATCATCCAGTTAATCCTGGATTTCAACATCCAGAGGTCTCTCTCTTGATCTAGAACAGACTCAAGCTACTGCAACTGATTTTCAAGATTGATGAGGAAAGGGCTCGGGTAGTTGGATAAGGCTTTCTGGGCACCATAGATTCTACCCATAATTCTCCTTTTCTTCTGGTGAATATTGCCAAAATGATTTCTATTCCATAGTGCTGCCTCCTTGGAGAAATTCTCAATGGAATCAGCTAGGCTTCTATTTCTGCTCCAAGCCTTTGAGATAATGCTGAGAAATGACATGTCAGATAGCCAGAACTCTTGAAATCTAAAGGGTCTGTTTAGAATCATTGCTCTGGTTGGGAGGGCTTCCATGAGAACTGGGCAATGATCTGAATGGCAACGCGGAAGGTGAGTAACTTTTACATCCGGGTACAGAACACACTAATCTGGATTCATAAAGAATCTGTATATTCTTTCCAAAATGAGGTTACTAATATATCTCTTATTAGTCCAGGTGTATCTTGGCCCAGAAAAGCCCATGTCAACCATACTGCATTTATCTAGGCAGTCCTTGAAGGCCAACGACCGATTAACGCTGACTTCCCTGCCTCCAAATTTATCCTCATCAACTAGAGGTTCATTAAAATCCCCATCCATAATCCATGGCTTATTGTGCAATTCTGCCACCTTTGTTAGATTATTCTATAGAATACACTTTTCTTCACTCCTAGAACTAGCATAAATAGCAGAGAAAACCCAGGACAGGTTAGAGGCTCGTACCTTAACTTCGACGTGGATCTCCTGCTTTGTTTTTGCTAGCTCTTCCACCTCCACTTTGTCTGTGTTCCATAATAACCAGAGACCACCAGTAAACCCAATTGTTTCTGTGTGAATGGCCCCATCAAAAGGCAATCTGTCCATGATCTGCTTGGCTCTACCACCTCCCAATTTAGTCTTCATGACCATAAGAATAGCTGGATCATGCTTCTGAGTAAGCTCATGAATGTAGCTCTGAAAAGAAGGCTTTAAAGCTTCTCTACTATTCCAAATTTAAATATTCATGGTGGAGGGGGTGATTGGGTGGAGGACACAGATCAATCAGAGGGGGGGGGGGGGGCTCCATTCCCTTCCTTCGACTCCATACGATCATCTCCCACATCCTCATAGTCTGACCCCTTTTTAGAATAAGGGGCAGAATGAACTCCAATACTCTCATCTCCATTACCCGAACTGGTGATTGACTGTTGCAAGCCAGAATTTGTTGGAAGGCACAAGGAATCTCCTTCCCTCCCTTCACTAGTGACAGTCCTCCTCGCAGGAGGAGTCGCTCTGGTGTCGATGGTGGACCCCCCATTTAAGTAAGGAATATCCATATGTCTCTCAGCTTGTAGACCATAATCGGACTGGTGATCACCAGTATACTGCTCATCGGGGTTTCGAAATTGCCCCTCTTGCTCTAGAGGTCCATCCCAGCTTTGGTCGAGGCGTGAACTTGAAAAAGGAGCTAGGGGAACCGTTAGATTCGTGGATAGGTGGAGAGACATGATCGGAGGAGAGGGAGGTTCGATTTGCAGGTAGGATTTTCAATAGAGGGTTGATGGCGTTGATGAGGTTAGATTTAGAAGATATGCCTCTTGCAAAGGCTTTCTTACCCTTAATTGAGGAAGGAATCTTCTTGAGTGGCTAAGCAGATAGGCTTGGGCTTGTGTCATGCCCTTGGACTGTTTGTGCGCATTTAAATTCTCTAGTTAACATGTTACTTCCAGATGGGCCCGAAATAAAAATTCCCATATGGTCCATGGTTTTAGAAGCCTAGTCCGCTAACCCCCTCTTGGTATGATCTCCATCTTTTTGCTTAACATCCTTACGTGGCATATTCTAGATAAGCGCTGGACCACTAGATGACGTGCCCATCTACTCCAGGTTTTTTGGAGGTAGGTGGAACGGAGCATTCCGAGTAGATTTTCTAGTACCTTCCATACTAAAACCTGTTTTTGTCCCTTTACGCCCGTACGCCTTCTTGCTCACTACCATACATGGTTCGTATTGTCCGTCCGCCTCTGCTGTCTCACCCATGTCAAGTGTAGCATGATTAGGTGAAACGCGCTAGACTACATGCTTATCTCGTGGGGTATCTGCTCGGACTCTCTGAACTTCCTCCGTCGGGACCAACAGCTCTTTTCCCTTTCGTATGGTGTAAGGACACACTTCCACCTTGTGCCCTAATCTTCCGCAAGAGAAACATAGACTTTGGATTCCCTCATAAGTCACCGCCTGCTCAAAACGACCTATAAGGATGGTGTTCACTAAAGGTTTATTAACATCAATTTGGATGCAAAACCTTGCGTATTTACCACAAGCCTCCATGGCCGTGTGAGAGTCAATCCTCAAGACCTTGCCAATTGATTCACCAATTTGTTTCAGAACCTTAGTGTCATAGAGCTCAATAGGAAGCTCACAGAGCCGGATCCAGACAACGATGAGAGACACATTAGCCATTGATGGCTTAAGAAAGGTTCCCATGGCTTTATGGAGAGAAAGTGATCTCCTATGAACCATGGGCTTCTCATAAGAACAGAATCAAGATCCTTCTTGGAGTAAAACCTGACCAGAAAGAACCCATACCCAAGGTCCATGCAATCCATCTTACCCGACGGCCTCCATATTTGGTTAAGCTTGGTTCGTATGTAGGCAAAACCTACTGACCTTCCAACAAGCCTGACTATAATTGCTCTCGACCAGGGCCCTCTAATACGCCACTTCATTTCCTTAGAGAGCCTGGCAATCACCCATCCTTCTTGGATCCAACAGTTGTCTTCTCCATTCTCACAATCAGATTCCTCATCTTCATCCGTTAGATTCTCAAACTTAAAAGCTTTCACATATGCCCCTAGTATTTCACCCACAAGCTTGTCCTTGAAAGAACCTCTGGTTGTAGACTCTGTGGTGCGGTATCCTGGAGAAGGAGAGCCTTCCCTGGAACCATCATTGAACTCAGCGTGATGAATATCCTTGACCTTTTTGTTGCTCTGAGCCAGCTCCGCTTCCTCCTCTCTAGAAGATAGATTTTGCAATACAAGTGATTTCCTTATAAGAAATTTGTTCATAGTACTAGCAAAAGAATAAAGGGTAAACTATAAGTTCATTTAATATATTCAATTTGGCCATTCAACTATTACGTTAATCATATTCAATAAAAATATTCAGGTATTACTTTAATGCATATGCATGTGTACAAAATGTATTACATAAATTCAACAAATTCAGCAATAGACTAAAAGCAAGCACCAACAGACCAACTATTTGAAAATATACATTTTTTTAGATTATATATATATATATATATATAATATGCCTTTTGAAAGCACAATTTAAAAAATCACAATTAAACATTTGATTTGGGCTTTTGGGCTAATTTAAATTTGTTTGGAAAATTTTAAATGATAAGTTGTTATTAGTTTTAATTTGAACTTACCACTGAAATTACATTTTGTCCACTAATAATAGCAAGTAACAACCTGCCACTTAAGATTTATTTGTGAAAGTGTTGTGAATATAAAATTTCTCATAATTTTTTTGTTCAATCTTTAATGAACCAAAATTTTGGAGAGATGAAAATTTATTTTTAATGGGCTCAATTTTTTTTTTTTTTTTTTTTTTTATTTTTTAAAATGGTTCTACATAAATGTTTTTGGTAAAATACATTAATGTTAAAAGGCTGGGTATATATATATATATATATATATATATATATATATATATATATATATATATAAATCAAGTCCGACGTTCAGGTGATCTGACCACCTTTCTCCTTATTAACAAGTAAAGCCGCCCCCAGCCATTAGTCCCCTCCCAAAACGAGGTCCTATTTGGTGTTTTTTAATGTTTAATTAATAAATTTATTATTTTATTATTTATTTTTAAATTTAAAAAAAAAACCCACCCCTACCAAATCCCTAAAAAATGTTCAAGTGCTGGTAAGAGGTGGAAATCGTTCTCTTTTTTTTTGGGACATTGTCGGCCACTCCAGTTCAGTTCTTAGCCGGAGGTTTTTGGGACTTTTTTTTTTTTTTTTTTTTAATGAACATAAGACTTAGTCTTTAGGTTTGAAAATTGGAATATACTTTTGTTTGGTAGAGAACATAAACTCATTTCAGTAGTACTTTAATTCTGTTTTTCGTCAATTCAGTCATTTAAGTTTTAAAAGTGTTCAATTAAGGCATTTGTTAAGCCTCTGTTTAATTCAGCTATTAATAATGGCGGCTCTAGGAATTTTTTTGGCTCTAGGAATTTTTTTAAGAGTGGTCATTAAAAAACTTAAATTAAAAAAATTAATAAAAATAAAATTTGAATATAATAACGTAACAAAAAAAATGCAAATATATATAGTTTTATTTATTTTTCTACAAGTTTTCATATTTTGAAATCGTTTTATTATAGATTCATTATCAATATTATCAACTATTTTTTTTTTTTCAATGTACACAACTAAGCAATCATTAAACTATCTAGCATTCAATTAATAAGTAACAATATAAACAAAATGTAACATCCTTTTTTATGATTTTTTTTTTCCAACCAATTTTTGTACTCTTTAAACTAATTAGGATTAATTTCTTTTTTAGGGAAATCATGGTCAAGAGGTTGACAAGAAGCTCTTTGTAAATATGCTCTAATTATTTCATCTTGATCATTATGATGAAAAGATGAGACATTTACTCATAGTCTAGGATATGAAAGAAGATTATTCAAGTAAATACGAATTTGCTTAAAAGATGAATTTTACAATATAAGTGATTTCCTTATAAGAAATTTGTTCATAGTGTTAGCAAAAGAATAAAGGGTCAACTATAAATTCATTCAATATATTCAACTTAGACATTCAACCGTTACATTAATCATATTCAATAAAGTATTCAGGTATTACTTTAATGTATATGCATGTGTACAAAATGTATTACATAAATTCAATAAATTCAGTTAAAGACTAAAGCAAGCTGCGGACGACTAAATTTTGAGTTTGAAATAAAGTCAAACAAGTAAAATAGTTTCATAAATATGAATTTGTATTGATGAATATGTGGTACAATTCTCTGAAATTACAAAAGAGTGATCCTCTGATTTGATCTCCTTGAAAGATTTGTTAATCAGAATTGTGGTAATGTGATTTTGATTCAAACACAAAATATCCTTTAATTTGGCTGAGGAATGGATTGAAGACCCTTGAAACAAAATTACAATGAATCTTTGGCTATGAGCTTGTTAGAAATTCTTTGTTCTTCGTGTTCTTTGTATGTTCTTCGTGTTCTTCGTCTTTGGAGGTTTGTGGTGGAAGTTTTTTGGGGCTTTTGGAGCTTAATCTGTAGAGCTTCACTAATTTGTGGTTTGTTGAAGTTTCTGGAGACTTTTGAGCTTGATTCCAACAAACTTTAAGATCTAGGTGTAGACACCCCATTTTATAACTTAAATTTAACCGACATTCAGGGGCAAAGCATTAATTTTGCACCAAGGGCATGATCGTATTTTCAACAGATAGATCTTCAGATTTGTGATACAAAACAAATCTGGATGCTCTAACGATCAAAATGGCATGTCATGGGCCTTGATCGGACCACCTGATCAAAAGTCATCATACAAACAATTTTCAATGATCGTGACTCACCTACACAATGGGCTCGACCACATCTTATTTTAAACACTTAATTTTGATTGGTTCCAACAAGAATTAATTTAAAATTAATTAAGTGTGAATTTTGATTGGATTTCATTTTATTTTATTATTTTTTAGGAAATAATAAAAAAAAGTTGTTCCTTTATGGCATCTTATCTGCTCTTTGAAAAACAATTTGGATAGAGAAAAAGATATGATCCAGGAAAATTTTCAAAAATAACAAAAAATGCTAAAAAACGTTACTATTTTCAGCAGCAACTTGAATCACATTTTTGGCCTAGAAAAAATTGAAATTTGGTTTTCTCTATTTCTAGAAAAGTTGTAGAGAATTGAATTTCCTTTCAAAAAACTAATCCCAAATCAATTGGAATTTTGAGCAGAAAGTTATAGCCAAAATACGAAACAGTTGCAGAAGATAACACAAGTTCAACATCATCTTCAACTTCCTTTCAAAATTCAAATGGGGATTAACACCAACTCCGTTCCAGCTTATCTAAACAGATTTATCTCCTCTCTTAGCTTCAGAAGAAAGCTAATAACTTAGCTTTAAAGCTAAGCCATCCCTTCCCCTATAAATAGAGAAGACCTCTTCCATTTTCGGCACCCCATTTCTGCTGGAGAGCTAGTGAGAAAGCAGAAAAGAAAAGCTATGTGCAACCATTGCTCTTACTTTGGTTGTAGTTTAGTACCTCCTTACTTTCTCCCTAGCTCTTTAAGTGATCACTTCCCCCCTTTAATTTATGCCTTACGCTGGTAAGTAGTTAATTATGTTCTTTAAATTTTGCACTAGTTTATTATTGATAGGCCAAAAACGTATTGACCCCTTGTGATGAATTAATTGTTTAATTAGCCAAGTTTATTAATTAATAAAATTAACATGCAAAACGCGTGGTAGCACAAACAAATCACCAATTAACTAAAGTATGCAGCGGAAAATAAATTGACACGGTGATTTATTTACGAATGGGGAAAACTTACACAGCAAAAACCCCACCGGGTGATTTTAAGGTCACCACTCCCGAGAATCCACTATTATCACAACAAGCGGTTACAAGTAAAGGAATCCCAGTACCTTATACCAACCTACAGTTGAACCCTTACCCCAATATCCAATTGGACTTGTTCTGTAGTGACAATCTCTCCTTTTCAATGCACGGCTCCCAGTACGTGACTAACCAATTGCGCAGATCCCAGTACACAACTTAATCACCAATTTGAGAAAGATGTTGGCTGCAAAGTTCTTCAATTCATCACACGATGAAGTCCAAGAAGCTTCTTGGTCACAAAACCCTACGGTGTACAAACACAACAGCTTCTTCAAGAACTAGGGCAAACTAGGTTTTCGGTCACACTCTTCTTCACACTATGGAATTGCGCTCTTGTGCAACTTGTGTCACCTTTTACGGCCCTTAAAATAATCCTTATATATGTTTAGGGTTGTGAGAAAAGAAAGCTCAAATATACATTCACGGATTGGATGAAAATCAGAACTGAAAATCAGAACTTCATAAATCTCGACAGATACCCTATCTGTCGAGCAGCTGTTGAGCCTCGGGTTGAAACAACTCTCTTTAAACCTCAATAGATGCTAGCTGTCGAGCTTTAATGAACAACACTTCCTCACTTGATTCTTGGACAGACTTGTATGGTTTTAACACTTGAACTTGAAACCTTGTTTCTTGAAGCATTAAACACATCCTAGATCTACCCAATTACAAGTAAATTGCATTTTGTCAAAGGATTAGCCAATTACATAAAAATGTTGACATATGTTCCTAACATCAAATCACATATGTCCTAACAATTATTCCATGTTTGTTAAATTTCTGCACTTTGTTCATGCTATCTTCTTTATCTTTCATGTGTTAAATTTCTGTATTAGTTTATTGTTCCTTATATTTCTTGCTCTCTCTCTAGTCTTTCAGAAAATATTAAGATTCATTTATCTTAAATTGCTGAATTGCTTTCCTTTATGTTCTCATAAAATGTATGTAGATTTTTTATTACGCTTTCTTTTCATTTCTTGGTTCTTTTCCTTTCAATCTTGTTTATATAATGTATCATATTAATAAACTATATGTACTGTCACATGTATATAAACTATATGTATTGCATTGAATTGAGTTTATGATCTCATATATTTTTTATATTCGGCCTTTAGTTTGATATTCATGCTTAAATGTTGAGTTTACTTAAACTTTTAGTTTGTTATCCTATGCCTAAGTTTCATTTTCCTCCTACATGCTTGAACTCTTGTTTGCTATCACATGCTTAATTTTCATTTTCTTCTAACATGTTTAAACTTTTGTTTTCTGTCACCTGCTTGATTTTCTTTTTTTCCTCTAACATGCTCAGATGTTAGTTCTTCATCACATGCTAAATACTCGAATTCCTTTTGCATGCCAATCCTTGATCTTTCCTCTATATGTTGAATTTGTTCTCATAACTTCTAACAAATATAGATATTGAATTGGTTTCTTGTAATACAATGCGTTTTCACATGAAATTAATGTAATAACATTCCCTAATCCCATGACACATGACATTCAAATTTTCTAAAGTTTGGTGATATACTTGGATGAACATGTCTAGATATCTCATTAATTTTCCTTTTACATGCTTAGATGAACAGTTCTAGGCTAATGCTCAACTTCCACTTGAATGCTTAGATGAACATGTCTAGGTAGTTGTTTAACTCTTTTTTTAAATGCTTAGACGAACATGTCTAAATATTTTGATTTTCTTTAGACGAACATGTCTAGGTGATTTTTCTTTACTTTTTTTTTCATAATTTCTTGGATGATCAAATATGCTTAAACTTTTTTTTTTTTTTTTTTTTTTGCCTTTGCAATTGTGTGGATGACAAATAACATGACAATTCTCTGTTTTCCTTCACATGCTTGGATGAAAACTTCTAAGTTATTATTTACTTTTTATAACATGATTGGATGAACATATCTATTTTTCTGTTCTATTAAACATGCTTGGATGAACATGTCTAAGTTAGGAATTCTCTATTTTACATTAACTTCTTGGATGAACATGTCATTACTTTCATGCTTTCTTTACATTTACATTATTATCTAACAAATTTCACCTTTTGTTTCTCTTTACATTAAATTCCCCAACACATGTTTGTTTATAATTCTTGCAAATTAACATGTTTATGTGATATATTATTTGCATTTGATTGACATGACATGATATTGGCCACCTTAACCTAGGAGACCGGTTTTACCAGGCGAGATGGGTGCTTAATCCCTTCCCATCTCGTAAATTAGCCTCCGAACCAAGAACAAAGGTTCTAGACTAGGCTCTTGTGTATGTAATTTTACATTTTTTTAGAATGTAACTTGGAAACAGAGCAATGTAATTTACTTTCTTAGATTGTATCTAGGACCAAAAAAGCATTGTAAATTTTGTTACAAAATTGATGTAAATTGTCATATATATTAATACAACAGAAGCAATTTTTTATAGAGAAGGTTTTCTTATTTTTCCATTTAAATTAAATAAGTGGCGACTCCATGCAAAACCCTCTATCTAGGGGGGAATACATTTTACAGTGAATTTGACATTTTGAGTATCACGATCTCACCCGTTCGCGCGGGTTAGGCCCAGTTTGAGAAAAAATTGGCAGGTCGGGGTCGCGGTCGCTCACACTAGGTAGGTAGTTTGGACGATTCTGCTTCGAATGTTCTTCATATTTGAGGTTGAAATTATTGAAGTTCCTGGAGGCTTCAGGGCTTGATTCCAGCAAAGCTTCTGTACTTCTGAATCTTCTTTGATGCTGCTTGTGCTTTAAATGTCTTGGTATGTGTATAGAAATGCCTTAGGAAGGCTCCTATTTATAGGAGTTTGGGGGTGGGTGAGCGACACGTGGCGGAGTCTGATTGGTGTCACGTGTCACAGTTTGATTGGAGGAGCTTTAAGACTTTTTTCTCCAAGACACATGGCATCTTTTGATTGGCCGAAATGTCTTGATTTTCAAGGTGACACATGTTAGCACTCGATTGGACTGCCTATGTCATTGTTTACACGCGCCAGACTGCTTACGTCATTACTTACACATGCTGATGTGTGATTGGCATTTTGCATACTTTTTATGTTTTTATTTCATGACACTTGGCAAATTTCTGTTGGTTCTTGAATGGTGATGGTAGAACCTAGTTGTAGTACGTGGTGCTTTGTAACTGGCCGTACTTTGTGGACTTGGTAGTATGATGTGTCAGCTTGTGATAGGTTGGGAAATTTTCCCTTTCTACACAAGCGCTAACATACTAACTATTTGAAAATGTATGTTTTTTAGACTATATATATATATATATATTATATCTATACTATCTATACGAGGATTTCCCTCTTTGAATTGGATTTTTTTGTAGTTCAAAAATACCATCATTAATGAAGGGCAACTTCTCTCAGAAAGAATGTCATAAACGACAAATAACAAATTTCATTTTGAATTCAAAAAGAGAACTCCTAAAATTTAGGATTTTTTTTCCTTCATGTTCAAAAAAGAAATTACAGTTACTGTTTATCTCTAAAGTTTATCCTTTTTATTTATTTGAAAAAAAAAATTCTAAATTATAATATATGCAAATTATTAATCCTTATACAAAAAAATAGAAGAGCCTCATGCGCGTACTTAGAGGCTAGTATGTGTGTGTGTGTGTGTGTATATATATATATATATATATATATATATAATGATTTTAAAATTTGCATCTTTAAAACACAATTTAACAAATCACAACTAAACATTTGATTTGGGCTAATTGTATTTGTTTGGGAAATTTTTGAGAAGTGTTATATTCACAACATTTTCACAAAACTTTCTAAATTGTAAGTTTTTATTGATTACAATTTGAACTTACCACTGAAAATTACCTTTTGTCCACTAATAACAGTAAGTAACAATCTGCCACTTAGAATTTCTTTGTGAAAATGTTGTGAATATAAAATTTCTCATAATATTGTAATTCAATCTTTAATAAACCAAAATTTTAGAGAGATCAAATTTTATTTTTAATGGACTCAAATATTTATTATGGGTGTTCAAGTTTTTTTTTTTTTTTTTTTTTAAGGTGGTTAAGATTTTTTTTTTGGGTGTTCAATAACCTATATTAATTTAAAATTTAACTTTTTTTAAGGTACATAAAAAAAAAAAAAAAAAAACATTTCAAGTCCGATTATCATGTGATCTGACCACCTTTCTCCTTATTAACAAGTAGCCCTTAGTCCCCTCCCAAAACGAGGTCCTATATGGTGTTTTTTTTAATATTTAATTAATAAATTTAAAAATTTAAAAATTTATTTTTAAATTAAAAAAAAAACTTTAATTAAAAATAAAAACCCACCCCTACCAAATCCCTTATTTTTTTGGACATTGTCGGCGACTCCAGTTGAGTTCTTTGCCGGAGGTTTCATAGACCCATTTTCTTCGCAATACGTGTATAGTAATTCAAGACTTTTTTTTTTTTTTTTGGGGGTAAACCTAGTAATATAAGACTTAGTCTTTAGCTTTGAAAAATGGAATATACTTTTGTTAATTTGTTTGGTAGAGAATAGTTTTGAACTTTCATCAGTCAAACAGTTTCTAATTCCTTGATTTTATGAAAAAAAAGGTTTCTAATTCCTTGGGCCTAGACCCTAGAGAATAGTCTCTCTCTCGATGATGTCATTTGGTTTTTTTTAATAACTTTTTTATTTAGAAATAAATATTAAAATAATAAATTTATTAATTAAATATTTAAAAATCACCAAAAACGGCATTGTTTTGGGAGGCTGTTTTGGGATGCAAAGAGCATATTCGCATCTGATTTTTATAAAAAAAATTCTATTTTACCATATAAAAAATTACTTTATTATTTATACTATTTTATTTTACAACACACCCAACATTCTAACTTTTATTTTTCTATACAATACATTAAAATAATATATTTACCCAATAAAATATATAACCAAAAGTTATTCAGAGAGAGAGAGAAAAGTGATTCAGGGAGAGAGAGAGAGAGAGAGGAGAAATTAATAAAATATGGGGTTCAAGTTTTACAAGTTGCTACAGTACCGTCTTATATGTAAGACAGTACTGTAGCACTATTGCAAAAATAATTTACAATTAGCAGTGCCGATAAAGCATGTCTTTTGCGCTTTGATGATAAAATATCTCAACATATGCAATATAGAAGTGTGGGTGCAAATGCTCTACGGACATAGTTAAATGGAGGTCTAATGGAAGCCTCAATTGAATACAATTTTTGATTTTTATGTATAACTTTCTAAAATCTCAAATTTTCCCATTTACAAGTATACTTTAGCATATTTTTAACAAAAAGTTAGATAAATTATTCTCAAACGGACACTTAGAGGACAAAAATGACTAAAAACAAAGTTAAAAAGAAACTTAAATGAATTCTAGTAAAACTTAGAGGATATGTTTTACATTTTAGCCAAAGAATAATAATTATTGAATGGACACAAAAAATCCCATAACTTTTGTTCACAACTCGCCATATGACGAGTTGCAAGTGGTGAAGATGTGGACTCGCCATTTAATTTCTATCATTCATAGCTCGCCACGTGGTAAGTTATGATAAAAGTTACGGGATTTTTTTTTTTTTTTGCGTGGCCGGCATTTTCCATGACATAGGTTTCAAGGTCCTATCAAGGACGAGTAATGCTAGTACCACCAAAATTGGCACAATTTTGTGCCACAACTCGCCATGTGGAAAGTTATGACACAAAGTTGTGCAAGTGGTACTATCATTACTCTTACTTTGTCTTTGTTGTTAAAGACATTGCTTATGTCACGGAGAATTCCATCCAGGTACCTAAAAGTTAATTGTACTTATATATAAATAAAAAATTAATAATAGTAAATGACATAGCTTTCAAAGTTCAAACAACTGTATTTATATATATATATATAAAATAATAATAATAATAGTGAGTGACATAGGTTTCAAAGTTCAAACAATTGTATTTTTTTATTGGAAAGGACAAACAATTGTTTTTATATATAAAAAAAATAATAATAATAGTAAATGACACAGCTTTCAAAGTTCAAACAATTGTATTTATATATAAAAAAATAAAAAAATAATAATAGTAATAAAAAAATCCACGTGGCTGGACTATGTTATTACATAGTAGTGAAGAGTAAGCCAAAGCGTATTGTCTTTAGCTTTTTTTTTTGGTTATTTCGATTTCAACAACTAATGGCAGAGGCAGAGACTTCTTCATCTTCATTATCATCGTCGTCGTCGTCGTCGTCGTCAACGTTGAGAATGACCAAAACGCACCGTACGACGCCGTGGTTCGAGGAGATAAACGGCGACGTATTGCAGAACATTCTAGAGAGACTGCCAGCGCCGTGGTTCGCATCAGCGACGTGCGTTTCGAAGCAGTGGAACAGAGTCTGCAATCGCATCCTCTCTCGCCCTAAGCTCGCTTCTGCTCTCTCTCTCAACCCTTCTCTTGATGTAAATATATATTTACCATCCTACCCTCTTTCTTCCTTATCTGACTCTCACAATCTCTTCTGAAATTGGAGTTGAATTTTTTGTTGTTGTTGTTGCGTTTGTTGAAAAATTTGACAGATGGCTGTGAAGGAGGTTTTTGATAAGGTGTTATCGGAGCCGATTCGACCGCATTTCGCTATTGCAAACATTGGCAGTGGATTCTCCTTGATTGATGCTTTTCGCCTTGTATGATATTCTTTCCACCTTAATCTTAATCTTACTTTTAACTCTTTTTATTTATTTATTTATTATTATTATTATTATTATTATTAGTGGTGAAGTTATGGATATTAAAATTCTCAAAAAAAAAAAAATTATTTTAAAATAATATATATTGCCATTTCAGTTTTTGAATTTTTTTTTTTAATTGTAAAATTAGTAGTAGCTTTAACATTTTTTTGTTTGAGGGAGAGTTTCAACTTATGACGTCTGCTTTTGATGATAACTCTTTATCATTAGACCAAAACACCAATCAGTTTTTGGTGTAGGCGAGGATTGAACCCAGATCTCTTATACAGCCATCATAAACTTTATCAGTTGAGTTAATTGGAACTCACAGTAACTTTAACATTTTAATAATGCTATATATATATATTTATATATATATATATACAACTTGTCAACTTGATGAGGTGTTAAGGTTTTTATATATTTTTTTTGGAGAAACGAGGTATACCTTTCCGAGTATCACACCAGGTTATCAGGGAGGAATCCTTAGAAAGTAGCCCTGGGAAGATGTTTCGAACTCATGATTGGTGTGAGTTGTAATATTACTTTTTCTGTTTCACATGGGCTTACCACCCTAATCTTAATCTTACTTTTAATTTTAATTATTATTATTATTATTATTAGTTTTTTTATTTGATTTAAGGAATTTATTTTTAATTAACATTTATTGTCACGCAAGTTCAATTTTCAACAATGCTATATTTCAATTTTTTTATAAAAAAAGTTGTAATGAACTTACTATTGACATCACTTTTATCGTACACGAGTCACAATATGTCAGAGACTTACCACAGACACGACTTTTAAAGTACATGAATCACAATATGTCAACTCAACAATATTGTAAAAAGTTGTGAAATTTTTGTGTCCTTAGACTTATTATTGTTAGCATTTTGACATTTTCCAGGTCAGCACTTTGCAACATATGAAATTACTTTAATAGAAAATAGATAGAAGGACAATTTATTTATTTGAATTTTTCATGAACTGAATTGCAATTTTTTAAATATGAGGGACAAATATCGAACTTGAACTAAATTTAAGGGATGAGCAGTGTGTTTTAGCTTTTTTAAAGTGTGACTTAATTTTTTGTTAATGCTTATAATGCAGATAACAAAAAGATTGGGATCGAGTACTCCGCTTATTATTACTACTGCTAGTGGATTAATTGGAAGGGAAGCTCTTACCAATGAATTTAGAGAGGTTTCTATCTTCTTCTTCTTCTTTTTTTTGGGTTGGGGGGCTGCTTTTTATTGATAAATTGTCATTTTTTGTTGAAGCTGTTGCCAAAGAATAATAATTTTACTTTTTGATGATTTTCTTTTCCCTTTTACTTAAATGTTAATGTAGGTCAAGCCTGATAGTGAAGCTGACAGTTACGTAGAAGCTATAGATACTGGCATTGTTTTCACTCTTGGCTATGTACCCGGATTAAAAGTTGATGCTATCCCACTTCTACGAACAGCAAAGGTGACAAATTTGGCTCCAAAACATGAATTTGTGGTTATCACTAATAGAGGCTTTATTGTGGAAATATTGATATTATGTTAAAATAATGAATTCATCACAAAATGCCCTTAAAATAATGAATGCATCACAAAATGCTCATCTTAGATGATGTGGCAGGGTGTGCAAGATATTTTGGATACAACGTTCAATTTTGAGAGAAAATTAGGAAATTAAGCAAGCATGTCAGTTTAGATTAGATTAAGATCGGTGGACTTGTACAACTTTTTGTCATTCATTATTTTTTAAGATATGCATTATATATATATATATATTTTAGGAGCTTTTGAGTAGTTTGAGGGCATTGACATTAAGAAATATTTGGATATTAGGAACCTCAAGTGGCAATGACTGACAAGTTTGTGAAGGATATCAAGGATTACACAGCCTCTGTTTCGGGTTGTACATCACCGGTTGGGATTATAATGTTTGGAGTAAGTTCATCCTTCTGTATCTTTAGAACAGTTCATCCTTGGTAGCGTTGCTAACTTGTGACATGGATGATGTTATAGGATCCACTTGTTGACATGAAACCCATTATTGATGTGTTGGGTAAGTATTTATCTGCCAATTCAATTTCCTTATTTGCCTTTTCTTGTATTAGACTTTCTTTTAGAGGAAAAGGAAATTAAATCTTTGTTTGGTGTATGTGAAAAGTCATGTAATGGAAGGCTTTCTTTGGTCCTTGGAAGATTTTTACTATTACTAGTAACTTTTGATGAACTGCTATATGGCAAGCTCATGCTTGATATGCTTATGACAACTCGTGTATTGCAGATTATGCTATGCCAGAGGAAACTGTCATTGTGGGTGATGAGAGAGGCGACTTTCTATACAGAAGTGGGAATGAAACTAGAAATGTCAGTGGCAGTACAAAATCAGATGCTATAGCTCTAATATTCGCAAGGGATAAAGACAAGTCTAGTGGTATTATTTATGTGGTGCTCTTTTTTTGATATAACATTTTCTAACATGCACACCTTTTCTAGTTATATGTTTAATAGATTTATGGATAATTTTGGGAAATAGAAATTAAAATATATGTACAATTCAGAGGAGAGGGTGCTTGGTGAAGCTCACCTTTGTCACATCAATGTTTTCCCTCTTTTTTGTTTTTAGGTCTTTATTGCTCTTATTAATATAACATTTCTGTAAATCTTTTGTTTGTTGCTTCACATTATAAACTTGTCTGTATTCTATGTACATACTTTCTTTTTGCTCAAAGCTGTGATTTTCTATCACTAACGTCTCTCCTTTTTTTTTTGGCCCTTGGGTTTTCTGTAAATTATGAGGTACAGGGGATATTCAATTCCATGTTGCATTGTCAAATGGTGTATCAGCAGTAGGTCCCATATACAAGGCAGCTTCTGTTAGAGTGAACAAACCTGATTGCACTACATGGCTTACTGCTAAAAGGGAAGGAGACATGGATATTCTTGATGGTCAAAGAATTCTAGATGATATCTATGATGAGGTGCATTATTTTCAAACAATAAATTTGTGGTTGAATCATAATGTTGTTTCCCCATAGTTTCTGTTCTTTTGAAATCATGGGACCAGGAGATGATAACCTTCAACTGCTTCTCTTATTTCTCCTTTTATGTACTCAAACATGGAGACTATGTTGATGCTTTAGATGCCCTAGAAATGAACATGGAAATTATATTGATGCTTAAGATGCACTTTAATACTTAAAGAAATGATTTACTAGAGAATATAGATCATCAGTTCATTCTTATGGATATTACTGGTTTCTTCAACTATTCATTTATACTGGTGATAATAGAAGCATGTGTGTTTCGTGGTGCAAAGATCTGCAGACCCCTGCACTAACTCACATATTATAAAATTTAAGAATGATTTATATAGAATGAGATATGTAGACTTGTGTTATGTCAGTTTGTCTCTTTCTATATGTTTGCTTCTTATAAAATGAAATATGTTACAGATGGAAAATCATACTGATGAGTCTCCTGATCTGTACATTGGGGTTACAAAGCGAAGAAAGTACTGTATTGAGTCAGAGAAAACGAGGTTGATAACATCCTTGGCGCTTCATGGAGTTATAGAGTAACTATTCGAAACCTCTTCTTAAATGAATAGTTTATTTATTGGGGTATCTTTTGTTGCCACTTGACTAGTATTATAGTTAACTAGTTCTTTGTTGCATTCATCTTTAAAAAAAAAAATTAACATCAGAATTATGTTTGCTATAAACAGAGGAAATGAAGAGTACCTTTATGTCAATGGTGTTAACATCAGAACTGGTGATTACTTCCAATTCTACCATTCAGATTCCAATTTCGCATTATCCTCATCTAGTGATGCCTATGTAAACCTCAAAAGCTTGAAGAAGGAAGTTTTTGGAGGGCTTATTTTCGCATGTTGTGGGCGCGGTGAGTCATTCTTTGGACGCTG
This sequence comes from Notholithocarpus densiflorus, assembly GCA_030021035.2. NCBI lineage: Eukaryota > Viridiplantae > Streptophyta > Magnoliopsida > Fagales > Fagaceae > Notholithocarpus > Notholithocarpus densiflorus. The sequence continues at coordinate 382,817 of JARYZH020000171.1, forward strand.
CAATGTTGATAGCTCTCCACTCTTGGAGAACTTTCCTGGGGTCCCATTGGCAGGAATATTCTGCTGTGGGGAAATTGGACGTGGCCCTTCAAGTTTGATTGGAGAAAGCAACAAGGAGAAGTCTGCCCACTGCTGTATGCATGTCTATAGCACTGTTTATCTAGCGATGTCATATACCTCTGCATGTCCAGAGTGTTAAAATTTTGTGCCAACAGAACCCCAGGAAAGTTCTCCGTGGACGGCGGAGGGCAAAAAATAATATTCTGTTGAACTTACAAAAAGTAGAAATTTGTGGCAGCCAAGCTGATCATGGTGGCCTAGACTGTTTATATTATATCTGCTTTGACTGTAGCTATGTTTTTGTATAAGATGTATCTTTTTCTATTTTGTTAACAGAAACATACATTAGGTTATTGTTTGTCATAAAGTTTATTTTCCATGTGGACTCTAATATTACAATAATCAGGCCCTAGTCCCAAAATTTTGGGGTTGGCTATGTGGACTTCAATATACCTCTTTCAAATTTTACTTGGTTGCATGTTGCCATATTCCCCTTATCTTTTGTTGTTGCTGTTGAACCTACATTCACATTTACTTCTGAAGTTAGGTCTTGAAAATTCATACCCTGGCATTTTACAGTTTGAAGCTGAGCTTTGGTTAATTATACTTACAAAGGATGGTTCAAAATAAACTTAATAAATTTTCTTAAGTTTTCTAAGGTGGTCAAGAAAGATGGGTACAAATTGAAGGGCAGTATGGAGTGAATGGATAAATGTCTTTCATCTTTTAAAATTCCCATTTATTTTGGGACCAACTAAAAGCATCTCTTCGATCTTGAGAGGAATAGAAATACAAAACGTTGCAGTAATCTTCTGGTCATCAATGCCTTCCTATTTTTCTCATCCGAACTTCTATTTTGGTTTTTGGTGAAAATGGAATTGAATTAAACAAAACTAAAGATTATAAAGTCTTTCATACCCCAAGCATCCGAAAATAATTGGTACAAAATAGAGGAAGGGGGTGCAAACGCAAAACAAAGCTATCACTAGTAGGAGATCATTCCTTTGCCAAGAAGTCCGTGCATTGATTACCTTTGCAGAAAATGTGGTTGATGTGGGTTTGCTCAGACAATCTTCTCTTTCAAAAAGAAATTTGTACACGAATGTAGAATTCCATGCTTGTGTATTGTGATTGTGACTCTTTCATCCAACCCGTCAAAGGCTCAAATGGTATAAGCTCAAAAGTCTCTCCAATTACGTCGCTACAAGACTTTCAACACAACTTTCATGTTTGTTTTCAAGTTTTTCCAGTTGCAACTTGCAATTGATGCTGGAAAATGTCTTCTTTTTGGTCTCATTGATAGTGAGACAGTTACTTATTCCATTCATATGATACTTGGAATGTTACCAATAAAACAAGTGTAACAAGTTGAAAATTGAGGAAACTGCTTTCCTTTTTTGGTGGCGCATAAATTCATAAACTAAAACAATGAAAAAGGTTAGTTGACATGCTCTTGAAGATTCTAGGGAGAGTTTACTAGGTGGACACATTGACATAGTATATTTAGAGGAGTTAAAGCTGAGCAAGGCGCACGCACACGCGCACACATACACATATTTGCCAGGCATCAAACTTCTTGCTTTTATACCATGGAATTCAATGGTAGTGAATTACTCTGGGAGAAAATATCTCTTGTGACAGACATATCAATTCTTCCATGTAACAATCTAACGAATAAATGTCATGTTATGTGAATGTTATGTGATTTAATTTTATATTTTTTTTTGTTTGAGTTGGTCCCATCAACTTTCTTCGTGCTATAGACTCATTAGGTTATTATATAGGTGACTTGATAGTTGATATACTTGTTACAAAAGATGCTTTCTCCCTCTCCACCTAAAAGAAAAGGAGATTTAAAAAAAAAACCTACATACACTGCATTGCCCATTTTTAATTATTATTATTATTTGAATGCACACACATGAGCATTATTAGTTTTTAAGGGTCTCTCAACGCTCCAACACTTAAATTTTATAATAGGAAAAGAGTATAACCTACCAATAAAATATAAACGGAGTGCATGTTATTCTCCAAAACAAGAAAGATGGTAAAAGAAAGTAAGCTGAAAATGACTTTTCATTTTCAAATGAATACTATTAAGATTTATCTAATAAAATTTTGGTCATGAAGTAGAGTCTCTCTATTGAGTAATTATTAAATACTCCAAAAGCAATTATTCCCCCTCAAGTTTCACTAATAAAATTCATAGTATAATCCACCAATATATAGTGGGTTTCACTAATGAAATTCATAGTATAATCCACCATTCATGTGAGAAATGAGAGTATTACATTATTACTCCTTGAGTATTGAATAATTTTTCTTCTTTGTTTCACTTAAGCAAAGAGGTCAAATCATATTTCATATAACTTGTGTACTTCTAATTTTCTATACAACATGAAAATAAATGAAAATGAAAAAAAAAAAAAAAAAAAAAAAAAAAAAAAAAAAAAAAAAAACAAACAAACAAACCTAATGCTAGATGCAATGATCATGCAGTTTGTGTCATAATCTATAAGAAAATTGTTAAAGTTACGTACTGCAAATTTTACTATAAGAGGCTTACAAATTGATATGACAATAAATATGATTGATGTCACTTCAACAAAATAACAAATGTTGGGGATTTTACCAAATCAAGGAGTGACAATGAGAGAACAAAAGAATACATCAAGTAAATAGAAATTAGTGATTGACTTAGAGGCACAATTGAATGTTATCCTTAGACAATATTTGTCCCCATATGCAAGTTGCTAAAGGGTTTTTATGTTGGGCTTTGTGGAGCCTAGTTGTGTTTGATTCGGTTGATAACCCGACTAGAAATAATGTTGCGTGGTTTTTAATGGAGATTTTCTGAGACTTAATCCATGGAGCAGAGGCTTGGGCCGATAGGCCCAAGCTGTAGCCCATTGTGAATCCTGTGCGCAGGATATAGAAACCGTTGTTTTGGTGATTAGGGTTTCTTGATGTAGTTTTTGAGAGAGAAAAAAACTATATTGCCGCACTTTGTATTTTTCCTTGATAATAATGAAATCCCTGCAACTCTGTGGACGTAGGCAAATTGCCGAACCACGTAAATACTGTCTTGTGCGTGTGATTATTTTTCTTTGGCATGTGTTTTCTCTATTTTGTTTCTCATAGGTTTGGGAATTTCGTGTTAATTCCCTACAACTGGTATCAGAGCCTAGGGTTAGGTTTGAGTGGGAGCAATGGCAGAGGAAGTAGGAAAGGCGTCTGGAATAGAAAAGTTCAATGGCACAGACTTTGGATTTTGGAGGATGCAAATCGAGGATTATCTTTATGAGAAGAAGTTGCATTTGCCGCTTCTAGGGGAAAAACCTGCAACTATGAAAGATGAGGAATGAGCTCTTCTTAACAGACAGGTACTAGGAGTCATCAGGTTAAACTCTGTCCAGGTCTGTTGCATACAATGTTGTAAAAGAGAATATCACAGCAGATCTGATGAAGGCTTTGTCTGGTATGTATGAAAAGCCATCAGCAAACAACAAGATGCATCTGATGAAGAAACTGTTCAATTTGAAGATGGCAGAGAATGCATCAGATGCACAACATCTGAACGAATTTAACACTTTCACAAATCAATTGTCGTCTGTAGAAATTGATTTTGATGATGAGATCTGTGCACTGATCATTTTGGCTTCTTTGCCAAACAGTTGGGAGGTAATGAGAATGACAGTAAGCAATTTTAGAGGAAATGAAAAGCTCAAGTACAATTATATACGAGATTTAATTTTGGCTAAGGAGATTCGCAGAAGAGATACAGGTGAAACCTCAGGATCTGATTCTGCCCTAAACCTTGAGACAAGAGGCAGAGGTAATGACAGAAATTCAAATCGGGGCAGATCAAAATCTGAAATTCTAATCGGAACAGAAGTAAATCTAGATCAGGCCAACAAGTACAATGCTAGAACTGTGGGAAAACGGGTAACTTTAGGAGGCAATGCAAAAGTCTTAAGAAAAAGAATGAAGATGATTCTGCTAATGCTGTAACAGAAGAGGTACATGATGCATTACTTCTTGCAGTAGACAGTCCACTTGATGATTGGGTTTTGGACTCAGGAGCTTCGTTTCATACCACTCCACACCAAGAAATCATACTGATTTTGGTAAGGTGTATTTGGCTGATGGTACAGCCTTGGATGTTGTGGGTATGGGAGACGTCCAGATATTGTTGCCCAATGGGTCTGTTTGGTTACTGGAGAAGGTTTGACATATTCTTAACCTGAAGAGGAATTTGATTTATGTTGGACAACTTGATGATGAAGGGCATGCAATACTGTTTGTTGGTGGTACTTGGAAGGTTACAAAGGGAGTTATAGTATTGGCCCGTGGAAAGAAGACTGGTACTCTATATATGACCTCAAGTTCAAGAGACACAATTGCAGTTGCTGAAGCAAGTACTGATACAAGCCTATGGCACTGCAAACTTGGTCACATAAGTGAGACACATGAGTGAGAAAGGGATGAAGATGCTGCTGTCAAAAGGGAAACTACCAGAATTGAAGTCCGTTGATTTTGACATGTGTGAAAGCTGCATCTTAGGAAAGTAGAAAAAATGTGAGCTTCTTGAAAACTGGCAGGACACCGAAGGCTGAAAAATTGGAGTTAGTACACACTGATTTGTAGGGGCCTTCTCCGGTAGCATCCCTTGGAAGTTCAAGGTATTACATCACTTTCATTGATGACTCAAGCAGAAAGGTATGAGTTTATTTTCTGAAAAATAAATCTGATATATTTGAGACTTTTAAGAAGTGGAAGGCTATGGTTGAGACAGAAACAAGTCTGGAAGTAAAATGTTTGAGGTCAGACAATGGAGGAGAGTACATAGATGGAGGGTTCAGTGAGTATTGTGCTGCATATGGAACCAGGATGGAGAAGACTATTCTTGGGACACCACAACAGAATGGTGTGGCTGAGCACATGAACAGAACTCTCAATGAGCGTGCTAGGAGTATGAGGTTTCATGCTGGATTACCAAAAACTTTTTGGGCTGATGCTGTTAGTACTGCAACTTACCTGATAAACCGAGGACCATCAGTTCCCATGGAGTTCAGACTTCCTGAAGAGGTTTGGAGCGGTAAAGAGGTAAAGTTTTCCCATTTAAAATTTTTTGGTTGTGTTTCTTATGTTCATATTGATTCTGTTGCTCGTAGTAAACTTGATGTAAAGTCTAAAATATGTTTTTTCATTGGCTATGGTGATGAAAAATTTGGCTATCGGTTTTGGGATGAAATCATCAGAAGTAGAAATGTGATATTTAATGAACATGTTATGTACAAGGACAGGTCAATTGTAGTGTCAGATGTTACATAGATAGATCAAAAGAAATCTGAGTTTGTCAACTTAGATGAATTGACTAAAAATACTGTCTAGAAAAAGGGTGAAGAAGATAAGGAGAATGTAGATTCACAGGTAGATCAGAGTACACCTGTTGCTGAAGTCCGTAGATCTTTCAGGATCATTAGACCTCCATAGCGTTATTCACCCACTCTAAATTATCTCCTATTGACTGATGGTAGTGAGCCAGACTATTATGATGAAGCCTTGCAGGATGAAAATTCAAGCAAGTGGGAGTTAGCCATGAAGGATGAGATGAATTCCTTGTTGGGGAATCAGACATGAGAATTAACTGAATTGCCAGTAGGAAAGAAGGCTTTGCACAACAAGTGGGTATACAAAATAAAGAATGAGCATGATAGTAGCAAGCGTTACAAGGCCAGATTAGTTGTCAAAGGGTTACAGCAGAAGAAGGGCATTGACTACTCAAAAATATTTTCTCCAGTTGTGAAGATGTCAACAATCAGACTGGTACTGGGAATGGTGGTTGTAGAAAATTTACATCTTGAGCAGTTAGATGTGAAGACGGCATTCCTTCATGGTGACTTGGAGGAAGACATTTACATGATCCAGCCAGAAAGGTTCATTGTTCAGGGACAAGAGAATCTAGTCTGCAAATTGAGAAAGAGCTTGTGTGGCCTTAAAAAAGCTCCAAGACAGTGGTACAAGAAATTTGACAGTTTTATGCATAGAATTGGGTTCAAGAGATGTGAAGCTGATCACTATTGCTATGTCAAGTTTTTTGGCAATTCTTACATCATTTTACTGTTGTATGTGGATGATATGCTTATTGCAGGGTCTAGCATTGAAGAGATTAATAATCTAAAGAAGCAATTGTCAAAACAGTTTCCAATGAAGGATTTGGGAGCTGCAAAGCAAATCCTTGGTATGAGAATCATTAGAGACAAGACTAATGGTACATTGAAGCTTTCACAGTCAGAGTATGTGAAGAAAATTCTTAGCAGGTTCAACATGAATGAAGCTAAACCAGTGAGCACACCCTTGGGTAGTCATTTCAAACTAAGCAAAGAACAGTCACTGAAGACAAAAGAAGAAAGAGACCATATGAGCAAGGTGTCCTATACCTCAGCTATTGGCAGCTTGATGTATGCTATGGTGTGTACAAGGCCAGACATTGCACATGCAGTGGGAGTTATGAGCAGATTCATGAGTAGGCCTAAAAAGCAGAATTGGGAGGCAGTTAAGTGGATTCTGAGCTATCTGAGGGGTTCATCAGATACATGTCTTTGCTTCACAGGTGCAAGTTTGAAATTGCAGGGTTATGTAGATGCTGATTTTGCTGGTGATATTGATAGTAGAAAGAGTACTACTGGGTTTGTTTTTACTCTGGGTGGTACAGCTATATCCTAGACTTTAAATCTACAAAAGATTGTTACTTTGTCTACTACAGAAGCTGAGTATGTTGCAGTAACTGAAGTTAGAAATGAGATGATTTGGCTACATGGCTTCTTAGATGAATTGGGTAAGAAGCAGGAGATGGGCATTCTACACAGTGACAGTCAGAGTGCAATTTTTCTTGCTAAAAATTTGGCTTTTCATTCAAAGTCTAAGTATATACAGACAAAATACCACTTTATCCATTACTTTGTTGAAGATAAGCTGGTAATACTTGAGAATATTTGTGGATTTAAGAACCCGGCAGACATGTTGACTAAGGGTGTCACTATTGAGAAGCTGAAGCTGTGTGCAGCTTCAGTTGGTCTTCTAGCTTGAGGACAAGAGGATGAGTTGCAAGGATGAGGGATTGTTTTTTGGAGGATTGCGGTTGATGTTGGGATTGAACTAGTCTCCAAGTGGGAGATTTGTTGGGCTTTGTGGAGCCTAGTTGTGTTTGATCCGGTTGACGACCCGACCCGAAATAATGTTGTGTGGTTTTTAATAGAAGATTTTCTGAGGCTTAGTCCATGGAGCGGAGCCTTGAGCCGATAGGGTTTCTTGATGTAGTTTTTGAGAGAGAAAAATTGTACTGCCGTACTTTGTATTTTTCCCTGATAATAGTGAAATCCCTGCAACTCTGTGGATGTAAGCAAATTGCCGAACCACGTAAATATTGTCTTGTGTGTGTGATTATTTTTCTTTGGCGTGTGTTTTCTCTATTTTGTTTCTCACAGATTTGGAAATTTCGTGTTAATTTCATGTAATGGTCTTTCTTTCCACAAAGGAAACATGACAAATTCTACTTGTCATCATTGGGATTATTGAAGTTGTTATTTTAAAACCATTCACACTCTTATTCACATTCAAGTGTTTATTGGTCTTACTAAAACTTTAAACTTTAACATTGTTTACATTCACTTTAGAATCGGTGTTAGTTACACCTCTAACTCGACATTCTTCTTCAATTCAATGATGTTCTCTGAATTGATCTAAAGTGAGATATTCTGACATGTTATTTAATGTTTTCACATAGTTAAGAAAATCACTCAGGAAAATGTTCACATACTCTATCACTTTAAGAGTTTAAATTCTCATCCTTTAGATTTTCTACTTCACTTTATAACATTTAAACATGTCAAAAGTTCATTCTTATTTCTCAATTCAAATAAATTCGCAACACATGCAAATATTCTAACAAAGAAACTCATTAATTAATTTGAAATTCAAATTGCCCATGAACAAGAAATTCATACCTTCAATGTTCAAACTATGAACATGGCTTTTAATGCATTCACAATGTGAAAGAATCATCACCTTGTCTTGCCAACAATGAAACTTGTTTCTTTAAGCCTTGTTCTATTGAATCTTCATTGTGATCGATTCATCATTTGAAGAACTCTTCAAATCCAAGCCAATTGCTCTTTCTACCGTGTAAAACTGGTTCCATCAAAGCAATCCAATTTCACTAAACCATGGTTCAACATCTTCAAAGTTGTACCATCATTTTCTCCTTGTCTTGTAGCAAATATTGTCTAAGATTGTTGGAGATTTTACCAAATCAAGGAGTGACAATGAGAGAACAAAAGAACACATCAAGTAAATAGAAATTAATGATTGACTTGGAGGCACAATTGAATGTTATCCTTAGACAATATTTGTCCCCATACGCAAGTTGCTATAGGGTTTTTACAAACTTGTCCTCAGGATACAACCAAGTTTATTGGGTTCTACAGATAACAATTTTGGAGAATACCCACAGGATTTCAAGTGATCATAAACCTCTATTTATACCCATAGGGTTATATTACATCAAAAGGCACGTATGAAGAATTAAAATGTTTCATAAAATCGTTCATAAGGCTTGAAACCTCTTCAAACTCTCTGAACAATCACCAGAAAATTTTGCAGAAAAATCCCGTTCACGATTTTCGATCGGTCGAAAATTACTTTCGATCGATCGAGTGTTCTTTTTGATTGGTTGAACAGGAATTGAGCAGCGATCGAGACATCTAGAAACTCCAGGATTTTTTCTTTACCATTTCGATCGATCGAGCCAAAGTTTCGACTGATCGAAATTCCTGGAACTTGAATTTTCACAAAGAAAATTCCAGAATTCGAATTTTCACTTTATTCATTTTACAAATGAATACCCTCCAACTTTATATCATTATTACAACCTATCCATGTATATACTTATATATACAACAACAAATAGGTGTTTAAATTACTATTTGTGATTGGAAACACATTAGTTGATACTTTGTATGACTTACGTAATAAAATTTGTAATATTCCTAACATCACTCCATGCCAATAAAATGAGACGCGCGTATACTCTATTGGATGTTGATATTTCATACCTTGAAAATGCCAGTCATGCAACATTCAGATTTGTATATTTTCAATTCTTCTCTGACATCTAAGAGATAATTTATGCATGGTATACTTTTTTTGTACGTGCAAAAACTGGGGGAGTGGAGAGAAAACAAAAAGAGTAGTAAATGCATTGCAGAAGTACTGCAATAGTTTCCATTTTCACTAAATTGATTGCATTGCTTTCACGAGTAACTTTCACAAAAAACGTATTTGGGAATGTTAATTACTTGTGGTTCCTTAAATGTATCCTCCAGATTTTTTGGTTTTTGTTTTTTGATGAAAGAATTTTAGTTCATCAAAACTGAGTGATACAACATATTACAAAGATGCAGCCTTGCTGCAAACAAAGCCAACAACATTCTCAAACTGTTAAACATAATTGTATAAGCCAGCTTAATTTGCTATAAAAGAATCAACAGGTTTTATCCTACAAATCATGCTAAGCTATAAATCTATAATATCCGAATATTCCCTGTATGGTGAATGATAATGATGACTCATAAAATCATATCAGACATGTTAGAGGCCATCAGCACCTATCATCCTCGATTTTCATTCTAAACACACTCTTATAAAAGAATTATTAAAGAAATCAACATGGCATGACAGTGTATATTTATATATGACCACAAAAAAAGCAACATATAAATAAGGTTTATTTCAAGCATACAAAATATATAAGTAAATATGATATTGGCACGGCTCAATCAAATTAAAGGACCCAAACCCTTGGGAGATTTGATTTGATTGAGCCGTTCCAACATCCCAAAAATTTTCATTATTTACTTACCCCTGCAAGAAGTTGATACTAATGAAGGATGAAACACTCAACACATATATGTTCACCTAGATCGATCATGTTCTTGAGTAATTTGAGCTTGTTGATGTTCAAATCTATTCATGTTGCACAGGCATGAAAATAGATTGGAAGAGAAAAATGAAAACGAAAACCGAAACCTACTAGCAATAAGCAACTATTAGCAGCAGCCGGGTTTGATAAATATGAATGGGATATAAGAAAAAGAAGAAGGAAGTGAGAGGTAAATATAAAAGGGGTTGGCAAGAAAACTATGGTTGGTTGAGACGTCAGTGTATTTGCTTCAATTAGAAGACCTTTAATTTATATAAAATTTTCCGATTAGGTCTTCCACCAAGAACAGTGATTGATGACATCGTCAAATTATGCACATAAGAAATTTCCTTTCATCACCAAATTCATTTCTAGTAGTGTTTCTAATGGTGTACCAAAATATTATATTCTTTTTCATGCATGATATTGTCTATAGTCCTGAATTTGCAATCAAATTATTATAACTTTAGAAAAACTAGAACAAGTTTTCATCTGGAATATATTTAATTAACTACAAAAAGACCCGGTAATCCAATTACCGCACCTGTAAAGTCACTTTGTCGATGAAAATTTTCAAATCCTATTGTATCACCTCCACCAAAAAGAAATATTCGGATCTTGACCTAATGATAAAAAATAATAATTATAAAACATTAGGCCATAAGTTTCACATCCTACGTATTATCTCCACCCTGTCATATATCATCCGCATCAAAAAGAATCTATTGGCATGTAAAGAAAGATTGTCATGGAGCATGAATTCATAAGTTTCAAATAGTATAGCATCTTTTTTAAAAAAAAAAAATATGAGTAATAAACTATTTAAATATTATTTGTATTTAAATGCATAAATGTGTGTGGCCTATTAGTGTTAATTACAATATGCACAAGACCATTGAGAGGTTGAACTACCAACCTATGAAGGCATGAACCAGCCAATACTTAGTAGTTTGCCACATGATAATGATGCTTTGAGAGTGGTGTGATTGCAATTTCCACATCATATTGTGGTCGAGGGGTCCCATGTATGTTATTAACAAAAACAAAAATAATAGGCTACTATCGTGTCTCTATATTTTCCTTAAGATTTTTGTCCAAATTGATTGGAAGAACCATGGTGTCATATTTTGGTGTGTATTTGGATACACTTTGTTGATTTTTTTTTTTTTTTTTTTTTTGGGGTTAAACCAAGAAAAATGGTTAGAAAGAGGTGATTTGTGTGACTTTTCGACTTAGGTGTAACCATAGTAGCCCCTAACTGTTCCCGAGCTTAAACCTCATTTTGATGAAGTATAAGAAGCACCAACATGTCGCTAATAGAAGTGGGGCAACTCTTTGCTGATTGCTGATTGCTGATTGCTTATTTGCGAAGAGTATTATAGAAGAAAATAAGGGAGAAAATAGTGTTTTATATTTTATTTTAACGATTGTGAAACCCACTTAAGAGGGTTGTTGAAAAGCGATTAATAATATCATATAATTTAGTCATTAAATGCGTTTGACAAGAAATCCAACAACTAATATGGAGCAAATTGTAGAATTATACATTACAATTATATTCTAAAATTTTGTTTTTGGGTGGGGAGGCTTCTTAATGGTTCATCCATTCTCTCCACTGAAGACACAAAGAAGAATCTTCCTACCATTGAAACACATACCTAATCTCTTGTCCTGTGACTCCTGTCTTTCTCACTACATAGCTCATATAGTTTAATTAAGAAAATCAATCCGTATGATCCTGAAAATGAAATTAGGTTTGACCCATAATGTGTAAAAGCACAGCCGTATATTCTGCCATCAACTTCCAAAGTAACCATAGTTTGACCCTCAAAACCCAAAGTTTTAACTCTACTGAGATTGGTATTCATTTTTTCTTGTTGCTCTTGGATACACATGCATCTTTCTGCTCAAAGTTAAATGGATATTTCGGCCCTAGGTCACAGCACCACAAATCTAATACAGTTTTCAAATTGATATGAACCAATTCCTTATTACTAAACCTCTTTTTTGTTCCAACCAATCTATTTTTTTAGCCGTGTTTATTGCACAAGTTATTTTACACACATAAAAAAAAATGCAACTGAAATCATGACTTAAAAGTCATGATTTCAATTGCTTTTTTGTTTGTGTGTATAACGTATATTCAACAAGTTTAATCTTTCTTTTTCTTTTTCCTTTTAATTTTTGTGGGTGTCTAGAACTCTTAAAGAACCTAATTAATCCCTGAGCGTATTCCTTTTTATTTAACCTCTTTTTTGTTCATGAATTCATTGTCATTTCTTAACTTAAATTTAAATACACTTTGTGGGATAAATGAATTATAAAACAGAAATGTGTCCAACCAATCTATTTTTTAGCAATGTTTATTACACAAGTTATTTTACACACGTAAAAAGAAGTTTCAGTTACTTTATTTAACAAGTTTAGGGCCCGTTTGGTAATGTTGTTCTAGTAATGTTGTTTGTATTTTTTGAGAATACATGTAAGTAAAAAAGTGTGTGAAAATACGTGTAATGTTGTTTAAACAATAAAAACTATTGTTCAAAATAATCTACCAAACACCCCCTTAACCTCTTTGTTTTTGACCGACGTGCATGTCTAGGACTCTTAAAGTACTTGATTAATCCCTAAGTGTGCATATTCCTTTGTCACATTTATATTGGATAATTGGAGGAAGCACTTCGTTGGGATGAACCCAAGTGTTGGCGAAAAGACAACCCAAAATCCTTAGTGATTAGACCTGAAATCAAGTAGGCCTAAATCATTATGGCTAGTCTTCTTAAAATAGTTTCTTTTAGTGGAGGTAGTACACCCTTTTACGGGTGTATACTTCCTCTTTCTCACAAGTTGGTGGGACCCACAAGCTGTGGGTCCCACCAGCTGTGAGAGGAGAGAAACATACACCCGTAAGAGGGTGTATTTTCTTCTTTTAGTGACCTTTCTTTCTCATAAAAGACTAGAAATAGTTTTAGAATCACAAATTATTTCACAATTTTTTTGTTATAACTCAGATATGATAAATTGTGAATGATTAACCATAATTTTCACATGAATCCTCCATTTATTTTTCACCAATCACACTTTATCATATCACAATTGTAGCAAAAATTTGTGAAAAAAATTTGTGATACTATACTTTTCCAAAAGATTAAATGGTGATGGGTGAAAAGGTAGTAACATTAGAGCACTAGCATTAGGGGTGTAAACACTCCTCAGTTGCTATTTTACAACCTAAGTCACCCAAAATCCACTCCATCTGAGTTTGTAAACTTAAAAAAATTTGCAACCTATGCAATCTTACTGTTTATAGGTTGTAAAAAAAACATTATTTTAATATGTGGTTGTGTGTGAAGAGAAAAAGTGAGTGGAGGAAAAAGAGAGAATAATACTTTTTATTATTTTAGTAGGTTAGTTATATTATTTTATTGGGTTGTATGTAAAAATAAAAACTGAGATATAAAGTAAATTGTAAAATAAATTGATAAAATAGATAAAGTAATATTTAAAAATACATATAAATATATATATATATATATATATATATATATATTTTCATTCCGATGCTAATGCTCTTACCACTCAACTCAAAGCTATATAATTTCGTACCACTAACGAATAGCTCGTACAGAAATATGTACTTTCGGCTTTGGAGCGGTGGATGCTACAGTTTACAGTAACAAACAATCTTTCTTTCACTATTTCGAATCAATCTAGTCCTTATAGCGATGTGTCGGCATACATATTCTTCTAGTCCTAGAAAGTAAAATCACAAAAATTCTAGGATTATGGGAATCATCTTTTGCAGAGGCAAAAGGCATCTCTTTTGACATTCCTCTTGCATTAAGTTATAAACAGAGAACCCAACTTCAGGAGATGGTAAATCAATTAAGATTTCTAAAGTTTTTAATGGCCAATTTAAATAGAGGAGTGAAATAGAATTAACCGGTACTAGCCATAAAGTAGCTTCACCATTAAATTCTTAAAATTTTGTTCATCCATTTTAAAATTAGCTAATTAAATTGTCCCATCGTTAATGATTTAAATAAATATCAAAATTGTAATAGTTAACTTTTGTTTATATTTTGATGTCATAATGAAGTACAATCTAATCATTTCAAAATGAATAATTACGATTTTAGGAATTTCATGAACTTCGTATTGAAAATTCTTGAAATTGCCCTTAAGAACTTTGAAAAATCCTAATCCCAATCCATCATAATATCAATTTGGGTTTCGGGATTAATATCAATCTTGTACGGCATTTCAACCACTTGGAAGGAATAATATTCAATCATGCCAGAAAATAATGGACACAGCATATAATAAAAATTGACAAGTGCCTTCAGTCATTACTACAACATTTTTCGACTGATACACTTCAAAACAATTCTTTAAATAGCCAAAAAAACCAAATACAATGACAAGGATTGCAAAAGCTTGCCTCATGTCCTGGACCTCTTATTTTCCTTACAAAGAAACCTCCAACTATGCAATACATGGAAAAATGGCAACAAAGATGATCAAATAGATATCCCCAGGGACTTCTTGAACTTCTCGAGCTCCAAATACACGGTAGAGTAGGGAAGGAACTCTGAGAAGTGTTCTTTGCTCAGATCGTTGATTGCAACAGCAAGTTTAGGGATTTCTAAGGTCTCTTCATGAGTGAGAGTCCTGACAAACCTGGCTGGATTTCCTGCCCAAAGTTCACCAGTTGGGATTCTTCTCCCGGGGGGAACCACAGACCCAGCCTCAAGGATAGAGTGGGTTTCCACCAAGGAACCTTCCATAAGAATGGAGTGCTGCCCAATAATGCACTCCGGCTCAATCGTGCAGGATCGCAGGAGACTGTATGCACCAATCGTCACAAATCTCTCAACGATTGTCTCTGCCGGCAGTCCTGAAACAAGGAAAAGAGTTGCACACAGTATAAGATCAATGGTATTTGGCAAATCAATGATATTTAATGTTTGCACTTTACAATTCAAGTCCAATTGGAAAGACTAATAAATATTAGTAAAAATCAATAACACAAGAACGTCGCATAAAAGAGTCCATGTTACCAGGCAAGTTTAATGACATCTAATTATTACATTATGATGTTGGCTGTATTTATATCTAAAATCCCAGAATCAAATTGGTCATAGTTATATTTACAAACTAGATCATCAGCATAGATCATGTCAAGTACTAAGTCCCAAATCAAGCACCCAACATCACTATTTCAGGAAATAAAATGAATAAAAACCACTGGTACTATATGAAGCACAAAGAAAACAACAAAAAGAAGTCACTCTTAGACATGGTGAAAAAAAAAAAAATAAAAAAAAAAAATTTGAAAGTTCCAAATGTATATATTTCACAAATCTACACCCCTGGCTATGTAGTGGCAAATCTAATCACATCAATACTAGGTGAATGGAAGCAAGTGACAAATTCATCAAGGGTAGTGGGAGAGAGAAAAGAGGGACGAGGATTGATTAATTTACTCAAACATCCATCACATCCTTATTGTATAAAATAAACTCGTTTGGGTGCCAGAGATCTATGAAGAAGCTGAGCTAATCAACCCACTTAAATGAAAACACTACCTACTAATGTTCTATATAATCAAATCAATGAGTAATATTCTAATGTACCATGTATCTATCAAAAAAAAAAAAAAAAAAAAAATTCTATATGTATCATGCACAAAAAGGTATCCCCAAAAGAAATGTGCATGATAACAGAATTTCCATTTTAAAATGAAAAGGCCATAATAGAAAAGAGAAGAAAAATAGAAGAAATTGGTTATTGGACTCATCCAATCACTAAAGAGATCAAAAGAACACCATATTGACAATAGACCTCCATTCATGTCCCTAGCTATCAACTAATTCTGATTGTTTTATAGGGATCATGAAGAAACTTTATCAGACATGTCAATTAAATCCCACTCCTAGCATATCCCTTTGTTCATAGTAAAAGCAGTGTACCAAGCATCTCCCAATAGGCACGAAAGTTGACTAAGAAACTCGAAGAGTCAAAGGAAAAGGGATAACGAACTAGCATATGGCTCAACAAGGGTTCCACTAATATGTTTCACAAAATACACACTTCTTAATACCAACCCCCACAACAAATGACCCATTCAATAACCTGACTGCCAGCTGCATCTCATTATTTCAATTCAATAGAAAGGAGCAAGAATACTATTATCTGTATAGACTGGTAAGTTCACAACAGCCTAAAATTCATACTTGTATAATTGTATCATGATATCATCACAGTCTTTAAGTTAAATATACATCTTCATGATTGTAAGACACGGCTATGCTCACTGGACATAAAACAGCCAACCAACCACTATGGGCCTTATTATGATACCTTTGGCAGACCTAAGCATGCAACTTAGCTGACATTAAATGTTTTGTTCATAAATAGTGAGAGTTCAACTTCGATAGATTGATGCATCTAATAAGGTTGCCCCCCACCCTCCCTTCTCTCCCATATAACTTCACCTTCATCCATCCTTAAGGGTGAGGGAACAGGCCATTTCAGCTAGGGCTCTTTGCCAAAACTAATGTGTTTTTATGCTTATATGTTATCTTGTTGGCATTAGTGGCTTGGGAAGCATAATTCAAACATTTGAAAATTTGATTCCAAGGTGCTTAATGTGGATTGTTTGGTTGGAACGAAATTGTCGCTCCTTTGAGGACAACTAGAAGACGTTGGATGAGTTAAAGGTTTTATGCCAGCGTAGTCTTTTTGAGCGGTCTCGTTGTTGGGGTTTTACTGATAATTCTTCTCTCTCTGAGTTTATGTTTTCCCTTAGATTAGTTTCCTGATTACCCTCTTTTTCTGTTGTTTGTTTTATACTTTTTCTTGTTGTTCATCATCATGAACAACTTGTACTCTTCCTTATTTACTCATTAATAATAATTCTCTGATTACCTATCAAAAAAAAAAAAAAAATGATATATGCTCAAGGCCATAGATTTTATATCCCAAAAAAAATATAATCATGGTTCTGTTGGATTCATGATCATTATTATTTTTTTGGATAAGTAATAAAGTTTTACCAATGTGGAAAATCACTTCATGTTCATGATGATGAACACAAAGCATCTTAAAAAATTACTAAAATCATACAAAGAAACAAAAAACTCCGCTTGTGTCTGTGCTTAGTTCATATATTTTGTTCACAACCAATCCCAAGCCCAGGAATAAGAGGAAGGTTACAGTAGGTTAACAGCCAGCATATAATTTAGTCACTCTTTTATGAATGGATCCACTACAGATATTGGTTGGGGCATCCCCTACTAGCGACATGCTGCATCGGACCCCGGGTGTAGTGAAAAGAAGGGTTAGCTAGGGCATTCCCTACATGCGACACACTACATTGGTGCTTAGGTGTAGTGAAAAATGGGCAAGAGTTCCCACACTGTGATGGACGAGTGTGGGTTAAGAAGCTAGTCCAAGAGAATAGGATGAGGAAAAGAATACATACGGTCAACCCTAACTAATCTATCAATGATCCATAGCCTAAGAAGCACAGACATAGACATAGGTACTGATACGGGTACAGGTACAACATAGCAACATGAAAATTATTGAAATAATAGGATACGGGTAACACAGGACACGCCTATTAAATAACTATTAAATATTTTTATTTTTATTTCTATATATTATTAATCATTTATTTTTCATATAATGTTAAATATATATATATATCAAATTAAGAGTAATAATGGATAATAAAGCAAATCCATTACTATTAAAGGATATTCATAAATTATAATACAAATCAAGAATAAAGATATTTATTAATTTTCAAATGCACTATTACTATTCAGAGCAAGAATGCTCTCTTTGTTTTGTGAAAGGGTATTCCATTCCTTTTGTTTCTCGTGTCTCAGCTGTGTCCCACATTTTTTTTTAAAAGGACACGGCTAGGACACGCATGCAGAAGTGTCTGAGGAGTGGCAAGTGCCCGATGCATGTCCGACACATATATGACACTCCAAATGAAGTGTACGTGCTTCTTAGTCCATAGCCAACTCCATAATTTTGGAACTAAAGCTTTGTTTGTTTGTTTGTTGTTGTTATACAAAAAAACAAAGAGAGTCTTGGAACTCAAGAAAAGAATTACAATGAGTAAAACCCCACACTCTAGACCAATCAAACAAAGTTTGAATTAGCATGGATTACAGTTGCTTGTGAGAGCTCTCAATATTGTCAAAAGTGTGTTTATTATGTTCCTTCAAAACATTCCACATCAAACATTATCATTAATTTTATGTTACATACTCTTTATCTCCTTTGTCTAGTGATTTTTTTTCTCCTTTTCTCCATTTGGTATTTTATCAAACATTGTAATGCGTTTACGATATAAGTATCAACATGTTTGCATTTATAGTTAAATCCATACCATCAAGAAGAACGGATGATCTATACCATAACTAGCCAGCTAGAGAATATTGAGTCAAATCATGTGATCATCCAATTCTAAAAACCATCACATCACAAAGAACCCTGCTTCAGCTTGAAAAATGCTAATATGCACCGCTACTTAATCATAATCATCCTGGCCAGTCCATTCCTAGCTATAAGTTTAAGCATAAACTAAAGACCTTAAAGCAGCCAAAGACCCTAATGCAGCCAGAGAACCACTTCAATACAAAGTAACAAAGCTATAATACCATACCTCTCAAATATTAATCCCACTACTCAGCTATGCGTAATTTCTATTATTTCCTCTTAAACTTCTAGCTATTTAGGAATGAAAAAGTTAAAAAATATATATTATTTCCTCTTAAACTTCTTGCTATTTAGAAATGAAAAAATTAAAAAAAATCAAATAGTTTTCTAGACTCCATGACTCCAAGTCCCTACCATTATAAAGTTTCCGGCTTTCCACAAACATACATGCATTTATATTATAAAGTTTCAAGCTTTCAACACACACTCACACATGCATTTAGATTATAAAGCTTCCAGCTTTCAACACACAGCCCTTTATGTTATAAAGTCTCAAGCTTTCAAAACACACGAACATTTATTTATATTATAAAGTTTACAGATTTTAAATACACATGCGCATGCGCCCACACATGTGCACATTTATATTACAAAGTTTCAAGCTTTCACCACACACACACACATTTATACTATAAAGTTTCAAGCTTTCAGCTCACACACTCATGTATAACATAAACCCTAACTTATTGTCAGCAAGATATGAAATTGTAAACCAAATTCAGCTATAGCCTCAATCAGTTCATAAATCTATGATATGAAACGGCTCTAAAAATTGGATTAGTCCATAAACCTCACTTTCAACACAGAACAACCTACAATCTATAATTCCCCTAACATTTTCTCAACAACCAAACAAAGCATTAAGCTCTAAAGAAAAGGCAGAAACAATTTTACACAACAAAGATCTGAACCTAAAACCTCAATTGTTTTTGATAATGTAGGGAACCTTTTTAAAGAAGATTCTTTTGGATTCACCTCTAACCAGTAAAACTTACAGGAAACTAACCCCACTTGCTAGAACTAGATGTCGTGTAATCCAAGGGCATTCACCCTTGACAGTCTAAGCAAATTATGTTCAAACCTAAAACCTCAATTTCCACACAAGCCAACTTAAAACCAATTGTCCCCCACATTTTCTCAGCAACCAAAAAAAAGCAATGCAACAAAGATTCAAACACCTAAAACCTAAATTTCCACAAGAACTAACCTAGAAACATTTTTTCCCCTCACATTTTCTCATCATCCCCAAACAAAAAAAAGAACACTACAAAGAATCGAACAGCTAAAACCTCAATTTCCAGATGAACTAATCTATAATTGTTCTCTATCCCTCACATTTTCTCAGCAACCATACACAGAGATACACAACGCCTAATTCCTCAATTTCCACACAAACTAACCTATAACCATTTTTTCCCCTCACATTTTCTCACTAACCAAACAAAAAGCAACACAAACAGAGATTCAAACCTAACACCTCAATTTCCACACTAAATAAACTCTAATCGTTCTTTTCCCACGTTACCCAATAAAACCCACAAATCTATGCTATAAATCACTTATAAAAAAATCTATGCTATAAATCTCTTATCAAAGAACGAACAGCTATAAGAATTGAAACTCCACACCACAGAGCTTCAAACACCTAAAAACCTAAATTTACACACGCTATGACTCATTCACAAAAAGTGTCAGAGAACAAACAGCTCTTAGAATTGAAATGAGTCTATAAAACCTGAAATTCCTCTCAAAATAACTCGTTTTTTTTTCCCTCACATTTTTCTCAGCAACCAAACAGAGCACTAATAAGCTAAGAGATAGATAGAGAGAGAGAGAGAGAGAGTAAAAACCAGTGGGAGAGGACCAAGCGGCGTGGATAACGGAGCGTTCCTGAACGTTGGAGCAGAATCCGACAGTGATTTTGTTGAGATCGCCCCGAAGAACCGACCCGGCCCAAACGGAGGCTCCGTCGCAGACGGTGACTTGGCCGGCGAGGACCACGTTGGGCGCCACGTAAGCATCCACTGCGATCTTCGGAAGCCATTGACCTAGCGGAATGATCCTCCTCTGGCCTCTGTAGTCCCATCTCACGCGATCTGGCGAAGGTGTGATCACGCTCTTCGGCGATGGCGATGGCGATGCTGATGCTGATGCTGATGCTGACGTGGCGAGTGTGCGTTGGAGGAGGTTGAGGTAGTTGGTGGAAGTTAGGGATTTTTTGGAGAAGCGAGCTAGAGCCGCCGTAGCCGCCGCCATGGTGAGGGGAAGAGCTCGGCTTTGGTTTGGCTGTGTGGGTTTCGATGGGTAGCTGGAACTTTGGAAATGGAAGAGAGAGAGAGAGAGAGAGAGAGAGAGAGAGAAGAGAGTGGAAATGGAAATGTGGGTTTGGGCTCGGAAGGTGGGTTTTTTTTTGTGGTTTGTGGGCTTTTGGTTTGGTTTCATTGGGCTGGGTTAACACTAATGTGTTTGAATGGGTTTGGATATTGGGCCTAGAGAAGACTGAGGTTTTTAACAAAGTCTCTTTGATCCAAACCCAACATGTTCCCTAGAGGGATAGGGATCAAGGTCAATGGCCAAGAATTGGTGGAACGTTACTAGGTACGCCTAGAGTAGTACGGTGATGTAGTTCTCTGTCTACTCATGTTCATGGTTGACATCATCATAAATTTAATTAGTAAAATCCACTATGAATATGAAATAAATGAGCAATCATTGTACTTTGAGAGTACCTAATAATAACTCAAAAACGAGTTGTAATGGGAACACCCAAAGCCTAAGTGTTAGGTATTTAGGACATTCAGTAGGATAGTTAAGTCGGTCAAAGAAAAGTTACACATATATTTATCATAAAAGACGGAGTTAGAGTATGGGACACTCCAATAATCTGATTTGCATTAATGGCATTTTCACTCACTCTACTGAGTCTTGACTCTTGATGATTGACAAGCTAAGACAAATCACAAAAAGAACTATTTCCTATGACCTTGGAATGTTTAGAATTCAAGGTCGCTCGACCATTATAAGTAAGGACATAACCTCAAGGGAAAGGAATGCAATTTCCTGACCAAAAGCACCTCATAATTCATATGTTATATGTTGATTTTAGACGATCAGAGTTTTCTTGTCGGTCTCTTAGAGAATTATCAAGAAGGAACATGATTTATGGTATATTCTCACAGGCAATAACGAAGAAGGAAAGGTTTAAAATTCAACCATTAGGGATTTTTTATAATAAAAGAAAATCCCACTGCCCACATTACCTATTTCAAATTCTGTTTATGGATAAGACTTTGGAGTTAAGCTATATTTGTATCTTTTTCCAACTTGAATCTGATTCCTTACTAGCAATTGATTGGGTTAACTTCTTTTGATTCTCATTTCCGACCTATACTGACTAATTAATAAATTGTTGCAGGTCTCTAATGTAGCAACAACCATGTACTATATTCTAGGAGCATCATATCCATTTACAATGATAATGATTTTTTTTTTTTTTTTTTGATAATCACAATTATAATGATATGTTCTTGTTTTCTTTAGCAATAAAGTGGGTTGTCTTTTTTACTATGTGATATGAATTCTCTGAGCAAACTCATGAGATAAAGAAGTCATTTCACCCTTGATCAATCCTTGGCTGTCCATTTCAATTTCACAAACAAATGTATGAGATTCTTATCTGTACAGCTATACTATAGTCAAAGTTAAAAAGACTCTAGTCCAAGATTTAGTGGAGCATCAATTCCCTTTATAATTACAATTACTGTGAGAATAAAGTGGATTCAGGTTGTCCATATACCATTTATCCCACTAACTATGACATGAACTTTCTGTGCCAACTTGAGAAAGAAAGTCATTTCACCCTTAATTAATATTTTCCTATCCAATTTACCTAAAAGGATTCTGCCTTTTATTCTGCATATTCCAATTCTTGCCAGAAGGATAACTGAAAAAGACACTACACTCATTTAGATAATTTGGATATAAATGATCTTGAATTAATTAATTGTTTAAAATGGAATATAATCCACTTATAGTTGATTTAGCACAACAACAAATACAATCAAATTTTTTTCATAAATATAATAGGATTTGAAACTTATAATATGGACTTCGTGACGATTGCTTGTAACCATTAAACTAAGACACAAATGGGTTTATCTTGTGTAGCCCTTATTCGAGTACAAAATACTTTACTGGTTGATTAGTTAACTGGATCTCGAACAAACACAATTATTTTTATAACCAAGGAATGTAATCATAGGCTCTTCTTTTAATTGGCTTGATAAGCATTATACACAGGAACGTATTAAACCTTTATATGGAAGCATCGCATATTTGTTGCATTATTGCAGATCTCCCAGCAAAAGGATTTGAACATGGAGTAGTGTAATCAACATTTAATCCCATATACCTTCAAATTTCATTGGGTGATCTCATGGGGCATTTCATTTGGTGATCTCTCACACAGAACCCATTTGCATTTATCCTAAAGATATGAGTGGGATTGGATTTCTCAGTTATCTATCTGAAGCATATCTTATAAGATATTTTTATAAGGACCACATACAAGATTTGTTCTTATCTTAATACTTTTGGACAATAAGTAGTAGGCCATCACTATATATAGAGAGAGAATTCAGATATATTATTGCAATCCACAAAACCTTACATAGAAGAGAGCTATAATGGAGTACTCAAGTCTACAGCAGAAATGGATCACCAAAGCCAAGCCAATGGCATCTTCGTATCAAGCATCAAGGCCATTATCATCATCATCTTTTCAATATGCAGGCAACTTGAAACACAGCCCCTCTGCTTCACATGAAACACATATGCAGGCTAATATTGGTAATGGTTCATATTACCATGTTGGCATGCAGAGCTGTGATGAAAGCATTGATGCCAAAGCTACGAGTTACATCTTAGGCGTTCAAGAGCGTTTCAGGCTACAAGTTAATTAGCTAGCTGAATATTGAACCAGTAATTGTAAGATTATCTTTTGTATGTAACATACTAGCTAGTAGCTAGTTTGTATAGCAGTGAGAGTTGTTTTCATTACAATAATGAATTTGCTCATCTTGTCTCGTTTGGGAGAGCCGAAGTATAAAAAAAATTCAGTTTAACTCAATTTAGCATTGATTGTTGTTTTCAATATAATAACGAATTTGTTTATCTTGTCTAGTTAGAGAGAGTCGAAGTAGGGAAAAAAAAAATCAGTTTAACTCAATTTAGCTTTGATTTATGAAAAGAGAACTTCATATTTTTTTAAATCTTAAAAATCATCTATACTTGAGTCCATATTAAATGCTTCAACAATTTCTCTTTCAATGTATAAAATTAACGTGTTAAAATACCATCTTTCAATTTGTTGCGAAGCCTAATTTTGACAACATTCAAATGGACAAATAAAGAGATAGAGAGAGTGCAATATAAATTATGTTGCTAAGATTGTTGCTATTTTTTAAGATTAATTATTTGTCTAAAAAAGTATTTTTTTTTAAATTATTTGTGTCTAAAAATAATATTTTGTCTCTTTGATATAATTATGAAGATGCTAAACAAACACCACAAATAACACCATATTAATTATTCTAAGCACAACACCCACTATTACTGATTCACTGGGCCACTCGGCCCTACCAACAAGCACTACAAAGTGCAAACCACTTTGTTTTTGGATAGATTTTGTAGTTGGGCTACTTTCTAAATCCAAGCCACGTGTACCTAGTATTTAAAATATAAAAAGGAAAAAAATTGTTACACACACTTACACACAAAGAAATAAATAACAAAAAAAATTAAAAAAAAAAAAACTGAATTCATGACTTGAAATCGTAAAAGTGTAAGAGCAAGTGCGTAATAGACACAACTCTTAATAAAATTTGAATCTGGTCAATATATAGCTCCATCATATATATATATATGAGGGTGTGACCACACCATAACTCCAAGCATCCTCATGTAATTCTTTATTTCTTTTATTGTACTTTTGTTTCACATATAAATACATTGTTTGGTAAAGGCTTGGATGTAACCCTTAATAATATATAGAGACACAACTCTTTCTAGGGTTGTCACTGTCTTCATTGAAAGGGTGCAAGCAGTACTTCTGTAAATATATATAGGTCGGTCCTCATAACGGTCCTTCATTCCACAAACTTTTTACAGTGTGTGCGATCTCCACCCTCAAGGGATACCATTCTTATTTGGGACCAACATGTATAAAATAAGAGTAGTTAATTAAAGATTAATAAAACATTCTTAAATTTGAAGCAGGTGTCACCATATATATCAACATTATATATTTAAAAAAAAAAAATTTGAGAAATATGGTGGAGGAGTTGGTTGTGAATTATGTCACTGTTAAATTATCGATTATCCTATAAACTTAAGCTATTAGGAAATTGTGAATTTAATCACTTAACTATAATTTTAACACTCTCCCTCACATGTGGACCTAAACTGTCATTTAAT
The DNA here is from genome assembly GCA_030021035.2 of Notholithocarpus densiflorus. Taxonomy (NCBI): domain Eukaryota; kingdom Viridiplantae; phylum Streptophyta; class Magnoliopsida; order Fagales; family Fagaceae; genus Notholithocarpus; species Notholithocarpus densiflorus. The sequence goes on from JARYZH020000171.1 coordinate 407,853, forward strand.
AAGTGGAGTCCAACACGTAAGACTTTTAATATTTTAAATGAGAGGTAGAGTAAAGACAGTAGTCGAACTCAAGATCACTTGCTCTAATACCATATTAAATTATCAATTCTCCCAAATCACAATTGTGGGGACAAATAACCAAGAGCCATGCATCTTGGGCTGTGGGTTTAATCCGAGGAAGATTCATGGGCCGAGCAGAGTGGCGTTTATTAAAAATTCTATTTTCAAAAGATTCATACATGAGAAACGAACGAATTCTGTCCGAGGAGGATATAGTCCTCGGATGAGAAGAGTATGGTTTAAGTGTGTATCGCATCGATTGGAGTAATCCTCCTAGAATCTCCGATGACAGAAATGTCCTTTGTGAATTTACTGGAAAGGAAAAGATTTCAAAATATCTAAAGAAAGGCTGCTACCACCACATTAAATACCCTGCAACTACTTTTCTGGCCGCATTTATGTGGAGAAGACCTCTGAACAGTGCTACCAAAACTATTACAGCTCACAAGGAAGCCAAAGAAAAGGTCTGATGGGACAAATATCAAGTGACGCCTTAGATGAATGACAAGTGTAAAGTTAGGATGACTAAAAGTTAATTATATAGTGTAACACCCCCTCCATGAGAGAGTGGGACTTTTTGGAAAAGAAAGAAAAAAGAAAGAAAGAAGAAAGAAAAAGAACGTGAATTACATGACATAATGTCTCCTCGGATCTAAACAAGAACTTACTTATACCAAATCATCTCAATATGCTTTGGGCCTTTCTATTAGCTTTTTAGTTTGTTTTTAAGAATAGGTTGAACGTAATCCACGTCATTCATACCTAATTCTTTAACCCACTCTTTACAAATTTATTGCAGTGGACTTATTGGGCCCAAGTCCTGCATGTTTTGGACTTGAGTGTACAATTTGTTACCCTACAATTGGCGCCGTCTGTGGGAAGAATTTGTGTAATAGTGAGTGCGACATTTGACCATGGTAGGATCAGGTCCCCATCAGCAGGAATCTAGGGGCTCCCATCAACAAGATGCCTTCCATAATCTTGAACGAAGAAGAGATAGGGAGGGTAGCCCGCATACCACACAGACTAGCAGAAGTCACCCTCAAATGGGGATTCACTTCCCTCAGGAGCGGAGTAACAGGGCCATGCAGAGGGAAATCGATGATTTAAAGCGGGAGCTACGCCATGCACACCAATGACGAGCTCCTTCTAGTTCTGGCGTTTCTTCCAATGATGAAGAGGATATCACGTACAGACGCAGGTCTAGGACACCACCAAGCAAGTCTTTCTCCTGTGACGAGGAAAACGTTCATAAGCGGAAACGTAAGAGTCCACCTCTTAAGGGTTTGGAAAATGACGCCATGAGCAAGGCGTTGAATCAAATCTCTAAATCCCCCTTTACGCGTCGGATTGAAAGGGCAAAATTTCCTCGGCGATTCCATCAACCCACTTTCACCATCTACTACGGCCGAATGGATCTAGTAGAGCACGTAAGCCAGTTCAACCAGAAAATGGCTGTCTACTCTAGGGACGAGGCTTTGATGTGCAAAGTTTTTCCCTCCAGTTTGGGACCCGTGGCCATGAGGTGGTTCGATGGGTTGAAAGCTAACTCCATAATTCTTTTAAGGAACTTACGCAGGCTTTTGGCTCTCGTTTTATCACATGCAGTAGGATACCTCGTCCTTTGGATTCTTTATTGTCTCTCTCCATGCAGGAAGGGGAAACCCTGAAAACGTACTCGGACAGATATTGGGAGACATACAATGAAATAGATGGTGACTTTGAGAACGTGGCCATCAGTACTTTTAAAGGCGGCTTACCTGCCGAGCATGGATTAAGGAAGTCCCTCACTGGTAAACCTGTCACCAGTGTGCGTCAGCTTATGGATCGAATAAGCAAATACAAAAGAGTTGAAGAAGACCAGCAGCAAGGAAAGGGTAAAACAAAGGTTAACCCTCGAGAGCGTAGGGATTTCAGGTCGGACCGATTTAGTAACAATCGGCCTCGGAGAGAGTTCGCCGGGCAGTCAGATCCCTCCAACACCCAAGCTGTCAACGCGGTATTCCGAGAACCAGTTCATCAGGTTTTGGAAAAAAATTAAGAACGAGTCGTTCTTTAAATGGCCGAACAAAATGGCTGGGAACGCTATGAGGGGTAACCAAAACCTCTATTGCCAATATCATCAAGATTAAGGACATACTACTGAAGATTGCAGGAATTTATAGGACCATTTGGATCAGTTGATCCGAGAAGGAAGATTGAAGGATCTGTTATATCATTCCAGCAGCCAAGCAGGACAGGCTGGGTTTGATTCTAGAAGAGGAGCTTCCTCAGGCCCCCCCTAGGAACGATAAACGTCATCTTCGCTGCCCCCGGGAGAACATGATCCTGTCCGTACAGAGTGATGTCTGTGGCTCGATCACTCGCCGAGGATAATAATCTTGAGTCAAAGAGAACCAAGATGGAAATCCAACCAGTTCTGGGTTTTTCAGACAAGGATAAGGTCGAAACTATCCAACCCCATGACGATGCCTTGGTGGTTACACTTAGGATAGGTGGGTATGATGTGAAGAGGGTGTTGGTGGACCAAGGGAGTGCCGTGGAGGTTATGTATCCCGACCTGTTTAAAGGTTTGGGGTTAAAGTCCGAGGATCTAACCGCCTATGACTCCCCCCTGGTTAGTTTCGAGGGAAGAACCGTTATGCCGAAAGGTCAGATTAGGCTACCTGTACAAACCGGTCCTGAGGTGGTGGAGGTGGATTTCATTGTGGTGGACGTTTATTCACCGTATACAACTATTGTGGCCAGACCTTGGCTTCACACTCTAGGGGCTGTCTCCTCTACTCTGCATCAAAGGGTGAAGTACCCGTCCGAGGGTCAGGTTAGAGAAATCCTTGGAAACCAGTCCATGGCTAGACAATGCTTGGTGGCCGCCATATCTCGTCAACCTGAAGTTGAATCGTCGATAGCTGCTGAGGGAAGTTCATAGCAATTAAAAACTCTAGAGTTGCCTATCAATGGGCATTCCGAGGAGGCAAAATGTGATGACTTAGAGAAGATCATTATAGGGGATGATCTGGAAAAATATTTTCAAGTTGGGTCCCAGTTGCCGCCTCGCGAGAGAGAGGAGTTGATAGAATTTCTTAAGAAGAACGTTGATGTATTCACCTGGAGCGCTTACGAGGCCCCGGGTGTGGATCCGACCTTTATCTGTCATCACTTAAACGTTAACCCATCCATTACTCCAAAAAAGCAATCACCTCGGCGCCCATCCAAGGAGCATGTAGATGCTGTTAAGGAAGAGGTGAGAAAGCTTAAGCAAGCAGGGGCTATCAAGGAGGTGTTTTACCCTGAATGGCTGGCTAATACTGTGGTGGTAAAGAAAAAGAATGGCAAGTGGCGAGTGTGCGTGGATTTTACCGATCTAAATAAGGCCTGCCCAAAAGATCCATTTCTCATGCCATGAATAGATTAGTTGGTGGATGCGACAGTGGGACATCCTCGGATGAGCTTCTTGGACGTCTTCCAAGGATATCATGAAATACCCTTAGCCTTGGAAGACCAGGAGAGGACTGCTTTTGTCACCCCCATCGGAAACTACCATTACAAGGTGATGCATTTCGGTCTAAAAAACGCAGGATCAATCTATCAAAGGATGATGACGAGAATATTTGAGCCTCAATTAGGAAGAAGTATTGAGGTTTACATAGACGATATGGTGAAGAAGAGCAAGGTGGTGTCCAAGCACGTTGATGACCTCGGAAGCATCTTTGAAATCTTGAGGAAACACAAGTTGCGCCTAAATGCTTCCAAGTGCTCGTTTGGTGTGGGATCGGGCAAATTCCTAGGATACATGGTAACCCACAGAGGAATCGAAGTCAATCCCGATCAAATTAAGGCGATTAACAATTTACACTCTCCTCGTAATCCCAAAGAGGTCCAGAAATTTACTAGAATGATTGTCGCCTTAAATCGGTTTATCTCTCGTTCAGCAGACAGATGCCGGCCTTTCTTCCTCTTGATGAAAAAGTGGAAGGGATTCGAGTGGTCAGAGGAGTGCTCTAAGGCCTTCCAGCAGCTTAAGGAGTATCTTTCTCGGCCTCCCATCATGTCCAGTCCCCAGGAGGATGAGGTTCTGTTCGCCTACATCGTCGTGGCCCTTCATGCTGTAAGTCTGGTGTTGATCCAAGTTGACGGTGGCGTGCAACGGCCGGTTTACTACGTTAGCAAATCGTTACATGAGGCCGAGGTGCGCTATTTACCATTGGAGAAAGCCATCTTGGCTGTGGTACATGGTACGCGGAAGCTTCCCCATTATTTTTAAGCACACACTGTCATCGTCTTAACTCAACTCCCGCTTTGGGCTGTACTTCGAAATGCTGACTATACAGGCAAGATTGCTAAATGAGGTACAATTCTAGGGGCTTTTGACATCAAGTACATGCCTCGCACCTCTGTCAAGGGTCAAATCCTCGCAGACCTGGTAGCCGAATTTGCTGAAGCCTCGTTAGAGAATGTGCCAACACCGCAGCACATGGATGAAAAATCGATTGGCATCATCTCGTTGCAAGAACCCCTATGCTGGAAAGTGTATGTCGACGGTGCAGCAAATCAAAGGGGCTCTGGATTGGGACTGGTCCTAATCTCTCCTGAACAACTCACAATAGAGAAATCGTTGAGGTTGGGTTTCTTAGCCACCAATAACGAGACTGAGTACGAAGCTTTGCTGGAAGGAATGTCTATGGTTCAAAGGATGGGGGGAAAAGAGGTAAAAATATTTTCAGACTCCAGATTAGTTGTTGGTCAAGTCAAGGGCGAATTAGAGGCAAGGGATGAAAGAATGCAGAAGTATTTAAGTCAAGTTAAACAGTTGCGGTTAAAATTTGAATCATTCAGTCTGCTACACATCCCTAGAAGCAGTAACTCGCATGCAGATTCTCTGGCTACACTTGCAACCTCCTTGGCGTAGAGCTTACCTCGAATTATTCTCGTAGAAGACTTGTACAAGCCCACGGAGGCAGGGGGGAAGTTAGCCCAGATTTGTCAGGTCCGAGCGGAACCTAGCTGGATGGATCCCATCATATTATTTTTAAGAGAAGACCTTTTGTCGGAAAGTAAATTGGAGGCTAAAAAAATATGAAGAAAAGCACATCGCTTCTGGTTGTCCGAGGATCGAAAATTGTACAAGAGCTCTTTTGCCGGACCATATCTACTGTGTATTCACCCTGAAGCGACAAAAGTCATCCTAGAAGAGCTACACGAGGGGATTTGTGAGAGCCACACTAGAGGCAGGTCTTTATCTCATAGGGCCATCACGCAAGGCTACTGGTGGCCAAATATGCAAAGAGAAGCACATGAGTACGTAAAGAAGTGCAACCAATGCCAAAGATTTGCACCAAACATACACCAACCAGGAGGGATCCTTAATCCACTAACCAGCCCTTGGCCATTTGCTCAATGGGGCTTGGATATTGTCGGGCCTTTTCCCAAAGTAGCAGGAAACAAGAGATATCTGCTGGTCGACACTGACTATTTTACTAAGTGGGTTGAAGCCGAACCTTTATCAAACATCAGGGATGTGGACGCTAAGAAATTTATTTGGAGGAGCATCGTCACTCGGTTCGGGGTCCCTCGCACTATTATTTCGGCCAATGGTCTTCAGTTTGACAGTAAGGCCTTCAGGAGATACTGCGGCGAATTGGGAATTACGAATAGATATTTCACCCCAGCTTATCCCCAAGAGAATGGACAAGCCGAGGCCGTTAACAAAGTCGTAGTAAATGGACTGAAAAAGAGGTTAGATGATGCAAAAGGGAGATGGGTGAAAGAACTGCCGCATGTCCTGTGGGCATATCGAACCACACCTCGCAAGTCAACGGGAGAAACCCCCTTTTCAATGACTTATGGTGCCGAAGCTGTCATTCCTTTGGAAACAGGGTTTCCAACGCTAAAAAGCAGCTCGTTCAATTCGAATAATAATGATTATCTGCTGAAAAGAAGCTTAGATTTCGTTGAAGAAAGAAGGGAAAGTGCACTGGTCCAATTGGCGTACTACCAACACAAACTTAAGCAAGGATACGACGCTAAAGTAAGGCTAAGGCCACTAACGCCTGGTGACTTGGTCTTGAGGAAAGTTCTGGGCACTGTAAAAAACCCAGCATGGGGAAAGCTAGGGCCCAATTGGGAAGGACCATTCGCATCATCTCGGAAGCAGGTATAGGGGCATATTTTTTGGAAGATTTAGACGAGCGTGTAATACCACGTCCTTGGAATGTAAACAACCTGAAAAGGTATTATTATTAATAAGAACTTCCTTTATCATTAAACTCGTGTGTTGTGTGAAGATGTGGCAATTCCCGTCACTTATGTTTATTATAAAAGTGTTTAAACAGAACCTTAGTCATGCTTGATGTCCTCGGACCAGATGCTTTGGAGAAATTACTACACTTATGTTTATTATAAAAGTGTTTAAACAGAACCTTAGTCATGTCTGATGTCCTCGGACCAGATGTTTTGGGGAAATTACTACACTTATGTTTATTATAAAAGTGTTTAAACAGAACCTTAGTCATGCCTGATATCCTCGGACCAGATGCTTTGGGGAAATTACTACACTTATATTTATTATAAAAGTGTTTAAACAGAACCTTAGTCATGCCTGATGTCCTCGGACCAGATGCTTTGGGGAAATTACTACACTTATGTTTATTATAAAAGTGTTTAAACAGAACCTTAGTCATGCCTGATGTCCTCGGACCAGATGCTTTGGGGAAGTTAATACACTTATGTGTTAGTAGACAATAACAGTTTATCAGAATGTTCAAATGAATCCTAAGTTATTGCAGGGCCCTTTGACCATATACAATTGAATTAATTTCCTAGTATTTTTTATAAAGTATTCAATGGATCTTAAGGTATAACAAGTCTTTGCTGTCATTCTTTATCACAAAAAGGTCTGTCCTTAAAACAAGAGCATGGTAAGCTCATCCGTTACAAGTATTTTATGAAAAGCCTTAGATTGTAAATAGGAAGTCATCTCAGTTTTTAACGAAAGCAAATGGCAAAGGTATAAATACAAAAGGTAGGAAAGACAAGTCTATTCTTTAATAAATAAATAAAAAAAGTACATCGTAAGTCTTGGCAGAAGCTACATAAAAAATAAATAAATAAATAAATAAAAAAAAATAAAAAATAAAAAACCCTACAACTACTTCTTCGAAGATTGAGAATCCTTCTCGGGACAGATAGTCTTGAACTTGGCATCCTCAGCGTCAGATTTTTTCTCAACTGCCTTGGCCTGAGAAACAACGTCCTTTATGGTAAGGGAATCTTTGGCGGATTTATCTTTGACAACTCCCTTGGAAGCCTCAGCAGCTATGACAGGGGCATTTACAACAGCTATCTGCTCAGGAGGAGGAAGGGGTAGATTAGTGGCCACCGGAAGGCTGGTTGGAATCTCTCTGATGTGTTCAGGGAAGAACACGTTTTCAGGTTTCCTCAGCTCGGAATCAGCAGGAACCCCTGCACAATTAAGTGCTTCTACCCAAGTCTCCGTGCAAGATTCCCTGCACACGTTAGCTACCTCCTCGGTCAGCCTCTCCTCCGTTTCCCCTACTCCGCGTTCATATGCCGCCTCCTCTGCGGACTTAGCAACTTCCATCGCCTTTATTGCTGCCTCCTTAGCTTTCTGCAATTCAGCTTTCGGGCTTAGTACTGCTGCTTTCTCAGTAGCCAAGTTTAGCTGGGTCGTGTAGAGCTGTTTTCGCTGGTCCTCGGCCTGAGCCTCAACATTTTTTAGCCCTGCCTTGGCACTTGAGCATTCTCGCTCTGAAATCTTCAGCTTCTCAGCCAGTTGCATTTTTTCCTCTTTCAGGCTCCCGAGGGCTTTCTCAACTTCACGCCGAGAGTGGGACTCAGCCTCATATCTATTATGGGCATTTCGAACCCATTCTTCGGCCACATAAACTTGTTGAGTGACCTGCATAGCAAATGGCAAAGAAGTCATGTATGTAAAAGCAAGTATAATAACACTGATAAGATCAATAACTTTTTAATGTTTAATTCATAAAATAAATTTAGCCTACCAGGGCAAGATCCTTCTTTAAGGACATGAAAAGCTCGGGCTGCCTGGTACGCCTGAGAGCCTCCATATCTCGTGGGAGCAAAAGGGGTTGCTCTAAAGCTTGAGCAAGATGGGCCGAGTGTCTCTGGGACTCCCTGATAGTGGCATCCCAGGGAATTTGAGTCCCATCCAATTCTATCCGAGGGGCCCAAAAGCGCTGTTGTCGGCGCACTTCAGCATCTTCTCTGCTGTCAACAGAGCTTGCCCTATTATCTCTTGGATCTTTAGTCTTCTGCTGTTTGGGGCCCTTCGGAGGGATCACCTCACCTTCTTCTATTTCCTGCATTGGTCTCTTCTTCTTCAAATCTGGGATGGCGTGTAGTCCAAGATCAACAGGAAGAGAAGGCGGAGGTGGAAGATTGGCAGGAGCCAGAGTCTGGGATGTGCCTTTCGAGGCTCCTTTCTTGCCTCTATTGGCTACTAAGCCTTTCAGGGACGACCTTCCTTTCAGACTCATCTCTCCTGGTTCTTCTGAACTTGTATCCACTCGGGAAACAATTAATGTAGGCTGAATAGCTGTGGAAAGTCTGTCGGAGTCGTCCTCAGAATCCGAGAGCTGCACAGGCCTTTCTGGTCTACCTTCCTCTCCTTCAAAGTGGAACTGATCTATTTCCTCTTCTAAGGACAGCCGCGAAGAAGCGATTTCCTCTTCTTCTGCAACTTTAGCTCCGAGAGGGACTTGTTGCAATGGAAGCACAAGCTGAGGAGGGATTTGAAAGACTGGTAGGATGACAGGAGGAAGATCGTCTCGGGCCAAAAAGTCTGGTTTTGACATGTCAATACGGTTAATCCGACGATCACCAGCTCTGATAGCGTTATCGACTTCCTGAAAAACCCTCGAAATGGGTTCGAAATCTAGGATGAGGTGAACAGCTCGTAATTGTCGATCCTCGCTCACGAAAATTTCTGACCGAAGAAGGTAGTTAAGGGCAACCACGTTGGTAAAACTTAGCCGAGGAGCAACAAGCGTCCTATCTGCAGAAGTAACCAAAAAGTCAGATACGCTTAAACAATGAAAGTCTATTATCAAAAGAGATTACAATAGGAAACATGGATGGGGGATAAAAATCTAAATCCTATGTCAGGGGATCTAACTCTAAGGTATCCCACCTGTCTCTCTCTCTCGAGCTGGGCAGGGTCGACCATCGTGCCATGCCTCTGAAGCGATGAGGTAGTCATCTTTCATCCCTTTGTTGGACTTGGGGAGACACGAGATGAGCCTCACAATGGACGACCTGGACTTGAGATAAAACCCTCCGTCGGTTTGCGAGTGGCACTCGTACAGGTGAACCACATCGTGCCATGTGAGGCCCAAGTGAAGATGCTGGTCTAGACCATCGATACACCCTAGAATCCTAAACATGTTGGGTGCACACTGATGAGGGCATAGGCTATGGTTAATAAGGTATTCTCGGGTTATCCTACCTATAGGAAGGGTCATTCCCCCTTCTATGAAGTCTATTATAGGAATGACCACTTCTCCTGCTTCTCTAGGTAAAACAATTTCTTATGAGGAACAATATCGCAGGCCAACCGCCTGGGGTATATGATATTTTTGTTTAAAGGCTTCTATTTTTGCGGGGGAATCTACTAGACGCTCGAATCTACCCATTTTTTACAACCTAAAGACAGAGTAGGTGATTTTGAGAATAAGGAAGCAAAACTGGCAGGCCGAGGAGATAGGCCGAGAAGACAAATTCGGATATAAAAGCTAAACAAACTTATGGGAGCACGTACGCTAGTATCTGAAAGCTTTCTGGGAAGACCTTCGAAGACTTCTCACAAGAAATAGTGACAGAGATTCGGGAGTTTGGCGTTTTTTAGAGGCAGGAGCGTTAGAGTTCTCTGGAGCGCTTAAAATTTCTTTGAAGAAGAAGATAAATGGTTTCTCTCAAAGCTTTATATTAATGGAAAGAGAGAAGGGAAGTTATCCCGCTCAAAATTCTAAGGGAAATATCAGCCGTTAGATCCGCGCATCAACCGTGGGATGTAGGGGACAAGACGCCTCCTGGAATAATTAATAAACGCTTCGGGGACTGCGAAGCGTCAGAGGTAATAATGAAACGCAATTAAGTCATATCCCCGCACGTGTGGATTAAATATCAACTGCCTTTATCTCTTAAAAGTCAAAACTCCATTTTTTCTCCTCGGATGAGAGGGAAAAATTGAAGTTTTGAGGGGCTATTGTGGGGACAAATAACCAAGAGCCATGCATCTTGGGCTGTGGGTTTAATCTGAGGAAGATTCATGGGCCGAGCAAAGTGGTGTTTATTAAAAATTCTATTTTCAAAAGATTCATACATGGGAAACGAACGAATTCTGTCCGAGGAGAATATAGTCCTCGGATGAGAAGAGTATGGTTCAAGTGTGTATCCCATCGATTGGAGTAATCCTCCTGGAATCTCCGATGACAGAAATGGCCTTTGTGAACTTACTGGAAAGGAAAAGATCCCAAAATATCTAAAGAAAGGCTGTTACCACCACATTAAATACCCTGCAACTACTTTTCTGGCCGCATTTATGTGGAGAAGACCTCTGAACAGTGCTACCAAAACTATTACAGCTCACAAGGAAGCCAAAGAAAAGGTCTGATGGGACAAGTATCAAGTGACGCCTTAGATGAATGACAAGTGTAAGGTTAGGATGACTAGAAGTTGATTATATAGTGTAACACCCCCTCCATGAAAGAGGGGGACTTTTTGGAAAAGAAAGAAAAAAGAAAGAAAAAGAATGTGAATTACATGACATAATGTCTCCTCGGATCTAAACAAGAACTTACTTATACCAAATCATCTCAATATGCTTTGGGCCTTTCTATTAGCTTGTTAGTTTGTTTTTAAGAATAGGTTGGACGTGATCCACGCCATTCATACCTAATTCTTTAACCCACTCTCTACAAATTTATTGCAGTGGACTTATTGGGCCCAAGTCCTGCATGTTTTGGACTTGAGTGTACAATTTGTTACCCTACAACAAGCAATTTCACAAATTAACAACTTCAATGACCAAGAAACCTGAGAACACATGCTTGAGGCTTTGTGTTTATCAATCTTAAAAAAGATTAATCTAAAATATGAAATGTATGCTTAAGCCTTTGTGATTACACTCTCCAAAAATTTTACGGCTAGCATGATTTAGATATACCAATACATTTTAAACGTATGTGTCTTCTTTTCGATAAGAATATTTTTGGATAAGTCCAGCAGTTTGGGTAAGTACATTTTTTTTGTGCTTGTCATATGGACAAAAGTCATCCACTACTGGTAGAAAAACTTTACAGTTCACTTCATAAAGCCAAAGTTCTATACAAAATTACAAAGCATAAAAGAGGGGAAAACAATAACAAGAAAAGCACAATATTTTTCACTACATTGAGTTGACAGTTTTTAATTGATTCTTTACTAACTTCACTTTATCATTTATCATTCACAACTTGCCATTTCGATAGTTATGAAATATTTTGTGAAAATTATCATACTCCATTATTTATTAGAACAAAAAACACACAAAAGGGTGGCTAAGTACTTCACATTAGCAATTTGTGGTGCTGAATATTAATTGTAGGGGAATGTTGTGTCTACAACATTTTCACAACAAATTTTAAGTGGTATATTGTTACTGGCTATTACAGGTGAACAAAAAAGTAATTTAAGTGGCAGATTCAAATTAAAACCAATAACAACTTGCCACATACAATTTGTTATAAAAATATTATGAAAATATTGTAAATGTAGTAGCACTTCTCTTAATTATATGATTACAACACTTATTGATGTAATTGATTATCCTTTTTTTAACTGGTGGAACTCATCTGGACCCTTGTTTAACGGACAACTCCATCTTGAAGAACCCTGCAATCCAAAATCCAAATGTATTAAAGGCAACCTAATCTTTTAAAAAATAGCCAATGAAATTTGGGACATTCTTGGTCATAATTTTGGGATTTCTTAAAAAATAAACGAGTCTTTCCATATTTTACATGAAATGGAATGAATCCATTTCACAATAAGTTTTTATTACTTAGATTTAACAATAAATGATGTGAAATTAAATTGATCATTAAATTTATAATATTTAATTTGACGATAAAATGAATTTATTTCAAATGAAAGGGTGCACCAATTTGAAGTTAGAAAAATCCAAAAACAAACTAGGAGACTTTGCTAAATTGCTAATATACATAATCATACTAATTACACAATACACACATGATCATTTGGAGGCATTTTTCTTTCTATTCGGCAAAATAAATCAAGGGCAATGTTTGTTACACACAGTGTGTCGTGTATTTTCATAAAATGAAGAAGTGAGTTAAACTTACGTTTTCAGTTATTGAAACACAAAGTGTGTGGAATTTACCCATAAATCAAAGTCGCTACCTTGGGTTTGAGATGTTGCAGCTGCTCACAGTTTGTCCCGAAATTTTAGAGCTCATGTTAGCATCATGCAGCTCGTGCAACTTCAACACAAAGCAAACATAAAAATACATGTCAACTCTAATATCCAAACTGTAAATCAATCTTGATTTCTAGATAATAGGGCCTGTTTGTTATGTGAGTTCAAACTCACATTTTCACATTTTAAACAATATTATACACATTTCTACACACTTTTTCACCCACACATATTTCAAAAAACTACAAAAATCACATTTCAAACTACTCTACCAAACACCCCCTAAAAAACTTTGCATGTACATATATAGCACCATAAGTCTTTGAAATCTCACCCGTCTCTGCAGATGAGAGTTTTCCTCTTGCAGGGCTCTTTGCTGCGTTTAAACAAGATCCAAAAAAAAAAAAAAAAAAAATGAATCTTTTCTGTGTAATAGACATAAAGTTGACTTTGAAGATAATAGATTGATTTGCTAGGGGTATATATACTAATTTTCTCAACTATTCTCTTCTTGTATATATTTTTCTATTTTGGTTAAGAGACATAAGAATAATAAGATTTGCTTCAAGGGAAACCTAGACCTCTAAGTTAGACTAGTTAATTTGATTTTCTAATGTCTTGTAGGGTCTTCTTGGAAGGTAAGAGATAGCTGAGTTGTCTCAAACCATTCCTCCATTAGTATTTGCTTGACCTCCAGCATATATTATTGTGGATTTGGGCCTTTCGGCTATTGATGCTCTCTCTTTACACAAAAACATGGTCTCTGATGAGCTGTTTAAGATGTGCATTCAAGTTTGAGAAGAGAACATCTCCCATATCTCCTTGACTATTTTCACCTCAAGGGCAAAAATAGCCCAATTCCTCCTTCTCTAAGCATCCCAATCGTTATTTTATACTAGCTCTGATACCAATTGTTACGAGCTTACATAATAAGTTATTGTGACAATAAATTAAATGCAATACCAGCTGAAATTACCAGAAAATCTACCAGTTGATGTAGGTTATGTAATCAGAAAAATGTGATAGGTCATTTGGTTTTGTCATATAATTGATTAGGTCCATGGAACTTCAAGCCTGGCATAGCTTGATAAAATTCCAGGGTCTTTATTTATTTACTGGCAGCATTTGAGTCCAACGAAGTCCCAAGCCCTAGACTAGCTAGCTAGCAGACTGGTTCCATGTTTGGTTATTAGTTATATTATCTCACCTTCCTTTTCATCAAGTTGATGTTCTCTGAAATAATGCGCCTCTGTTGAAAAATCAGAACAAAAAATTAGTCACAAGAAGGTTAAATTATATGTTAATTCCATGCATAAAATCAGAACAAGAATGAATTATAAGCTGCTATATTTATAGTGTTATCAAAAGTCTTATGCATTCTCATTGGTATTATTTGTTTGATTTTGAGTATGAGTGATGTTACCACTACCATCAATTTTATTATAAGTCTTATAAATTGATGTATCAAGTTTTAAACACAAAAACTTAAAAAGTTATTTAGAGTCTTATTTGTTACATTATCTATTACATTATTGATGTGATACTGATTACATTTATTATTACGTTAGTTTATAATAAAAAAAATTGTAGTAAAATTGATAATACTTTTAGTATTTTTCTTTCTAATGTTATGGGTTTCTATGACGACAATATCAGTCATTACCTTTTTAGAGCGGACACGTTCGACTGCAGTCCTTGTCTGTCGCTCTAGCTGTTTTAACTCTTTCATGCCCAATGATGATAGATCTTCTCCAGCTGAGTGACTACAAAACCATAAGATTGAAGATAGTTGAAAATTGCGTGATATAATTGCAGACAAGTCTTGATCTGGCGTATGATATAATTACAGCCATTGAACATACCTAAGTCTTGCCTCCAATATGTCTACTGATCGCTTTAACTCTTCAATTTCAGTCCTCCAAAACTGTTAATAACAAAAAGTAAAAGCAGCTAAGAATTTAGTATCAATCACTAATCAAATGGTAGAACTCTCTGAAAAGATCAACAACATATAAGCTTCAGCCTTTGAGGGGTTATTCAAGAAGCAGTTATTTGTGCAACATGATTTTTATTATACAGAAAGGTTCAGAGTCCGGTTGCTAATTAAGTGACCAAATGATCTTACAATATTATGTGATATTAGTGCATCACTTCCTAAACCAATTAGACTTATAATTGGGAACCACAAATAGATTAAAGTTGCTATCTTTATGATGCATAATAAGACGCGAAGAAGTAATTTCTAATGCAAAAGTACTTTGTATACTAACGTAATGAAGCATGAACACAGCAACATGCATGCAACTATATAAGAAGATTTGTATTCACCCTCTTAATTGACATATTTTTTTAACTACCACTAATGTTATTTTAATTTTACGTCTTTGTTTATAATTTTTTTTTTGTTCCTTTGACTTAAATCAATTCACTCTTCCTTACAAATGCATTAATCACTTTTCTCTACACATGATCAAACCATCTCAAATGACTCTCTCTCCTTTTTCATCAATAAGAGTCATCCTTACCTTTAAGTGACTTCCTCCATTATAAATTTTTTTCATTCCTTATATTTCCACCTATCTATTTTAACATTCTCATTTCAGTTAAACCCATTTAATGAACATATATATAAATATATCTATTAATATATATATATATATATATATATTATAGCTCAACACTCAATACCATAGAGCATATCTAGTTTTATAGCTATCTTAAATAATTATCCTTTAACTTGATACATATTCTATAATCGC
This sequence comes from Notholithocarpus densiflorus, assembly GCA_030021035.2. NCBI lineage: Eukaryota > Viridiplantae > Streptophyta > Magnoliopsida > Fagales > Fagaceae > Notholithocarpus > Notholithocarpus densiflorus. The sequence goes on from JARYZH020000171.1 coordinate 423,129, forward strand.
ACAATACTCTTGATGATGCACTTCTCCACTAAATTAAGCTTACTCTTATCCTATGATTTATATCTTCTTCAATCTTTGCATTTCTTCATAACCAGGGTGCAGTGTGACAACCAAAGCTAGAAGGACTAAACCTATGAGTTATTGTGATTTAGGGTTACTTTACTAAACCTAATGTGTGTGTCTATCTTATATTGAGTTCATTGTGATATACAATTCAAAATAATAAATATTTGTAATCATAAGGGACTTTCTACTAAAGACATAGGTCGTTAGACCGAACCACAATAATTCCGATCTTGCTTCTTCTTTCTTTTTTACATCATTTTTTTTTCTTATTTATATTATAACTAAAATACAGGGTTGAATTAGAGAACATTACACAATACTTTTGATGCACATCTCCACTTCATTCTTTTAATTCTATTATTTAAATTTTCTTCAATCTCTTCATACTTATTAATTATGGATCCAATATATCAAATGCACTCACTCTTTGGTATCTTTGTGAATCTTCCATCCAATCCTTAAATAATTCTATAAGCAGCATACACCTCGTATACCAACAAATTTTTTTTAGCTTAAGAAAAATTCTTTATTCCACTCTAACACCTAGAATACCAAACCATTTTTTTAGCATAATAATTTTTTTTTTTTTTTATTCCACTCTAACACCTAGTATACCAAAACATTTTTTTAGCTTAATAAAAATTCTTTACTCCGCTTTAAGTGTTTTACTTTATTTTCCATCAATCACGTTTATCCACACGCCTCCCATTTTTCCCCTTGTAAAATAACTAAAATTTTAAATGAAAAAAAAAAAAAAAAAAAAATCAAACACATAGCATACTACAATTGGTAAAACATATAGTGCAATACTCAATGTGGAATAGAAGATTTTTATTCCTTTGTTGCCTTATATGAAAAAGTGAAAACCAAAGCTAGAATGGTGGAAGTTGGAAGTGGTAGAATATGTTATATATATTATGATGGTGTTATAAATCCGTAGATCATAGTTTTGTAGAATATCATGAGTTTTCGTGGTTTTAGGATTACCCTACTAAACTTAAATAATGTATTCTTACATATATACGGGGTTCATTGTAAAACACAACTCAAAATAGTAAAAATGTAGCAACAAGGACTTTTTGCTGTGGATATAGATCTTTAGGTTGAATCACGTTAATTCTCCTAATGCTTCTACTATCTTTCTCTACATATATCATTTTCTCTTTATGTTTTAACAAGAGTTAAGTCTACGTGGGTTTAATTAGAGAAATAATTATTTACAATTTAAGATTATAGGGTGAATTTTATGTATAATAAAAAATTTGGGGGGGACCATCCTTACAATATAAGTAATATTTAGCACATATCAAGAAGTTTGAAGGCCCGAGGTTTATTATACCAATGTTAAGAGCCACAAGGTCTGGGACTGGGTCCATTTCTAAATCTAAAAAATAGGAGACCAAGTTGTTTCAAAGGACAAAAAGGAAAGTAGTCATCATATGAAATAGCAATAATTTCAGTCACTGTGTTGAATTAACTTCAAGATAAACAGAAGCCCTTTCCCTTTAGAGTTTACATTTAATATTGGTCTTGGAAGTAATGTTTGTCTACGGACAGCTGGAGATACCCTAGCTAACAGTATATTTGTATCTTAGATTTGGTCACAGAGTGGTGGTATATGATGCTGCTAATGATCTAAATGCCAAAATCTCAAGTGTTCTAAAGGGCAAAGATTGGCTGTGGAAACCTACTAGATATGAAGAACTTGTATCTATTCAAAGAAAGTTAGCAGATTTTCCGGCCTTTTTGGCTGTCATCCAAATCAGGTAAGTATACATCCTCAAAAACCTATAACTATTTTTATATATATATATATATATATATATATATTGGAAAGAAAAACCAAAAGTTAATTGGTGGAAGTTGGTTTGGTTTGGTTTACAAACTGTATTCCTAAGCATAAATAGGTTGTTTAGTACTGAACAGAGGCTAATGCAGTGGGGAATACAGGTTGAGGATCAATGTATAATTTGCAGGAATCGACTTGAAATTAGGGAGCATTTGTTTTTTGGATGTTAATCCTTCTGTAAGAGAATCTGGTAGCAGCTAATGAACTAGAATAGTATTAAGCACCCCAAGTTCAGTTGGGATGATCTAATGGGTTAAAGGATAAAGACATAAAAATTTGTGGTTTCCAAACTTGTTTTATGGGCTGCTGGATACCACATCTGGCAGCACAGAAATGCCATGATACATAGAGGGCAGGATTGCAACTAAGGAATGAATATTTAAGGCTGCAGATCAGATGGAAGTAAAAATGGAATGGAAGCCAGATGAGGGTTTGCAACTCTATTAGAAACGGAACTCTCCATTTCAAGTTAGATGGAGACCATTTCAACCACCGCGCATTCTTGGCATAACGGAGTGGTAGTTAAGGGTCTGGATTCAAGTTTCAAAGAGAAAACTTCACACACATGTACACTTAGATTAGGCAAAAATAAAATTTCTATCTTGTATAAAAAATAAATAAATAAATAAATAAAATGAAGATTGTTTCTTGATTAAGATTTTATTTCTTAAATCTGACAATATATTAAGTATAACTCCATTTAAAATTTTAAATAACTTGACACTAAATACTTTTTTTTATTTATAAAATTTAATCTACACTATGAAATTAATCCATTTCAAATGAAAATTTGTGGGGCATTATTTGTGTCACTTGTGGGGCTTTTCATATTCCGTCATAAAGTCTCCTTGAATTAGTTTTGATGCTGGTAAATTGCCATGATTGTAGAGGTTGAGCTTTTTGCTACCCCTCTGTAAATGTGTCCTGCTATTCATTGTTTGAGATGAAATAAAATCTGCTCACTCATCTAAAAAATTAGTTCAAGTAGCTAGTTTGAGAAAAGCAATATAGGATACCTCCATTGGTCTAGAGTGTTGGTCAATTGATTGAGGCAGTCCTACTTCACTGCGATACCTTGCTATGGTTCTGTTCATGCTGCATCCATTAACATTATCCCAAACAAAATATAAACATATTTGTTGTACATGCACGTTGCATATATACACATATATATTCAAAAAGTAACTCAAAGAAATATTAAAAACAAAGAGATAGAGAGAGGGAGAGAAGTAACTCATGGCTAGCAAATTGGTAACCCTTTCCAGAGGGAGAGAAGATGACTAGTGCAACTTCAGCATCACATAGAATAGACAACTCAAAAGCCTTCTTCAAAAGCCCATTTCTTCTCTTTGAGAAGGTCACCTGTCTGCTTGTTGGGTTCTCTATTCTCTTCAGCTCTACCTTTCCTCTTCCCATTTCTTCAACCCGGCCCAAAAAAAACTAAGCAAAACCCTTTGTAATATGCTATGCGAAGCTAAAACAAACATAAACATACGCTTTCTGAGTAAAGAATATTATAATATACACTTACATATATATAGTGGTTTGTCTTGAAACTTCTTATATGCCCATGCAAGCAAAATATGCTAAAATTTCCATATTAAAAGTCAAAACTAGGATACAAAAATTAAGGAAAATGAAGGAGACGGTCCGGCGCGGAAGACGTAGGTGCGACACGACAGCACTACCCAATCTCCTGTTCATATGATCCTTTTCTTTCATTATTATACTGAAGACCTTGTTGATTTCTTTGTACTACATGAGCCTACAGTACGTTTTCAACCCTTGCCTCTATCTCTATGGTTTGTAATCGAAATGGTATCTTTTTTTTCTTTTCTTTTTTAATTTAAGAAGGAAATGATTTCTTAATTTTTTATCGAACTATTTCGCTCCTTTCACATGAGACATTACAGAAACTTCATTAATCAATAGTGTGGTAGATAGAACTTGAATTTTCAAGTTTATGACACGTCTTTTAAATTTATTGAACTCACCACTCGGATGTCTCAAAGAGACTTTCTAAAATATAATATTGAATACTTAAATCTAATTTAGAGATTCTATGAATTATTTTAAGCATGTTATCCTTACACAGGAGAAATTACGGAAACTCCATTAATCGATAATATGGTAAATAGAACTTGAACTTCTAAGTTTATGATACGTCTTTCAAATCCATTGAACCTACCACTTGGGTGTCCCTAAAAAGACAATATCTAAAATATAATATTGAATACTTAAATCTAATTTAGAGGTTTTGTGGGCTTAGTTTAAGCATGTTATGCTTTGAATGAATAATAGGTCGGGGCGCGGTTTAGTAAGGGGGATATGATGTTAAACCTATTCTTTTCTAATAATGAAAAATTAGTTGTTTTTATTGTCGATTTAGGTAGATTGTTGAATCATGTAAAATTCCGTGTATTGATTTTCTCTCCTATTTTCTTTATTTTTTCACAAAATTTCTTGGCTCGACAATAATTTTACATTTTTTATGAGAATGTGAGGGATATATGATACAAATAAGAGTATATATTATAGGGAATATTCACGAAATTTCTAGATCTGTGAGATGCAAAAAAAAAGAAAAAATATGTGCCAAAGAAAACAATCACACAATACAATATATTTATGGTTCGGCAATTTGCCTACGTCCACAAAGTTACTGTGATTTCATTATTCACAAAAAAAAAATACAAGATACAGCAGTACAGGTCTTCTCTCAAAAAAACACCCCAAGCCCTAATCTGAACCCATGGTATTTCTATACTGCACACAATTAATTCACAATGGGCTAAAAACGGGCCAAAACTTTTCCTCGGAGAGCGCTCTGGCTTGGGCCTCCACTCCATGGACTAAACTTCAGAAAATCCCCCATTAAAACTCGTACCACTTTTATATCGGGCAAGTTCATAATCCGAATCAAACACAACTAAGTTCCACATAACCCAACATATATTATGCTAATATAACTATAAAAGCTTAATCATTATATTTCAGGCGTGGTCTTTCTCAAAAAACACAAGTTTGCCACTCCAATAGCCATGCCCCTTAGTCAATACCCTTCATTTTGGACACTTGGACGCAACCTTTGCTAGTGGAAACCATCCCCTTTGTTTAATAGAAAGTCTCTCATTAAATATTCTCTATATCTCTACCATGTGGAAAAACGAATTTCAAATAGGTAATTATGTTTAACAATTTGAAAGAAGATTCGTGATAGTTAGATACAGTATGTATGAGACACACAGTTGAAATTTTGTTTTCAAAACACCGATTTCATTTAAAATTGTGAAATAGTATTTTCAAAACATAATTTCACAATTTCACAATTATAACTGAAATCATGTTTTTAAAACAACAATTTTAGCTAAAATGTGCACGGCTGTGTATATATAGCTTAGCATGTACAACAGTAATTATCGCTAAAAACAAAATTCATAAATCTAATAGCATATACGGTCTAAGGTTTAATCAGTACCATGATTTTGGAAATTCAAAAAACATCCACAAGGAGTCGACACGTAAAATAGTACCATAAAAGGGGACTCTGAGATCCTACCAGAGATCGACACGTAAAACAGTACTATAAAAGGGAACCTCTGAGGTCCAACTAGAGATCAACACGCATCTTGTGGATTTGATTGCCCTAGTATATTCATAAGCGGATTTGGACGTACATTTTGTTTGCAAAAAAACAAAAGTTTCAGAATCCCATCATGTGGTTTTGAATAAAGAAAATGAATGTTACAAAGTCTGGTTTAGCTTTATGAGAAAATGGGGGGTGAAAGGTGTCAAATATCATTCGAATCGGTAGAAAATATGGGGACATGATGAGTGTTGTCGAACTTTATTCGGAAAATGGGCTGACAGGTGTCGACATATCGTTGGAGTTAAGGTTATTCTGACCTTGAGGTTGAGACTACAAGCCAAGTTGATAAAATGAAGCACCTCCTTGTGGCCATGGCCATTACACAAGGATATTGTTAAACCTAGGACATCAAAGTGTTTGAACTTTGAAGATCCTCTGATCCTCGAATCCCTTGATGTTGACATGGAGCATTAGCTGCTGCATTTTGTATATTCCATTGAGTTTGTGTGTGTGTATAATATATATAGAGTGTGACGCTAGCTGGTGTGATGATAAGTGACATTGACTTGAAGCATTAGCTGTATTTGTGCGTTCTAAAAGACTCGCTCGAATTTCAAGTTTAAAACATGTTAAGAAGAAAATTGAATATTTTAAGTTTCAAACCACTCGTACAAGTGAAATTATTCTCGCTTGAGTAAGCGTTAGATAGAAAGTTCGTGGAAGCCTTGCTCGACCGAAATTTAAACAAAATATTCGTGGAACCCTTGCTAGAATCCCTTGATGTTGACATGGAGAATTAGTTGCTACATTTGTATATTCCATTGAGTTTGTGTGAGTGTATATAATATATATAGAGTGTGACTCTAGTGTGATGACAAGTGACATTGACTTGAAGCATTAGTTGCATTTGTGCATTCTAAAAGACTCGCTCAAATTTCAAGTTTAAAGTCATGTTAAGAAGAAAATTGAATATTTTAAGTTTCAGACCACTCATACAAGTGAAATTATTCTCGCTCGAGTAAACGTTAGATAGAAAGTTCGTGGAACCTTTACTCGACCGAAATTTAAACAGAATGTTTGTTCAACCTTTGCTTGACACTTGGTCGAACGAAAATCTCATGGTTAGTTAACGGGCTTTTTATACTACATGTTTAACCTAGTTTTGTCTATACATACCAACCCTTGCTACACTAAGAGAGGCGACCATACAAGAGCAAATCTAAAAGTCGAACTCTCTTGAGCCAAAGAGTTTTAATTCCTCTCTTTTGAGTGTTTCTTCCTACAAGATTTTAACCTAAAATTTCTCTATGAGAGTTTCTTGCATTGAGCCTATACTGTTGATTATTTGAAATCACTTAAGTTAGTTCTTCAAAAGCAGATCATTGTTGATTTTTGTAGTCCATATTATTGCAAATGAGGTTTCTTTGGAGAGAATGTTTGTGCATAGAAATTCCAATGTTTTTGGACCACTATTGTAGATGGCAAGCAGAACGTTTGCTGAAGTTACATAGAGAGAGTCTAGTTTCAAAAGTTTTGTAAGTAGGTTATTGTAACTGTTTCTTCTATAGTGGTTTTTCCTTTGAATAGGTTCTTCATTGGTTTTCCACTTCAATACCAAGTTTATATGACTTTTACTGCTTTCACTATTATTGTTTTTAGATTTTGTAACTATATGTGGTTGAAATAACTGTTTGTGCTAATCCATGAGAAATAAGTCATATTTGATCAATTAATTAATCTGTTACTTAGTAGTTTGGGGCCTCCATAAGTTTTCATCAAGAAACAGCCTCTTCCTATTATAAGGTGACTAAACTTGGACACATCCATAATCATAGATACAAGTGGTAAATCAGTTGTATGTCATTTTGTTCGTACTAATGATTTTTCATTTAAGAAAACTAATTACAATATTTTCAAAATCATTTTTAAAGTGGTGACAAAACACAATAAACAAGTCATTTTCTTATAAATTGTTGTTAACTGAACATATCTTCCCTAAATCCTTAATGGGATTTAAGTGATAACCTAGTGGTAATAGCATTCTTTATGATGATGTTTAATGTTTATGGTTTGAAATTTACATTCCCATCTCCCACTATCTACCTATAAAAAAAAAATTAAAAAAAAAAACTCCTGTTGAATCAAATGGAACATTCAATTGGATTGGAATTTTAAATGTATATTGTGTAGGTGCGTGCTGAGTCCTACATTGGATTTTTAGGAGAGAGTTTATCTTTTGGATCTCTAATTACAACTTGACTAGTTCTTTTGGAATATAAGTGCAAATGTGGGTAATGTTTTCCTTAGGTTGTTACACGAGTGGTGATAATTACACACTGCATGTATGGGACATACTACTAAAATCGTATTAGTTAATATTCATTTCACAATTATAACTGAAATCATATTTTCAGCTATTATGTGTACGGTTGTGTGCAAGTTACCACATGCAACAATAATTAGCATTGTCAACTGAGCTCTTATTCATCCGCCAAAAAATTTTAAATAACAAGACAATTTCTCTATCTTTATATTTGTAAAATTTAAATCTGAATAAAAAAATTGATCTGGACCATTTTTTCTCAACCCTCATGTCTAATGTGACCAAGGCAGGTTCAGGCCGAAAGAAATCAAAGAATACATAGGTCAGTTTGTCACTTCCTCTTTTATATGCTTGTTCTATGTAATGGGTGGTACTGTTTATTTCCAATGATAAAAGCCTTGTATTATACAAGGACCACATATTATAATCAATGATGCAAAATTAGACGAGCCCAATTCCAAACTCAGGTTCAACCAATTTGAGGCTCATTATATATATAGGGTAAATATTTGAGGTTTCATCATATGGGGTTATGGGCCTTATGGCTTATTACCCAATACATAATCCAATCATTCACGTGTTTTATTTCACTGGAAGATAACATAAGCCTTTATAGAAAATCAAGTTTCACTCCCAGTTGAGCAATTACGAATTCTTTTTTTCTGTCCTTTGTTTCTTTGGAATCCTTTTGGTACTACAATGTTTGGCCAAAATGGCCAAATGGCCATAAAATTCTAACTATTTAGTTAGTAGTTTCGGTTTCCAAACTATATCTTTTACTAGCAACTCGAGTTTAAGAGACTCGATTTTGGCCTATAAATCGAGTCTTCAAGACTCGATTTTCATGGTCTAATCTCATCTGATGTGGCATTTTTTCCACGTGGCGACTACACGGAAATCGAGTCTCTAAGTTTGGATAGTGTCCAGTGTTTGGAGTTTTGCGCGTCCAGCGTTTTTAGTGGTTCCCATGCACTGTTCACGAGACCCGCAAGTATTTTTTTTCATAAAAACAACTTTAAAACTGGGTTCCACAGTACTATTCACACATTTAAAAATTATTTTGCTACAGTGTTTTCAATTTTCAGTTTTCAGCAATAAGCGGTATTCAAATGGACCCAGGGGCGGCTTGATAGATTTGGGGGCCTAATGCAAAAATTTATAATCTTGTTTTAGATGTAAAATTACTACTAATTAATATGTACTACGTAGAATTTTTTTTAGAAATTTTATAGATAGAAAAAATTTTACAAAATTTTTCATACTTGTTGATGTGGTAGATTGATAATGGTAAGTAAAAGAGTGGTGTTAGTGGTAGATTTAGATGAGAACTAGTAAAAATTTGCTAACTAAACTTTTATTATTATTCTTATTTTTTTTATAAAAGTGCAACATTCACAATATTTTTTTACAACAAATTCTAGGTTTGAAGTTGCTTTTTGTTTTCTATTTGAAAATATCACTATAATTATTTTTTTGCTACTAATAATAGATTGTAACAACCTGCTACTTAGCATTAGTTGTAAAAGTGTTGTGAAAAATATTGTAGACGTTACATTTTTCTCTATTTTTTATTTGTTTTCCATCTAGTAAAAAAATATTATTTTATTTATTGATTATAAATAACCCTATTGGTTAAAATTTGGGGGCCTCTTTTTTACTTGGGGCCTTAGGCGATGGCATTTCTTGCTCCACCATTCAGCCGGCCCTGAATGGACCCTTAGTAACTTCAAAATAAATAAATAAATTTAAGAAAAATTTTCATTATTTAAGAAAAGAAAAAAGGGGATGGGAGGCTGAATTTATTAAAATCCTATAATGATTTTCTAAAAGGAATGGGTCGAAGAAGTTACATAAGGCTTAGCTCATGCTAGCCTAATTGTGTAAAAGCTATAGTCCCTTGCCAACATCTATTTTTCTTTTCCCTTTTTTTCCTACCCTCTTCCACTCTCATTTTGCCTTTCTTTTGATAATTTGATAGCGAAAGAGCAATATAAATCTTAGATGTCTCCATCACACCCAAAAAAAAAAAAAACACCATTTATTTTGATAATTTGATAGAGAAAGAGGAATATAAATCTTAGATGACCTGTGGAATTACAAGGGTTCTTTGGCACAGCCTTTGTATAAGGCTTTGATATGAATATATGCCATACATGGTCCACATTATCTCCTTCTCAAAAAAAAATAATAATAATAATAATAATCTGATGATTCTTTAGCTCATTTAAACAATTAAATAGGTTGTGTGATTAGAAAAAAATCTAAATAATGATATGAATTGCAAGATACTGGGTTGAAGGAATTTCCTCCCAACTGGTTTGGAAGAAAGTATATACGGTGTAAATATATATCATATTGGTATCCTAGCCTCTTAATAGATTGGGGAGAATCCCATCTCTTTTTTTCCCATACCAGTTGTGTGTGCTGAGAAGGAAGATGGTACAATCCCTAATCCCTTTTTGTTGCAGTAAATTATTCCCATCCCAAAAAGAATTACACATCAAAAGTAAAGTACAATTACAAACCAAGCTATAAGCTTTCTGTCTCATTGGTCTTCTAGGAAGAAAAGGATATTCAAGAACAAATAAAAATGTCTTGTGATTCCCATCTCTTAAAACTACAAGAAGATTAAAAGAATGAAATTTCTCACCCTATTTGACCACATTCAAAAGCAACAACTTCTAGTCTACATTTTTATATTATTTATAGATACAATTACTCTACCCCTAGAAAATACTCATATAATACCAAAATTCATTCAGGTCTTATCTCTTAAATTTAATCACCAATCTCTAACATCATCACATGGGTGCATGTGCATCACTAATAAATCAACTTCATTGACCTCAATTTTTCTTCTCTAACCTCATACAACTTTTTTTTTCCCCAGTTATCATACACTTCATTATTTCTTTTGGTTATCACTCATAAAAGTAGCTAGATACACAGTTACACATACTCAAAGAAACAAATCATAAAAAGGAAAGGTATGACATTTTGTAAACACTATCAATAACAAGTTCAAATATATAAATTACAAAGCAAGAAGCATCAAGCTGTTTAATCTACGCAACCCCTTCAACAGATCCATAATAAACAATCCATGAAATATAAAAAAGAGCTTAGCTTAATTAGCCAGTGTAGACGTGAACACCAATGGCAATAAGAAAGATAGTGATAAGGCCAAAGAAAATGATAGCATGAACCAGAATAGCAGCACCACTTGTCTGCATGTTCCCAAACTCAACCACCTTGCCCCCTGCTGGAATCTGAAACAAAAGCCCTGGACTCAACAGCACAAACAACACCACTGCTATTATCACTGGCCCCCAGTCTGCCATGCCTAGCTAGCTAGCTAGATCCTTGTGTGCAAAGAAAAGCTGGAAACTTTTTGTGTGAACTGAAGAGAGATTGCAACAAAGTAAAGTACTAAAGTGTGTTTGAATTCTTTTGGTGAAATGGGTGTGCGAAAGTTCTGAGAAAAAGTAGTGGGGTAAGAGGGTTATTGAGGATTGAGATAGGGAACACAAAAAGACAAGTGCATTGATATGGATGCTTCTCGTGACAAGTGAGCAGTGAGAGATGAATTGAGTGCACCAATAAAAAAACCTTTGCCAGCACTTTGTTTCCGTGGTTTCTACGGCTGTGTATTTCTTGGGATTAAACTGTGATCAAATTAATATATTATGAATCTTAATTTGGTATATTATTATAAATGAAAAGGACTCGGTTGGTAATTAAGTACAATTAAATTTTTGCATGCAAATTAACAAATATTTAGAGTGATTAAGGATGGGCTCCAGATAGCTCAATTAGCAAAGTTTTTTATGATTGTATAAAGAATTTAAAAGTAGAAACAGACGATATAAGTTGAAACTCTTTCCAAAAAAAAAAGTGATTAAGCTATAAAATTAATATTCTTTGAGGAGGGACCTGTTAACTTTAATTGTATGTATGTTCATTCTAAATTGTATGTAATCACTCTAACTTTAAAAAGCATATAACTACAATCTTAAGGGTGAAAAAAATATTTTACGTCGTTATCGTGTATGTGAGAAATAATTTGAAGATTTTTTATTTATTTATTATTATATATACAAAAAGAAATGAGTTCAAGTTACAATAAATGTAACTTGATAAGAGCTATACATTTTTTCAACTGTTCATTCTTATTAAATTCAACTGTGACTTTTTATCGTCATAAATAAGCAAAAATTATTTTTTGAAGAGTTGTTTTTTTTGTCCAATTTTTAAAAAACCAACTGTTCAACATTTTTCATCATCAATCATCTCCAAAAATAAGAATAATGCTTGCACCACATAAAGTGGCACAACTTATGCCACAACTCACCCACGTGGCGAGTTGTGAGTGATGGAAATGTGACTCCACAAGTTGTGCCACTTTATGTGGCACTAGCACAACTCCAAAAAAAATTCATGTATTGAGTATTGTTAACAAAGTATGGTTTGGATTTTTTTTTTTTTTTTTTGATGAACAGTACGGTCTGAATATTGGGTTCTTGGGTTCTGAATGTTTGCAAACTCTTATTTTCAGTTTAAGTAACGCTACAGGCAGGGTCGGCTCAACAACTTTGGGGTTTAAGGCGAAAATTTTAAGTGACTCTTTTTTATATTTAAATATTAATTAAATAATATTTATTGCATTTTTTTATTTTTTAATAAAAATCTATTTTACTTACTTTTTGAGATGTAAAATTACTAATTAAGTTTTTGTTTTTAAATTCTTCTAACATTTCTTTTTCAATTAATAATTGACTAATTCACTTAATTTTATTAGACCTTAAATAAGATTTTATTAATTAATATGATAATATAATAAAGTAAAAAAAGACTATTCATGCTACAGTGGGTGGGGTTAGTGTCTTAGGGAAGTTAGTTTTAGCGTGTGGGGTCGTGGGTCATGTAGCTGTGTGTGTTGTATGCTATGAGCAATGTGCTACTGCGCACTATCGGCTATGTGTGTGGTGTTGTGCAGTGTACTATGGGGCCCTTTTTTTCTCTCTTTTTAATCTTTAATATTTTAGGATACCATGGGCCCTTTTTAATGCATTCTAATGACCAATAAAAGGACTTAAATTTTTTTAAATTAAAATATATAGATAAATATTATATATATATATATATATATTAAATTCAAATGGGGCATGCGATTACATCACTTGCTTCAATGCTTTACCCGGCCCTGACTACATGCACAAACTATTTTACAACATTTTTACAAACTATTGTTGTAATCAACTTCTTACTAGTTCCTATCTGGGCCTACCAATAATATCACTTTTTTATTTACCAATAATCACTCACCTTATTAACAATTTGTAAAACATTTTGTAAAAAAGTTTGTATCTCTAGCATTTTCCTTTTAGTTTGTATTTTATCTTCTTTTTTCTACCATAGTTTGGTTTATTTGAAATCTAAGCAGCAAGCCATCAATGGTGGTAACCCAAAAAAAAAATATATATATATATATATATATATATTTGAAATGAAGAGTAGATCTGGAAGATGCTGGTGCAGAAGAGAGAGAGAGAGAGAGAGAGAGAGAGGATAGAGGGAAATGAAAGAGGAAATAATTTTGTTTAAGTAAATGATAAGTGAGAAAACATAGATTTTGGGGATAAGAAAGAAATTAGGGGAAAAAACATTTTTTCCATGTATGGGGCAGTTCACAATTTCCCCATTTATATTCAAGAAATGAATAAATACTTGCACTCTGTTACTTTTTTTTAGTCAAATCCAATAAAATTACAATGATTACAAATGCAATCTAAGAAAATAACAATAAAATTTTAAACTTTTTCTCTTCCTTGTGGTGTACAACTAATAATTTCTTTAAAAATTTTCATTAGATTTAACTGAGAAAGTAACAAATTTGGGATATTTACTCATTTCCCAAACATAGAGGGGAAAATTGGTTAATTTCAAAGATAAATGAGAAAATTGTGAACTACCCCAAATATAAAGGAGGGAAATGCTTTTTCCCCAAGAAATTAATTGCATGACTAATAGTTGTCTGAAGCATCAGATCTAATAGAGATCAACGGTTCAGAAAATGTGTAATGGTGTAATTTTAGTAATGTTACATCACTCAATATTTTTTAAATGGATTCATATATTACATTATCTTTGTATATTCTTCATGCTTGCAGCATTTCAAGGTGATCAAAGATTAATAGTCATGTCATCTATCAATTGTTTAAATTTAAATTTGTATAGTTTAAAATAATACATAAAAAATGAGTTTATGAATCTAATGGTAAATAACGTTTGATTGGTATGAAATTAGCATACATGTTAAAAACATATTGAACATGTAATCCAATGGTGGGATTTTCAAAATATGAATTAAATAACAAGTTATTGAATGGTGTAACATTGTTCAGAGTTTATCAGGTGTAACTTGAATCCAACCTTATATATACATACACTTTGCAATTTATAAGCCACAAGAATAACATAATACATTTCTTGTTAACAATTTGCTTACTGTTCATTGGACAAGATTATGAGTAAATCAATTACAAATTTTATACACATGATCAAAACAATTGAAAACTGCAAAGCATTATAATAAAGGGGTCATAAATACGTTAGTAAACCATTTGAGTAAACTTTTTATGGAAAAATATAATAGTAGCTAACTTTTTTGATAATTTTTTTAATTTTTCATAAAAAGTTTTTTAAAATCGGATCCTAAAATACTGACTGCATGCACAAATTTTTTTATAATATTTTTTCATTTGTTGTAAATTGCAATGATTTACTGTGAGTAAACCAGTTAATATTTAAAAAAATATATATGGTTAAAAAAAAAAAAAAAATCGTGTATGTAACATTATTTCTCTTGTATGGCCTCTGTTAGTCTTAAAGGGCAAACCAATATAACCCAGTAACGGCTCCTCCTAGAAAATAGAATATAAATTCATAAATATTTGACATGATTTATATTCCTTTTTATTTGTTTGTTTATGAGCATAATTGCCATGTTGATTAACACCCCTTTTGACAAATGATTAACATTAATCTGAATGGCTAATCATATGCTAGTCAAGTAACCGAGATCTGTCCTATCATGTGCACAGCACAAACAAGGACAGACATAATGATGAAAGTAAAGTAGTAAACTCTTATTTTCAGGCAAGATATTGCTGCTTTCACTGAAAATTCAACACCTAATACGTATATAAGAAAACAATAACTTTATAGGGAAAAGCAAAAACGAAAACTAATGAGGAGATGAAGAATAGCTAAAAGTACAAAAGAAAAAGACAATGGATGTTGTTTTGAGCAGCACGGACCACGGTTTGAGTGCCATTAATGAACAATCACTATAGGCCAATATACTTGCATTTATCAAACCCAGGCATCAACTGGAGACCCATTTTACATCAACTTATATGACAAATTAGTCTGTAAAATCATCTAAATCCCAATTGTTACCAAATTAAACTGCTATGTTATTCTTCCTGAGGCTATGAACTTTGATGGGCACCAAGTGAATTCACTGGAGGGATCCAGGTTATAGCCAATAGCTCATTGATCATTCCTTCAATTAAAGAATACATGCTCAAGTGAATTGGGCCAGTGAGTGCATCCCCTTCCACTATGTCTTATGCACTCCTGCTCAAACCGAAGCAGCTGCAATTTTGTGGGCTTTAAACTTGGCTAGGTCTAAAAATTAGTGCAATTTCATAATAGAAGGGAATGAACCATTTGACTGGTCTATTTCTATTGTCATTAGTAATGTTTTTGATTTAAATTTGTGTTTTGCTAGTTGTGAGTTTTGCTAAGTTAGAAGATCTCTTTAGCAACTTGTTCTGCTGCTAAATTTTTTGTTGTTTTTAAAGCTAGTTTCTCTTGTAATAATTGCAATCTGCCTCTTGCGGTTCTAAAAACTTGCAGGTGCAATTGTCGTACTACTTTTTACTTATTAATGAAATTGTAGTTTATCAAAAAAAAAAAAAAAATTGCTTGGTGCTAGGGTCATCGGTTAGAATGGTGCCAATTTGTGATTAGCATTCATTTAAATGAAGAACCTATTAAGTTTAAAGTAATTTCGACACATTAATTTGATAAATGACATATAACGCAGTGGAATAACCATAAGTAAAATACATCTATCTCAAAAATAGCATAAGCATGCCTAAGTAAACCCTCAATCCAAAGGCAAAGAAAGAGAAAAACTCTTTGAAGTTTTTATTGATAATAACAAACTTAATACTCGACGTTGTTACAACCTCCAACTTATAAGAAAAATATACACAAACCCTAAACACAAAATTACGCTAGAAAAGGGGAAATTTCCAAAATATAAAAACTTTAAAAAATTACAAAAATTGATGCACTAATAACCCTAGGAAACATCCTTCTCATTTTTTAAAATAGAAAATATCACAAAAAGAAGGGTGAAGCTTGTGTCCAATGCTATTTTGCACTTAACACGATACAATTTGGACAAATGTCAAGTTTTGAATACATGTCAACATCGCAGTTTGTCCAATGCAAAAAAGCACTGGACACAAGCCATATCCCAAAAGAAAATATTACATAAATAACAAAATCACTTAAACATAGACCTAAACAAAGAAATTTGGATGAAAATTGACATAGTCACAAACGGAGGTGATGTGTTTTACTTCCTAAATCGTTTACCTTGCATACCAAATTTCATGCAACTTTGATTTACCTTGCATACCAAACTTCATGCAATTTCGCACTAGTGCTTGGAAATTTCTACTTCTACCATTTTACTATTTGCTCATTTTACATTGGGACTTAGGGCCAGTTTGGGAGTAGAGTAGAGGGTAGTCTCTTGGTTCAAGGAAGGGTATTCCTTCTATATTAGTTCCCTCCGCCTGAATGGAATTCAACCTTTCTTTTTTCTTAGGACCATCAGATGCCGCAAACTTTAGTTTGCATAATCACAAATTTGGGGGTGGGGGTTTCTTTGGACCATTAGATGCTGCAAGATTTAGTTCTATATATATATATATATATATATATGTTTGTGTGCGAGCGCGTTTCTCAATGTACTAGTTTACAAGTACAAGAGGACAAGGTTTCCAATGAAGACGACAGAGACAGCATATAATCTTTGCAGTTTAAGTTCCCTAGCAATCTCACTTAACGGAGACAAGCTGAAATTAAGATATACAAGAATGAGATGTTTAACTAGTGGAGAAAGAAAACAGGGTAATGTGCAAAAAAAAAAATTCATTACAGATCCCTCATGGAGCAAATAATCAATGTGTTTGAGAATACACCATATATACATTTTTAGGCTATTACTCAGTGTTGGTTCCCCATCAAACAATTTTTGCATGAAGTACTTGTACATAAATAACTATATACATATTATACTGCAGCACAGTCCACCATTTATAAACAAATGATACATAAATAAGCCACACAATCATCTAAACACTATCCTGGAGCTGGGGGGAAAAAGCTGATGCCTGAAAGAAAAAATAGTACAAAGGAAACTATATATACAATATAACGGATAAATCATCAGCTCCTTCAAAAGCAATCAAGAAAGTCATACTCCTCAACTATGAAAAGCCTAACATGTATTGTCATTCTCCTCCTCTAACCATACACACTAATATTAGCTTTCTTCAAAATGTATCACCATCACTTCAGTCACCAAGTCACAAATCTCATTTCATGGCAACCTAAACCACTCTGGTCTCCCCATATTGTTCAGATCCAAAATAGAAAACACAAGGAGACTGTGATTCCACTCCAACTTGCTTAACCACTATATTGTGAGCTCACACCAGTTGCCAGCATATTTACAAAGTTCAAGTCTTCTTCCCTCAGATTCAAGCCTCACAATCAATCACTGAATCCCTGAAATCCTATCTTACCCTGGTATGCCTCAATCACTGCAGGGACTTCTTCCATAAATGGAGTCAGAAACTTCTTCTCAAAGTCCTCCTTCCTGTGATTCAATTGCCAAACTAAATCTATATCTTTGCTAACCAGACCTTTAGACATCAAAACTTGCAGAACAGCACATCTGGGAATCATTCTCTTCTCCACACTTATCAGAAATAAATTTGGGCATCTAGCAACATCCAATGACATCAGACCCCCCTTAGTTGTCAAGAAATCAAGCACATCCCGAATCTTCTTCTCTGAACAAATCATTAGCATTGGCTGTACTGTAAATGCCGTAAGAAAGTCATTTTCAGACCAACCAAAGCTCCTAAGAACCTCCTTTTTCTTTTCCCAATTCACTTTGCTTATTAGTGACATTGAACGGACACCCAAAATAAACGAGCGCCTCATTGGGTCAAACCCCATTTCTTTAATTGCACATACAACCTCTTTGAACAAATCGATCCTCAACATAAGCGACTTAGGTTGCATCATCAAGAGCCCTGCAACATGTTTTTCTGGTACTCCATGAGCCCTCAGAGTGGATATATTTGGCACCAAAACCTTCTTAATGTTGCATCGAATCACATGGGACGATTGCTTCAATGCATAGATAAGATTCTCATTGGTATGAATAATCCCCCTAAGAAAATTAATGGTGGGTATTATCTGTTTCTTCAAACTAGACAATAAAATGAATTTGTTTGAACAGATAGTCCTAGGTAAGTCAGGTCCTCTAAGACCCAAGGACTCAAAATAGTCAATCTTGGGTCTTATAGTTTTCTCTGGATGAGCTAAAATCAGAGGTGGGTGTTTAGAAATCAAGCTTGCAATGTCAGCTTTTGTAAACCCATAAGTGTTCAAAAGGTTTAGAAGTAAGTCTGGTTTATCAGTGTACTTAATATTAACAACCTTAGAAGCTGAAGTAGCTTTTTCTAAGGACAACCCACATGAGTTCATGAGGTAAGAGACTGTCAAAGATTGTTTCTCTGTGGAGTTTGAGACAGAACTGAGAAATGGCATTGTCTGGATATAACGAACATAACTGGTTTTTGAATTAAAGACTCTATTTTGCATCAGTGTTTTGCATGTGAAATGAAACATTTTTCTAAGGAAAGATTGGTGGGTTTATAAATTGAAATAGAAAGAAACTACTTACCTGTGGTTTGAGAGGCTGAATTGGAGTTGAAGCTCTGAAAGAAAAACCCTAGAGAAGGAAAACGATTTGTTGGCTCACTGAGTCAATGTTGTGAGCGAGCAAAGATGGAGGAGTGATGACCACTGGCCCAGCTGGGTTGGATTTGGGACAATATCTGGTCCAACCCATTTAGTCAGGCCCATCTCATGGACCTATGCACATTTGTTTGGAAGAGTTTTTGGTCCAATTATTTTGTTTATTATTTAAAAAAATAATAGTACTTAAAAAAATATGAAGCTTTTTAGGTTCGAGTGCTCTTAGGGTATTTATTAATTCCACTAAAAAAAAAGTATTTATTAATGGATTATTTTAAGAAAATTTTAATATCAATTTTAAGGAAAATATAAAAAGCTATCAAAAAATCAATTTTTTTTCTATAAAATATTTCTTAAATCAATAATTTTAGAGCATCTATTAACTTTTCCCAACTTTTTTTTTTTGTCTCACGTTTAGCAAAAAAAATATAATAAAAAAACTACCGAAAAGTACTAAATACCAAATAGACAATGAATATATCGCTTTAACAAGTACTGAAAAAATATAATGAGAATTTCATACGTATTGTGAAAACAATTTGCTAAATCTACCTCGGTTGAGTGTTTAGGGTTTCATTTAGGGTTACCTTTTTCGTTTAAAACATACCATTAGCCTTGACAAATTCTAGGTAATCCCTCTTCACAATGTGTTATGAAGACAATTTGTTTAGACGCCTAATTTGTTATGTCAAATTATTGAATTAACAAAACCTTTGGTAACCATACTTACTACATTACAAAAAGCTTCCATAAACAAGAGTCATGATATACATTAAAAAACCACATTTTGCCGGATATTATTCATTTTAGGAGATTTATTTTTTCTTATTATTAATCTTCTGAGGCACTAAAGACGTGTCCGTGCGCCAATTTTACGGTAGAATTGTGTGATATGTGTTGGAGATCATGTCCCAAAAAAAAAAAAAAAAAGAGCAAAATTTTTTATTATAAGTTTAATTTTATAATTTCAACCATAAGGTTTTGGAGGAAATTATAAACTGTAGTGTACATTTCAAAGACAGTACAAAAGGCTGTCACAGTACAAAGAATTGAAAGAAATATCTTGTTAATAGTTTAATATAGTTTTAGGGTCTGATTGTGATTCGCTTATTTTACTGAAACTGAAAATTTTTTGCTAAAAATATTATAGCAAAATAAGCTAAAAGCTAGCTGATTGTTTTTTTACTGAAAATACTGTAGAAAAAAAGCTAAAAGTGTTGAAAGCATTGTAGAAAAAAATTTATGTGTAATTTTAACCCTATTTTAATGCTTGAATATGCAAAGTGACTTCCAAATATGAAAGACAAATATTTAACAACAACAACAATAATAATAACTAATTTTTTTTATCTTAACTATAATTTACTATCAAGTTTGTTATATCATAATTATGATATATATTTCATGAAAGCCATCGATTAGAGTTACCAAAAAAATACCATAATGTTAATGGTAATTATAATAACAAGTTTTTAGATTTGGACAAAAAAAAAATACCATAATATGAATGGTAATTATAACATTAGTAACAAAGGAAGTCCTACGATGGAAGAATCTCACATATCGATGCTGATATTGTTCCGAACCACTTTCATCTCAGGTTCATCTAAAGAAGAGATCACATGTGTCATTTCATTGTAATAACTTTCCTCGCTACTTTCACATTTGTCTCGTCTAGAAAGCTCTTGTCCAATATCATTGTCTTCACGTGCTTTAATAAAATTACGAAGAACCATTGTAGCAACAATAATGCGTTCTTGAATGCGCAAATCATAGCTGAGCATATCTTTCAAAATTCTCCATCTATTCTTCCAAACACCAAAAGTTCGCTCTATGACAAAACGAAGTGATGAATGGATATAATTAAATTTCTTCTCAGAATTTTGTGCTGTTCAACCTTGTTGAAAATCGGGGAGGCGGTACTTCTTCCCCTTAAATGGTGCAAGGAACCCTTTCTTCATATGGTACACTGAATCAACAAGATAATATTTTCCTACAAATGAGAATGTTTATTACATTAGCATTTTTAGTACATAACACATACTTTAATACATTAATTAAAACTCAACAATACAAATCAAGTTGAGGTTTTGGGAAGTTATCACTCTTATTATTGAGGCAACTTAAAAATATTCTTGTGTCATGTGCTGACCCTTCCCATCCAACACATGTAAAAGTGAATTTCATGTCAAAATCACAAGCACAAATGCAATTGATTGTTGGCTCCCCTTTCCTTCCTATGTATGTATGTTGCTTATGAACTGGTAAGATCATAGGGACATGAACCCTATCAATCAAACCAATGCAATCCTAATCATTGCCATAAAAATACCATGTGAAATTTGCAACGTGTTTTCATCATAAAGATAAATTGAATAAAATTAAATCAAGATACCAAAATAACAAAGTACTTGAAATGTGGCCAATATCTATTAGAACTGAGAATATGTTGTGGCACATTAAGAAATGCAGGATTAGCATGCTTGATAATGTCTTGTGACATAACATTGCCTAACAATGTAACTACCATTTTTATGTGTCGACTTATTGTCTCACCCCAAATGCTGAAATTTATCCTAAAACATTCTATTACACATGCCATGACCAAATACCACCAATGTAGTTGCCACAGACTCTTTCAAGTGAATTCCTTTGCTACCCTCATATCCATATTGAGTGCTCAATGTATTACACAATTCTCCAAAAACATGGTGTGATACTCTAAATACATTGCGACATTTCCGCTCATTCTCATGTAAAATATGTTGTACCCATTCATACCTTGTTTATACATTTGTATGCATTGGTACTTTGTTCATATATGTCTTGATGTAAACTATGACACTTGCATACCCAGCTAAATATATTGCGTGTACAAGCTCATTACTTATTTCAAAACTCATTTCCCTGCATATATGTAGTAACATAAACCAAACTGTACATATAAAAATTACTCAAGCAACAAAAGTTCATATTATTGTTAAAAATCAGTAACACAGAACAGACTCAAAATATTGTCTACACTGTTTTCTACACCAAACTATATTGTTTATTCAATACAAGTCAGCTCATATTTTCTACATATTATTATCAAATATTTTCTACACTGTTTATTCAAATCTGTCCCAAAACAGCATCTAGCTACCATCCTACTTGTTCTGCCGTAGCATAAGCATATATGTTAATTAGAGACCCGAATATTTCAATACCACATGCATATATGTGATTCCAATTTTGAATTCCTATAATCATATATGTGATTCCAAATATCTGATTCCATAAGCATCAAGTAACAATCATCAAGTAACAATAAGCAATTTTGAATATCTGATTCCAATAAGCATATATGTGATTCCAATTTTGAATTCCTATAATCATCAAGTAAAAATCAGCTAAAACACAAGAAAAATCCAAATATCTAACAATCGGGCTGTTCACATAAAACATAAAACATAAGTAAGACTAAAACATAAGTTCTTAACCCATTCCAGAATTAAATAAAATATAAGTTCTTAACCCCACAACATGTTTTTAAGCAATACTAATAAAAGACAAACGCCCCAGTTACATAACACAAACATGACCATTCCAATCAACCCCTTCAATACAAGTACAGTTCACCAAAGATCAAGCCTTTTTTTCGTACTGTTTCTCTAGCCAAAGCAATTGGAACATTTTATCATACTTATTTGCTGCAAACATGTACATCGCACTTTGATTTTCCATGAAAAATAAGGAATTGAATATATGGTGGCGATGACGCGATTGCACCCCAGGAAGACTCAACACCATTTCCATAACTTCTTGAACCTCAATAGCTGCTGCGGAAGTAAATGGTGCACGACTACTTACACTTTTACTTTCAATGATGACATCTGTCATGCTCTTCAAAGTGTCAGACATTTCTTGCACAACTGAATGCTTTTTATCACGCCTCTTGTGAATTCCTTTGAAGAGTTGGACATTTCTTGCCAAGCCTTTCCCCTTATTGATTTCCGGTCCTGCTCTCAACACTAGTGGGCAGTCAACATCCATTGGGTCAACGACCACAGGGGACTGACATTAGGGGTTAACAAATTCTTTGCTATCAAAAGAGTCCCCAGAACAGTTGGTGCTTTCCTTTGGTATTTGACTATTTGGGGTCCATGCATGTTTTCCTGTTGCAACAGTGCCTTCAAACATGATTTCCATAACCCGTGCATTCGGCAACCCTTTTGTACGAAACATTTTTGCTTTTGGACATTCCTACATGTTTACAAACAATAGTTATGGTACTATTTCTTAGTTGCAAAAAATTAAGGTTGTCAACATTCTCTAAAGTAAACTAACCTTGAGCTTTCCTTCCCACCATTCATCACTTGCATCAATTTTTCCAGTGTCAGGATCATAACCCAACCCAATCTCAAAAAGCTGCTTCCATACCTTCCATACACCTCTTAGATGATCCCATTTGTTTTTAACTTGCAGCTGACTCACTACTTTGTTAATCAGCTTCAATTGCTTTATCACTCCGTCATACCCTTCATTTTTCAAAAATCCTCCGCTCCTATTGCCTGCTAGGACTTGAGCTACACACAAATCACAAAAGGCTTTTTAGTTCTATTGGATCTTTCCACTCTGTTCGATCATCTTTTTGTTCAGCATTCTTCGATTTCCCCTTAACCATTTTGGCTACAAATAAATTCTATGCTCATAAGCATCATTTCATATAGTTCATATGCTAAAAAAATTACTGGTATAAAACACATACACCTTGTTTTATACCTTCCAAGCCATGTTCCATTAAACCTTCCTAATTAGAATCTTATCGTTGTGTGTAAATTTTCATTATTGCACATTCATTTAAATAACAGCCCAAGTTTTAAACATTGTGTACATAAGTCTCTCAAGAAAAAAATAAACATTGTGTACATAAAGACATGCAACAAACAAAAGTAACAATTTAACAAAGTTATAATTGTGTAATTGTTAAGATCATCATCAAAGAGTTACCTACTATGGAGCTGTTCCTGCTGATGTGTGAACTGTTACTGCTGTTGTGAGGACTGTGGAGCTGTTTCTGCTACTGTGGAGATGTTACTGTTGTAGTATGAACTGTAGAGCTAAACTGTGGAACTGTTACTGGTTTAGTGTGTACTATGGTCTTATAGACTGAGTTTAAGGGATGAAAAATCTATGGGCCCTTCACAAGACCAGCAAAACTGCATAGAAAGAACAGGGCACATTCAACTTTTTTTTTTCCTAGGGAAGTAAATGTATTAAAGAAGAAAACACAGACTGCACATACAGAAAATACACACACACACAGACTGCACCTCATAATTTTCTCCAAAGTATCAAAATCACAGACTACACCTCATAATTTGATCCTCCATATTTCTCTAAATCCAACTACAATTCTCCATTTGCAAAAAGCCCCTTCCTACCTATTATCTGTTGGAGAATCTTTCCTTCCTGTGATGACTGATGATTAAGCCTTTAGCTGCACGCTGCAAAATGAATCTTCAAATCCCCAAATTATCAATATCTGTCAATCCAAATGCAATTTTTGCAGAGCCTATAGTAAATGTAGATACCAAACTCAAATTCTTCAAGCTAGACAAAGCCATGAATAGATTTCATTTTAACCAGCAACCAAAACTCAAATCATTTGAACATAGCTATGTTGCAGATGTGCTTATAATATGATCTTTCATAAAGAGATGGTACTCATACCCAACTAAATGCAATTGAGTCCTGCATTGTAGCAAAAGAATTTGATTGACATATTGAGAAACATCTCTAACCGCCTCAAATTCGAGCGAATCAACTAACCAAACAATAACAGAGCTTGATATATTTCTAGCATCTATCATGTTAGCACCCCACAACCACCCATCAAAGCCAATATCTGCCTTTGGCTTCTCAAATTAATGAGCCAAAATATATAGAAGCAAGAAACCATGTATAAAACTGAAGGCATCTAGAGGACACAAATTAATGAAAAAAGAATGAACAAATTTTCATTGAATTTTTCATTTGCAGGTGTAACAACTAACAAATCAAAGAATATTGTTGGTCTTCTCTGTCAAGAATAAGCAAGAATCTATTTAAAACAAAAGATTCTAAAGGAAAATAAAGTCAATATTTGAGATTCATAATCTTTAACAAACTAATAAATCACAATATTTGACATTCATAATTGTCAAAGTATACCCATCATAATCATCAAAGAATACCCAAAAAATTGATCTCTAATCTTTAAACATCAAAGTATGCTCATCATAATTATCAAAGTATACCCATCATAATCATCAAACAAACCCTAAAACACTAGACCTAAACCTCACCCTTCTTTGGTGCCCTACCCATGCCCTTACCCTTTATGGGTTTCACCTCCATTTCACGTGCTGCATTTAAAATGTTTACTTCCCACATAATCTATTCTACAACTATTAAAAGGATAGGAAAAGTTACTTATTACTTTAGTGAACTGACTAAAACACCCCTATTCTATTAAATTATCATGGATAAAGTTATGAAACTCAAACAAAGTCTTCTACTCCTCACCTTTTCTCTCTCTACCCTTATGAACCCTAACCCACTTCTCCCTCCACTGTGAACACCACCGACTCGATCTTCAACCTTTCTCACCTCCGCCACCGCCATTTGGATCTTCCTTGGCAACATGGACAAAGTCTAGCTCTACCCCTGGTAGATCTACTTTTCTCTCTGAATCAAAGAAGAAGGAAAAGAATAGGTAGAGATAAACTTGAGATCAACCCTCTAATTCTAAGTCATGTCCTTTGCTGCCACTCATTCAAATGACCTCCATGGCCCAAAATAAATTCTCTCTCTCTCTCTCCACGTTAAGCCTAGATCAAACCCAATCAATAAAAATCTAGAGCTTGTCCACCACCATGGCAACCACCAGTAGTGGTTCTAAACTCATCTTCCCTTAAGATAGACCCTTCTCTTTCTCCAACCGATTTTGCATTCATGACAAAATTTGGTTTACCACTATTTGCTTTTAAAAAATCCATTAAAATTAAAAACCAAAGTTCCTTTTCACACACTATGTATTATGCTTTTTTATTTTTTAATAATTCACATATAAAAGTATAGTTGTTCCATGCACACATACATTTATTATGAATTCCATCACTCATAAAAAAACAGCCTATTTTAAATACTCCTTTCATGTGATGAAAACATATAAAATACTGCATTGTAACTCAATCATTACCATCTAGGGTTCAAATCCTTCCACCTCAACTATTTTTTTTTATTAAAAAAAACCAATATATTTTCCATATAAATTTTCATGTGAAATATTGGAGGAAATTAAAAAGTCAACAAATTTTCAATTTTAATTTTTTGGTGCTAGCATCATTAGATTCATCACACTGCTAGTTATTTTAGTAGTTCCCATATGCAAACAATCAATTGCAGCAAACATATGCCATTCTTATATTATCAACGAAACCTAGCCTATATTTTTATCATCCATACCACCGGATCAAGTAGCAAATACCAAAGTTTTTTCTTCATGTACTTTTTTTTCTAAATCCATGGCCACTCTACTATCCAATGTATTCATGCACTACTCACCTATCTATAGTAGTGTAATATGTGCCAAACTTTCTAGAATATAGCTTCGAGTTGGGAAATGGAGAGGGAATATTAATTATAGGTGACTTGAATAATCGTGAGATGATTATACAATTGTAATTGGAATTGGAGATTAAGAGGAAGTGTTATAGTTATAAGTGTAGGTACCACCCAAAGTTCGAATGTTTTTATGGAGAGCTTGCTCAAATTGCCTCCCAACTAGGGAAAATCTCCATAGACGCCGAGTACGAGTGGATACCAGGTGTGAATTCTGTCACCAACAGTCCGAGAATACAAGTCATATCCTATGGGAATGCCCATTTGCACAAAATGTATGGGCACTGATGAGTAGCCGAATCCAGAAATGCAGAAACATAGCAGACGACTTCTTTCATTTATTCCGACAGCTGCATGACAAGCTTAGCCAACGGGAACTTGAGCAGTGGGCAGCTACGACATGGTCGATTTGGAATGCGAGGAACAAGTTTTACTTTGAGCATGTCCAACTCCAACCGAAAATAATCGTTGAAGTCGCGAGCGGTCTACTGGAGGAGTACCAACGCCTCATGGCCTTGCAGTGACAAGCCACATTTTTTTGCTGCATTTGTAACTTGTTTTAAACTTTTGAAACCCCAACACATACACTAGGGGTCACTATTGTACTACAATTCTTTACACATAAATGAAATTTCTATCGTTTTGGATGTCAAAAAAAGAAGAAGTGTAGGTGATTTGGATAACCTTAATACAATTATATTGTTGTAGTTGGAAATAACCCCAATCCCAATCCTACCCTATTTAATTTGGGTTTTGAAAATTTTTAGTATTTTTGCTGTATTTGCCTAATGATACATTAGACTTAATTAAAAGCTTTTCTATTTTTTTTCTTTTTTTTGTTAAAACATTCAATTCATCTCAATTTGAGGATTATGGGTTTGCAGTAATGCAATCTAACACACACACACACACAAAATTGAAATAGCATTGAAGTTGTTGGGGGTTGTGAGTGTGTTCATTTTTTGGTGAGACCAAAAGAGAGACACAAATCAATACAAATCAATTGCATAAAAATTAATTAAAAAATTAACATGTAATACAAAATCACATTCAAATTTAGATAATTCATTCAATATTATCTTACCCTACCACGAAAACCCAAAAAAAAAAAAAAAAAAAAAATTAGTCACAGAATCAACATACATAAAAATTTGAAATAAAAATTTCTTAGCAACTTCTCTGTTTGATCAATTAAGAAGAGAAAAAATAATATCATCGTAAGATTCTAAATTTCTAATGTAGAAATTCCCTAGTACAAAAAAGAGATATAGAAAATTACTTATTGCAAAATTAACATGTAATACAAAACCACATTATCATGATTTAGTTATCTCGTTAAATTTTATCTCAGTCTACAATGAAAACCCAAAAAATAAATAAAAATAAAGAAAAGTTAAACTTTCTCAACAATTTTTTCTTTCAGAAGGCAATTACATTTTCTTTTATTTTTTCCGAAACATTGACATGTAAATATTGAAGAATTGATAATAATTAGTAGCGCATGGAGCTCCATTTGGGGAAAGACAGTGAAGGTTATCAAAGAGGAAGCACAGAGAGAAGAGAATAGGGGAAGATCTTAAACGACAAGAAGGAATTTACGCAACGTGTAGGTTCCAAAAAAATAAAAAAACTCAAACGACATCTATGATAACTTAACCGAGATGTCGTATTTGCCAAAGAAGAATTTATATGACTTGTCGCATTTAATGCTTAATAATTTTTTTTTACTGAAACTCCTTCTTGGAGACTTGAACCCTAGCCTTTACCCTCCACACGCCATAAGCACATATATTTGTAAAGTGATAATCACACTAAGAGTGTGCAGCAGTAAAAGAAAGTGTATGTTAATTGCTAATTGTATGAGTTTAGTTTGCATTGATGATCAAGCAAGAAGAATTTGAGTAAAATTCTAATGTTTATATTATTATGAAAAAGAAAAAGAAAATTATAATTGAATTTAAAAAATTAAAGGACAAATTTTAGTTACAAAATTTGTTGTAACCTTAAGCTACAACCTTACTTAATATCTATTTATTGAAGGTGAATTTTGACAAATCCACCATTAAATTAAATCTTCTTCTTATATCCTCCATACTTGCAAAATTTCTAGAAAATTAATGATTCATAGATATGTCATCAATAAATTGTTTAAATTGCAAGTTTTCATAGTTTAAAATTATACATAAAATATAAGCTTATATATCATATAGTAAATAATATCTGATTGACACAAAATTTGACATGTGTATTAAGAGCGTAAAAAACATTCATATCAACGGTTAGATTTTCAAAATATGTAATGATGTTTATTTTATTGAGTAAGGTTGTATTCTAAAGCTACAATTAGTTTTGTAGCTAAACTTTGTCCAAAATTAAATTACTTGTAATTTTGTTTAAACAATTGTTATTGGTAAAAGGTTGATATTGATGTTTTGATCTGATGATAAAGAGCAATTATCAACAGTAGACATCATAAGTTAAAACTATCTCTAAGGAAAAAAAAAAGTTGATATTGGTAGAGCTCCTACTGAGAAAAACACATATAAAAGACATGACTGTTGAGATATTTGGATATTTGTAACCTTCAGTTCCAATTCTGATTTCTGGGTTTAGATGGGATGCTAGATTTTGAATGTAGCAGATTCAAATTCTCTTTTTTTTTAGAAAAAAAAAAAAAAAAAGGTTGCGTTTGAAGGCAGCTTTAGATCAAGAAGTTCATAATCCCAACAATTCTGGATATATGGTCTGCACTATCAGATAATTTCAAGAAATTGAGCAATTATATCACTTTCTTTTAGCTAAGAAAGTGAACCAACACGCCGTTACAATGAAACAGTAACAAAGTTTTAAAGACAAAGGATCAATAATTAAAAAAATATTAATAAAGTAATGGGGGAAAATTACATCGTACACGATATAACATGAAAGAATTGTTCCACAGCCACAACATTTTCATAGCAGTTTAAGTGCCAGTCCATTATAGGTTAAAATAAAATAATAAAAAAATTATACAAGAACTCACTACAATTGAAAATAGCAATGTTGTGAAAATGTAGTGACATTTTGTTGCGTCTCTAAACTTTCTCGGATGAAATCAGCCGGTGTAAATGTGAATGCCAACAGCCAATATGAGGATGGTGAAGATGACAAAGAAAATTAGTGTGTGCAAGATCATTGACTTGCCATTGGTGGTGAAGCTGCCAAATTCGACATGCCGGACGTTCCCAGGTAGCTGAAAAAGGAGGCCAGGGGAGAGCAATATGAATAGCAGAAACCCAATTAAAATGGGTGCCCAGTCCTGCATTGCTGGCTTTGTATTTTCTGGTGTGTGATTGAACAGTCCAACACACAATGCTTAGGGCTTTTTATATACATTTGCTAAAGAAAATTAGAAAAGTTGATTCCATTCCACAGCATAATTTTAACTTTCAAGTTCAATATATTGCTTTATATGTCCTTTAATTGTATTACATATATTGTGTAGGCACCTTTTACATGCTTGTTAGTTTTTTGGTCATCTACAAGCCTGATCTTTTTGGATGCCCGATCATTTCCCTTGTTTATATTTTGATTGTGGTCCAAGATTAAAAGCAAATGGTTATTTTCAACTTCTTCTCTGCGTTTGGTATCTTTCAGTAGTACTTAATTTGTTTATATACAATTTTTAAAAACTTCTTTTCTTTTCTTTTTTTTTTAAGTTTTTTTTTTTTATATATAGTTTTAATCTATGACGTTTGTTACTGATAATACTTTTGTTAAGATTTAATAAATAACCAGAAAGCTAATACAAACACACGTCTGCAAACATTGGAACAAACTAGTAGCTAAAAAAACTATAGCATAATTCATTTAGTGTTATGATCCTCCCTAAACAGAGAGAAGTCCATTCGCGATTACTAGCTGCGTAAAACTTTCTTCTGTATTGAATTAATTCTTTACTTTTTGAAAATATTTTTAAGTTTTCGTTCTTGTTGTTCAAGTAATGTATCCCAGTAGGCATCTAAAGCTGCTAAATTAATTTGAGCATCGATCTATCCCTTTGAACAGTGTATGTCACACATATATAATATATATATATATATATATATATATATATATATAGGAATCAAACACTGAACACAACCACTTCTAGTTCAGAGATTTTGATTCCTGTATCAGAAAATAATATTATTCTTACGCAAATGACTCTTTCTTTTCACTAAAGAAATGTATCATGAGGTTCCCCAGTTGTTGGGTTTTGCATCTCTTTGATTCTTCCTTTACTACATAATTATTTCATAGAATCCATTCATAACCATTTTGGAATAAAAGTATTTCTTATCAGCCTTTATTAAGTGCAAAGCATTTGTAAAAAATGTAATTATGGAAACTACCAACGCAATTGTGGTTGTTTGTAAGAACAGCAAAATCATAGAAACTACCAAACTATAACTAGTAACAAGAAGAAGAATGTGTGGCATGAAGGTAGTGTTGAAATTGTTAAAAAGTGGGAAATCTGACCCATCATCTATGGGATGCAAACAATGTGAAAGCTCAATGCACACATGTAAACACTAGGATTTATTTGATACATATTGAGCAAGAACAAACTGTTGAGGAAAATTAATCCACCAACCCAATTTGTTGAGAAAGATCAAATTGTTAAAGAGTCCACCATCCCAATCGACAAAGTCATCTCTGTGTGATCAACAAAATCACATACAAAATGAAGCAATGACTATACTAATCATTACAGATTGAATAAGTGTAAGGGATTCTGTCCCTAAAAGTTGTGCGCATAAACAAAGCTATGAAACAGAGAAGTGCACTGCAAAATAAAGAAATAAAAAAGGGTCTATGTGGATGTACTCTTTCATGGTTACATATTCTTGTCTTCCTTTTATTATCTTTGTGCTTTGTTTTAATTTCTCAATATTCACTCAAAATTATGGCTACTTCTACAAAATTGTTTCAATATTATACAAGAGTTACATCAATCATTAGTGCGTGTATATATATACATATTTGGACTACAAGCATGTGGGAAATTATAATAAAGGGTCTAGGACATTTAAGGTATAGTCAAATATTGAATATACCTCACATTTCCATAAAAGTTACCACGATTTTTAGTGAAATTTGTATGTGTTTTTATGTTCAAAGTTAAAACCTCTCATTTCCTCTCTTTTATGTGTTTATTTGTTTCTTAAAAAATATATATATATGTTGAAAATAACTCAATAATTATAGGATTACTAATTTTGTTTTATTCGAATTCGGCATGACCGACACAATATATGGATCAATCAAAGCTCTACACATTCCATCAAAAAGGATATTAAAACAAAAAAGGTGGGTCGGATACATAGTGGAGCACTTCCTAGTTCCTATTAATAAAAAAAAGAAGATAAGATGTCAACAATTGAAATATGTTAATGTCATGTGTTTTAGGTAAAGGTAAGGTATCGAAACAATATCTCACTTTCGAATATTTTGATTCCATTTTCATATACTATTTTGGTATTTGGGAATAGGGGAGCTCTTTCCCATTTCCGGAGATTACACAATTCAAGAGTTCATGGGGGCGCGTGTGCATGCGTGCGTCTGCGCGTGCGCGCGCACTCACACACACATATATATACATGCATATATATATATATATATATATATATATATATATATATATATATCATGGGTATAACTTTTTAGGAACTGTGTGTATTAATATAAATTGGCATTGTTTTCTTCTAGTTCTAAACTAGCTATTACGAGGATGCAATTGGGAGAAAAATCTTGTATGCACCGATCTCATGAGATCCATGTCTCACTGTCATGTATGAATCTCACACAGTAGATACTTTCTCGTGATTGTGACACTCATACACCCTCCCCCGTTTGGTATACTAAAATCCTAGTGTACGATACTTTATGTCTATACAAATTACAAAGTATAAATGTATAATATATCCGATTCTCAAAAAAAAAAAGAAAAAAAAAGAGTATAGTATATCCCGTTTGATTTTTATTTTAGAAAAAAATAATAATAATAATGTCAGGTTCAAATCTTAATCAACTAAAGCTATCAAGTTCTTCCCCGAAATGCCACCCCCAATCCCAACTTCCCTGTTTTCAGTATTAAATTCGAGAATATCAAACCTCCTCTAGACTAGATAAGAACACAATTAATATGTCCACAGATTATCTACAAAAAAAAAGTCCACTTTAGATTTTTATTATTTTTTAATAAAAGATTAGAAATGCACCCAGTCCACTTTAGAGCATCTCCAGCAAATTAGGCAAATTTTAGTAATTTGAAGAATGAACAGTAACTTTTACCTTTTAGCTATCCACTTTTTCAAATACACTTTCCAACAGATTCTCTATCTCATTTAAATATTATTTTTTCCTTCATTATTTATTCTTTTTTTAACAACTACACATCTTCCAACATTTTTTTATTCAATACCTGATTATTATAATAAAAAAAAACATTTGAAAAATGAACAATAGCCCATCAGACTTGATGAGCTACTATTCATGAGCCAAAAAAAATTCCGGGTATAAAGAGTTCATTGGAGAATGAACAGTAACCTATTTTGTGGGTTTACTCTTTAAAGTAGAGAGAATTTTGTGTTTAGCTCTCCTGTTGGAGATGCTCTTAGAACATTTCTCCCTAGATGTTGACACAATATCTCCAATTTTTACACCAAAATTTTGCCATTTTATGTTATCGATTAGGTATACCTTGAATATAATAGGTGCACATCTTTTTTGTATTTTACATAGTCAACCTAAGTAGGCTCAAGAGTCAAAGTCTCAACTCATGCTCTAGACTGCCACACCTTATATTTGGCTACCTGAAACCCATCATCTATCATAATCATAATAATTAGTTAGGTACATAGGTTTGGATTTGGGTTGTGTTTAATGTATTGGAGCATTGGACAGAACACGAGACCTATACATGGTCAATTTTGAATACATATAACAAGGTTGTGCTTGTGATGCCAATGGATGTGATTAACCGTTAGTTGACCAAAGAGTCAAAGGCATCATAACAAGAAATGATAAGACTGATGCAAGAGTAAAAGGAAGAAAAAAAAAGTGCAGTGAGAATGGATTTGTAAAAGAATAATCAATAGCAGTCAACGTATGTTAGAACTACAAACCACAAACCCCTCTTTTCTCCCCTAGGAAGAAGTATTTTTTTTAACAATACTAGAGCCACAAAACTTTTCATAAAATGGTTGAAGCAACAAAATATAATCCTCTCCATTTCATGATTAAGATTTTAAATTAAAGTACACTTTTAACCCTTAAAGCTTAAGATTGTTTTTATTTTGGCTATTTACGTTTCATAATTTTCATTTTGGTTTTTAATATTGGTCATGTTGTTCATTATTGTTAGTAATTTAATTGTTAAGTACCCAATAAATGGCAACAATTAAACTATGTTACTCATATAATGTCAAACTGAAATAGGTGATCTTCTTGTTAATGTTGAAAAGACAAAAAAAAAAAAGTTTTTTTGATAAATTAGTACACTCTACCACCCAACTTTTCGTACTAATACATTTTTCAAAGAAACAAATATCAACTTTGAAGTTAGGTTACTTATTACAAATATCAAATACAATGTTAATTTTAAGAATTTAATGTGAACCTTTCAGATAACCCCATTGTTTATGGTGTATAACTATATATAACAAAAAATAACAAATAAAATAATTATATTAAAAAAAAGAAAGAAAAAAGAAAAAGAAAAAAAAAAAACAACAACAACAGCAACAATGGTCTAGTGTTCCAGGGACAATATCTCCCAAGTGATAAGGTATGGTCCTCCATGCTCCATTAACCCAAAAATAAAAAGAGATATGGTCTTCTGTGACCTTATGTAGTATCAAGATTCAATTTTATCTTATAAGAATAGTCGAAGAGTGAGCTCAATAAACTCAAAAGACCTGCAATAAGTATAAAAGTTTTAAGCTCCATCTTTCTATATGTTTTATGAACAATGAAAACGTTTTACTAAAAATTGGGACACTCCTTTTATATATATATTTCTTTTTTCAATTATAAAATGACTAACGTTGAAGAATAATTATCCGTTTGGATAGTGCTGAAAAGCATTTGCGTTTGCGTTTC
This sequence comes from Notholithocarpus densiflorus, assembly GCA_030021035.2. NCBI lineage: Eukaryota > Viridiplantae > Streptophyta > Magnoliopsida > Fagales > Fagaceae > Notholithocarpus > Notholithocarpus densiflorus. Next base: position 457,863 of record JARYZH020000171.1, read on the forward strand.
ATGTTTTCAGATGTAGGATTATGCTTTTCCAGTGGGTACTGTGCACTGTTTACAAGACCCGCAAGTATTTTATTTATAAAAAAAAATTTAAAACTGAGTCTCACAATATTATTTACACATTTAAAAATTATTTTGTTACAATGTTTTCAGTTTTCAAATTTCAGTAAAATAAGCAATATCCCAAAATAGCATTACACAATTACTCCACTTGTACAAGAAAGTGATGACTCAACGTGGGACCGTGTTAAAGTGGACCCAAGGCTTGTTATAGCTTCAAACGTGTACAAAACTCAGGGCATTCTTGTTTTGTCCGCATCGCATCTTTCACTTTAAAACGATGCTTAAGCATGGATTTCATTTCATTACATGGCCGCCTTACAAATTCAGCAATTATCATATGCCTTTTAGTTTTAGACAACCTTTTTATTTTATTTTTTTCAATTACTTATGAAATTACTGGACACTCCCCACTCCCCCACACTTTACATGTTCATATGCTAAATAGTACATACCACATTCGAATGACATATAATTTCAATTCCATATAAGTTATAGGCTGAAAAATAATCTTTTAAAAGTAATATATATGTGTGTACTATTTCTTTATTTTGGAATTTAGTGTGAAAATAAAATGATTATAACAGAATGTTGATTTTTTTATATTTCTTTTTTCTTTTTAGATAGTTCCACTATATTGCTAACTCCGTAATTCAAATCATTTTCTTCATAAAACTCCAAGTATTTTGTGTATGAGGAGGTCCTAATTTAGTTACAAAGCCCTTGACTCTTATATTCTCTTCTATGTATTCACTACAAGTTGTCTTTTCTTATATTATTTCTTATGTATTCATTACAAAAGTAGAAATAAACCTCATTCTTTTAATAAAATGAAGGTTAAATATCTATTTTATTTATACTAAAAAAGATAAATAAAAGGTAAATAGTGTGTTTGTAAAATTATATAGTGATTTATTTGTCATTCATTCTTTTAAAAGCTTCTAACAAAGTATAAAAAATACACCAAATTGCATTACATTCTTTTATAATCGACCCACTTGATTTTGCTTTTATAAACTCCTAAACATAGTATTAGACTAATGTAGAGGGGTTTCTTCATCTGATAATAGTTGTGAGATTAATTTTATTGTAATTAAAAGAAAAGAAGGATAAATTCTAGCTTAGTAAATTTCAATGTAAATTAAACAAGAAAGAGAGAGAGATTGGTTAGAGTGTAAAGGGAGAGGGAAAAAAAAGAGATGGATAGAGTTTTCCATCTGAGCCTACCAATTTCTTTTTTCTTTCCAAATTAAGGATAAAATGATAAGAGAAAATGACATTGAGTATAAAAATACAAAATTACCCTCAATTTTTCATTCTTCTACTTTTAATAATAAGCGCATTTATATCTGTCAGTGTATAATAATGTAAATTTACAAGTTTATTACAGTAATCATGTAAATTTACACTAATACTATTCATTTTGCATTTAGTTTTTTGTTATTTCTTTACGTATTCCAAGAATGCAGGAAAAGAGTAGATGGTGGTTGTTGTGTGTGAAAAAAATAAACAATTTAAAATTTTAGAAAGAAAATGATATTTGAATAAAATATGGTATAAAATTGATAATCTGATATGAGGTGTTTTAAAGAATAAGTATGTAAAATAAATTTAAAAAAAAGGTTTTAAATAGACAAAAATTAATAGTGTTTCACATAGAGATGTCCATATTCAAATCTCACTACCATTAAGCCTTAACTATCAAATTATCTAGAACTAGGTTTTAAAAAATAACTGCAAATCCGTTAAGATTCTTGTAAATCAATTGACAATTCCTGCATTCAGTATTCAAATCTCCTCCAGCAATCATCAAATTGTCGGTTAAAAAAAGACAAGTTTTTATTTTTATTTTTTATAAATAAATAAATTTATTTCTTAATTTCTTAATTTTTTGAGAAACTTTAAAGATAAAATTTTGTGGTGTCTTGTCTTAAAATAAACCGTATACAGTTATACCAGTAAATCTAGTACACCAAAGACCGTATCTTGTTGTCCAAAGGCTAAAAATGTAAAATCACCTACACAGTATTTGTTTTTTCCTACGGAAAGTTTGGAGCCATTTTTTGCTAAAACCTCGTTGTTTTGCAAAAAAAAAAAATCTATCGTATTGAATTTCGTTTCTTAGGACTTTAAAAGTCCAAAAGAAAACCAAATTCCAATCTCTCTCTCCGGTCGGAGTAATTTCCCGGAAAAGTCAAAACTTTCCTGCCAAATTCTCCGACCAACTACGATTACTCCGTTTTCCCGAGAAAAAAAAAATCTCAACGAATCTTCTTCGATTTTTCTTTTTCTTTTTTTGGTAAAATCGAATCTTCTATTGTTTATTCATTACATCTATTTCAACTCTGACTTGAAACAACTTTTCTAACGATTTTAGCTCTGGTAAGTTTATTTCAACGCTCTGTTTGGTTGCTGAGAAAATTTTCTCTGTAAACAAACAGAGGTATTGGGTTTCTTTTTTTTTTTTTTTTTTTTTTTTTAATTTTGATTTTGGGTGATAACTGGTTGTGATTTTTTTTTTTGATTGTTTAAGATGGCCAGCCATGGTGTAGGTGGTGGTCCTTCAAGACGAAGCATGTCGTTGAATGCCATGCCGAACAAGAAGAAACAACCGTTGGAGAATGGATCCAATGAGGGTTCGAGAAAGTCTTTATCAGCTTCTTCGCGTTCTGCTTCTATGTATGTGTCGAATTCCACTAGATTTCATATATGCATGTGTGTGGATATTATTATTATTGGTTTATTGGCTTTTATTAGTTTTGTTAGTGGGAGGTTAATTGGTGCAAATTTGTTTATATGATTGTTATGAAGTTCGAGAAGTGAGGAAAATTTAAAATGTTTTGAAAGCACTTTTTGATAATGGAAATATGGGTGGCAATTCGTGTTTGCATGTATGACTATTCGACTATATGGGTTAACATTAACCCAACAAGTTGTCAACCCTTTTTTCAGATTTTATAGCAAAAAAAGAAAAAGAAAAAAGAAGAAGACAAATTTTAGTATTAATTCAATTGATTTGAATTATGAAAAACCAAACAAATAGATTCTTAATATTAAATTCAAAACTAATAGGGTAATGCATCACAAATAATCATTCAAAACTAAAGCATGTCTCAATATCACTAATAATCAATCAAAATATGTTAAACAAAATAAACCAGAATAGCTAATGTAAGATCCCAACAATCAATTTAAGGAAAATAGATAAAGGTAAAATTAAAAGTAAAGTATGACGGTGATGATGCAATGGTGGCACTGTGGTAGAGAGTTCAAAGATGAAAGTAAAAGATGACAATTAGGGTTTCGAGTGATAGAAAGAAGCGAAAGATGCGGGCAACAGAAGGCTGACAGTGGCTAAGAGAATACGGTGAGATTGAGGTTTGAGAGGGAGAGGCGGCCATGGGGCTTGGGAGAATGCAACTAGGAAAAAAAATAAGTTTATATACCTACAGTTTTGATTGTTATATTGGTAAAATAACATTTAGTTAAACGGGTTTCATGAGTTGGACACGAACCCAACACGTTTAATAAATGGGTCAATCGTGTCAACCCAAATACGCCAGAAACCCGTTAAACCTCAACCCATAACCTGCTAACTTCCTGTCATGTCGGGTTGTGTTGGATTTTGCCACCTGGCCCACCCCTATGTATGAAAACACTTGCAATAATAATAATAATAATAATAATCTGTTTCATGATTCTTTGTACTTTAGCTATGATGAATTAGCTTGGATGGGGTTTCTGAAAAATGTTCTTAAGAATAGAGGTGAATAGCCATCTTATATTACGCAGTAAATTTGAAACATTAAATATCATACATATTGTGATGAATTTGAATTCAAGTTAGTTAGTAGTTATGTATTTGTAGTGTTGTAGGCCCTTAAAGTTGGATGTATCACTTTTTCTATGAATTTTCTGTTAGGAAGAGTTACTGTGAGTTCTTTCATGTTTCTGTGTTTATGAGTCAATCTTGCCAAGAGCCTTGTAGCTCAACTAGCACCTCGTGTGTTTTCAATGGAAACATCTTGGGTTCAAATCCCCCCATCCTCTCTTTTTTGTTTGCCAAACACTTCATGTCCTAAGGCTTTTAGAATTATTAGTACTTTTATTTTGGTCTCGAGAGTTGAATCACTTGTCCTCTTTAACAGCTTAAAATTATTGAGCATACACATTCATGTGTCAAACAAGATGCTTATTGAAAACAAAGCACTATCATAAGCATACAGATAGACACACACAGCTACATCCACACCAACTCTACACCACCATAAAAGCCAGATGGCTAATAGGTCAACTCAATTTAACTTTTGTAAAATGAAATTATAGTAATAAAATTTCTGTTTCTCAACAGGGGGCTAACTGGAGAGCGTACTGTGAAACGACTGCGGCTGTCAAAGGCCCTAACAGTACCTGAAAATACAACTCTTCTTGAGGCTTGCCATCGGATGGCTGCTCGAAGAGTTGATGCTTTGTTGCTAACCGACTCCAATGCATTACTTTGTGGAATCCTTACAGACAAGGTATGACTTGAATTCATTGTGCAATCAATTCTCCAAGAAAAGAAGTGTCTTAAATGCTAGGTTTACCTGGATTTTAAAGATTGTAGTGATATGTTTCATTTAACATTTAACCAATTTTTTGTGGTTGAAGGATATAACAACTAGGGTTATTGCCCATGAGCTTAACCTTGAGGACACACCTGTTTCCAAAGTAATGACAAGGAACCCAGTATTCGTTCTTTCTGACACTCTTGCTGTGGAAGCCCTCCAGAAGATGGTGCAAGGTTGATAGTAATTTGAGAGTCACATCCATTATTTTTTCCTTTGTAACATAGTAAATACTGTTTTATGTCTTGCTTTTTGAACATGAGCCTTATCTCTGTCTCTACAGGGAAATTCAGACATTTGCCTGTGGTAGAGAATGGGGAGGTCATTGCTTTACTTGATATAGCAAAGTGTTTATATGATGCTATTGCTCGTCTGGAAAGGGCAGCTGAAAAGGGAAAGGCTATTGTTGCAGCTGTTGAAGGTGTTGAAAAACATTGGGGGACATCTTCTGGTTAGTAGAGTTATGTAATATGTAGAATACCTTATTATATGGTTGTGTAATAGTTATTTAGATATTCTCCAGAAAAAGAAAATTCATTCTATTATCTTTTGGTTATGTGCAGGTTCCAATACCTTCATAGAGACACTTCGAGAGCGGATGTTTAGGCCGTCTTTGTCGACCGTCATTCCAGAGAATTCAAAGTAGGTAATATCTCTTTAATTTTTTATGTGGTTATAATATGGTTATAAGGTTATGCAAGCTATTTTGTCAACTATGTTCTTAAAAGCAAAAAAGCTGCTTTATTAAACAGATGGTGTCGTCTTTCAGGGTTGCAACAGTTTCCCCAACAGAAACAGTTTTAGTGGCAACTAAGAAGATGCTTGAATTTCGAACAAGCTCTGCAGTTGTGACAATTGATGACAAACCACGGGGAATTATAACGTAAGTCTCTTATTGATAAAGCTGCACTTCACCCTTGAGCAGCCCCCCAAGAAAAAAGTTCACATCACCCGTCAATTATCTGTTTCTTAGAGAAGAATTTTTAAATTTTATCATTGTGATGCATCTTAGTTGCTTTATAATTAATACATGTCATAATTTTTTCATCATACTCTTGTCAGTTCAAGGGATATCTTGATGCGGGTAACAGCACAAAATCTTCCTCCACAGTCCACTTTAGTGGAGAAGGTATTGTTTCTTACATCTGAGAAAATTTATTTGGGCCACTGTCTCAGGAAAAATAGGAACTTTTTACTGTGGGTCTTTTTTCATTGCTAGAAGTTGGAATATCAGCTACTGCGAAGGGGCACTTAGGCTTTGGTTATACAATTAATAAAAGAATATAACTTGATTCTTGGTGCACCATGCTTTTGATTTACAGGTCATGACTCCAAATCCAGAATGTGCAACGATAGATACACCAATTGTTGATGCACTGCATACAATGCATGATGGGAAGTTTTTGCATATTCCTGTTGTAGATAGAGGTAATACACTTCTATGAGTTTAGAACAAAAATGTTTTGTAAAACTAGTTTAGTTTCTGATAACTATTGGTTGATGAATACAGATGGAAAAGTAGTTGCTGTAGCGGATGTACTACAGATCACTCATGCTGCTGTATCCACAGTAAGTCAAGTCTGTACCTTTCTGGGACTACATAATGCTCAATTATTTTTAAGTTAACACTGTTTGTGTTGATCTTTCATGAATTTATGGGAGAAATGTCCCAATATATGCATACAATCACATTTCAGCATTTTCAAAGAGAACCAAACCCTTAGGAGCACTCATGTCTTTATTGTAGTTTTTATTTGATTATTGTATTTAACTAATAAATTGCAAGTTTTATTGAGGAAACATCAGTTAACTTTTTTTTTTTTAATTGACCACTATTATAATAAAATAGTTTTTTTTTTCAAGGTAAAGGGGTTGAGGGACTAGACCCCTTAAAATTTCCCTCACAAGGGTGCCAATTGGCATAATATATAGTTTTCAATGTTATCCTGAAAGTAACAGATTCACAAATATTCAGCATGTTTAGCTGTCTAGGATGCATTATGATGCCTGACCAGGTGCCATGCCTCTACACGTTTGTCCTAACCTAGAACACATTGCCTTCACTGTTTAATTTTAAGTACTCTGTTGTGAGAAACAAGGGAGTGCACCACTACTGAATGGTTGATGGTTTAATAGAACTAGAAATATAGACATATGCTGCAATCCTACCAATACATGCTTAATTATTTATAGTGACTTATCAGGAAGATAATAATGGCAAATTGGCATCTTATGCTATTCGCTAAGGTGGCAAGTTATATTTCTTTCCTTAGTTAAAAGAATAATATGCTCCCATCTTATGTGCTGCTTCTTTCACTAAAAGCATGTGTTTGTAATTTTGGAAATTAAATTTCTATTTACTTCCAGTCTCTGGTTTTTTTAGTACCCCGTTCTTCTGTTGCCCATCTAATTTCAGACTTGGGGTGATTCAGAAATTTTCTTTGAACTGAAAATTTTGGAAGTAATGTTCAGTTATGCATACAAAAGATCTTATTTAGCAGGCACCTTTAGAAAATTACTTGATCAAAATAGATACCAAAGTTGTGCTATGGATTCTCATTTTGAAGAAGCATATGATTCCTCTCCCCACACCCCCCCTCCCTTATTGGACTCCTTGAAAAACTGAGTGTTGTGGAGGATAATATGGTTTTACCATTTTTGTTCACTAACTAGGTTGGGGGTACTGCTGGCATAAGTACTGAAGCAACAAACAGTATGATGCAAAAGTTCTGGGATTCTGCCATGGCCTTAACCTCTAATGAGGATGAAGAAGATGCACGAAGGTTATTTACATGCAATTGTAACATTTTTATTATAATGGTATTATTCTCACGTGGCCATTGATATGTACTGACACATATTTTTGAAGTCTCAGTGAAGGTTCCTTAAAGTTGGCTTCAGAGGGAGGAACAGAGACAGGACGAGCACTTTCCTATCCTTTGTCAGCCCCCCCTAATACATTTGCTTTTAAAATCCAAGATAAGAAGGGCAGGATGCATAGGTTTACTTGCGGTATGTTACTTGCTTTGCTTATCATATAAGGCACCCATGAAATGGTTATAATATGTGGTATTCCATTTTCCATGTGACTCACATAGCTTCTGGATCTGATCTTTGTCCCCATTTGGTCCACCTGAGTGACTCACTCGAATAAATGGCTCTGTGTTGGTCCTGAGTTCTGAACTTGGCTGTCGACTATAGTAGTCTGGAGAAAGGACACGGGCTGCTTAATCTTTATGTTTTTTGAATAATGGATAAGGATTTTTGTTTAGGAGATTATCCGCCCTAGTGTTCATTCTCAGCATCTAAATATAACAATGCACTTATATTTGGTAGTTGACTGGGTTTTGTCTTGTTGCTTGACTTCAGAGACACATAGTTTGGCAGTTCTTATAGCTGCAATCATTCAGAGGGTGGGGGATGACATTGACCCCCACAAACTACCTCAGATTCTGGTATATTTTAAGATCATCATATTTCATTTTCATTTGGTTGGATTTTTTATTGTCCCTACTCCCAATTTAATGCTAATTGTTAGCCACATTCTGTAGTATGAAGATGAAGACCAGGATAAAGTTGTACTAGCATCGGATAGTGATCTTGCAACTGCTGTGGACCATGCAAGGTCAGCTGGTTGGAAGGTATGATTGATCTGTCTGTTGGTCCTTAATGCAACCATTGGGTGTGATCCTATAGAATGAAAGGACATGTTTATGGAACATTAGAAGATAGTTTAAAATTTAGATACCCTTTTTTCTTTGGGAAGGTAATCTGTACCTGTTTTTTTGGGTGATCTTCAAAAATGGTCCTCTCCATTGGGTTTGAAATGGACATTATCCATTTCATGGCTTAGATTTAGATTCTCATAAATCTATGGGGTACATAGTGCCATGTTGTTTTAAATCTCTTTCCACCAAATATGGAATGAGAATTGAGTTTAATCACGTGGTACAATATTAACTTTTAGATTTGTGAAATACTAAATCTCCACTATAAAATGAACTATCTCCATTTCAAACCAAATAATGAGGATTTTGGTCTAATTTTCTCTCTCTAGCATTTTTCATTCCAAGCCCAATGGACTCTTTCTCCATAGAAAGGACTTTTGTTTTGTTATAGCTACTCAAACAAACTTTGACATTTGAGTAATTTAAACCTTCCAGGGCTTGAGATTGCATTTAGACTATTCAGGAAAACGTGGTCGTGGGAGAGCTTACAGTTCGGGAGCTATGGACTATGCTGATACACATGCAGACGCATGGGCTTCTGCATACAGTGCTGTCGCAGCTGGAGCAGCACTTGTTGCTGGGTTAAGCGTATTGACATATATGAAGAGGTCCTAAATATTGTGAAACATGTTAATTCTATAAATGAGTTTTCAAATTTTAGCATGGCTGATTTGATCCTAGACTAGAGGGCCAAAATGGAATTGGTTGTGAGGGCATGTCTTGTGCTTGATACCCGTTCTCGTAGAACCATATACATAATACACGAGGAAAATCATTTTTTGTGTACTGGCTAAGTGGCTATTGCACTGGTTACATGCGTGACACTTTGGTGGCTTGTGTTCTTATCTTGTCCACTAAGGTATTGCAGCTTCGCTGACCCTGGAGAATGCTTATAACAATAAATGGTGACATCAAATCTATACTGTGTTTTAGATTTCTGATATTCTAAATTCTTAACATATTAGGAAACCATGGATCTCCCCAAAATTTGTAGTAAATTTCACTCTCCACCTTATACTTTGCGGTTAGCATTGATTCTCATAGTCTGTTTGGGATTTATCTAATACTAGTCGCTAACCCATGCGATGTACGGGAAAGTTATTAAGTATAATATAAAATTTAATCTTGGTTTATTTTACTACCACACCAAAATTGAATTTGTAAAATAAAATCATGTAGCTAAAACATTTGCTACATGGTAACCAAATAAAAGATAGCAAATAGATGTTAAAAAAGGGAATATTCTTTCAAGCATGTATCTATTGTTAATTAGCATTTTTATGCTGTAAATTTATGTTGAAGATGACATTAATAATTATTCTGAATATGTAGAAAAGAAATGCAACATAAACTTAAAAAAAAAAAATAGAGCAATTGTTAACAAACCTGGACTTGAAACAGTTAAGTATGCAACTCTTTCCCTCAAAAAGTATGCAGCTCTTTATCCAAAACTGAGAGGACCTGCAAAATAATTTTTTTTTAAACTTTTTAATTTTAAAATCTAAACTATCAATTAGGTTCATAAGCCATGTTCACCCAAATCCATTCATGTTCATTTGATATGCTTAGAAACAACCATTTACTTTCAATCTTTAATGCATTACAGATATGATATGGCTTCAAACCGTTGGCAGGAGGAGTCACATGTTCCAAAAGAAACTCATTTACGAAGCATTGAATTAAATACCTTAGAAACAAAGTTCTACCAAGCACCTATCTAAATTTGAATGCTTGAAAGTTGAAACTAACGTTGGCAAACTCATTATAAAAAAATTTGAAAAGAACAACAATTCATCCTTCCATTATTTCTATATCAATTGAAAATCTGGCAATTGTAATCAAATCTACTGATTAAGTACATTGGCTATTTATGCAAGATGCACAAAAAGTAGTCAATGACCAGTAGCAACTTAAACCAAGATGCACAAACTATAAAGTGGCTACAAACTAATGCAAGAGTAATTAAGGCATTTTGTCAAACACATGGTGTGCACAAAATTTCAATGTCTTAGTTATTTACATTCGTTATTATTAAAAATAAATAAATAAATAAAACAGAAATACACAACCTGTTGACATATTGAACAGTTCCTGTAATGCTAGAAACCCAACTCTTCCATGGCTTTTATATTTCTCATCAACATGTCTAACATTTGTTTTTAAATCGCCAAAGCAAACATACTTATTTACTGCATTCGTTTTACTGTTGCATTGTAAGGTTGTCTAAAGTTGTTGTTTGAAAAAGGAATAATATTAGAAAAGAATAAACCAGTTACGTTACTATGTAATCCAACATCGAAATCAATATATTTAGAACTCATGCAAATCCTTTGAGTTTATGATACAAATACTGTGCTACATTAACCCACTTTTTATTTCGGATAGAGGGAGAGACAATGGAAAAACAATATTGCTATCAAATTTGTGGAAGGTTACCGTAATGATTTTGCTGGGTTACTTTGTTTTTTTCTCCACAACCTTTGCTGGGTTTCTTCTCACAGAGGGAAAAAAGAAAACAGAAAACAGAAAACGAAAAGAAGTAAACAAAAAGTCAACAGTGTGGGTTTGAAAGAGTTAGACCAATTAATGCAAGAGTAAGCAAGACCAACTAATGTTTGTGAAGAAAAGAATTACCAATAGCAGTAGCGTCAAGGGCACTCTGTTTTTTGTCCACAACCTTCGCTGTAAGTAGTTAGGCACTGAAACGGTGTGGGTTTGAAAGAGTTAGACCAACAAATGCAAGAATAAGCAAGACCAACTAATGTTTGTGAAGAAAAGAATTACCAATAGCAGTAGCGTCAAGGGCACTCTGTTTTTTGTCCACAAGCTTCGCTGGGTTTGTTCTCACAGCGGAAAAAAAAAACAGAAAACAGAAAAATGGAGAGAAGAAAACAAAAAGTAAACAAAAGGTAGTTACCCGCTCAAAGTAAATAAACAAACGACCGAAAAGATACATTGTTCTATGTTTTTAATGGTAAACGTGGCATTAATTTACATAGCCAAGTGGCGGAATGAGGTGTGGTCAACAAAAAGTCAAACGTTTCGGCTATTAGTTATTATATAGATTAGACTCTGTATTACCTCTTTAATATTTATGTTTTTGTCACTTCTGCTAGTGTTATAAGTGTTTCTAACTTTTTTTGACCAATTATATTAAGCAGTGTGGGAAAACCTACGCAAAGAATATCTAAAGGGGACAACTTAGAATTTGTTTATGGCGGAAGCCCCATATCATACGTCTCTTTTTGTTTGAAAGACTTTCTTGGCTTGGGTCTTATTCCTATTTTCCAATTGGGAGGCGAATACATCAAAGTTTCTTTTAATGAAATCTTTTAAAGATGGAAAAATGTGAAGGAAACACATTTCTATTATTAACTACAGAGGTCCGGTTTTAAATCCAAGGTAACACATTTCACGTGTATGAACTATATAAATAACAAAATGCCGAACATCAAAAAATAAAAATAAAAATAAAAATAAATTTGCTAGTGCTATACATGAACTATAGATTGAGCTGCCCTATTTGTGTGTGTATATATATATATATATATATATATATATATATATATATATGTATGTATGTATGTATAGACAAAATTTAGGTATAGTACCTTAAGTGCTGTTACTTAGGTTCCTCTCTTAAGACTCAGACATGTGGCTATTTTACTAAAAAATACACTTCCATTCATGAGAAAAAATCTACATGGCAGAATTTTAAAAGTAGAACTTAAAGAATAACACTTAAGTACTGTACCTAAGTCTTGCTCTATATATATATATATATATGCATGCCCTATTTTTACACGGTTTTGTTGGGTTTTGGAATTTGAACTTTGTACTATATATGGTATATTGAGGAACTGAAATTCATTATTTTATGATATAGACTGTGTCGTGGCTATAGTTACCGCTGTAATAGGGCCTGTATAAAAATAAAAATAAAAAACGTGGCTAAAAAACCCTTAAAATGCCGGTATAGACCGTAATTTTTGCAAAGTGCCGCTAAGTCAGGCAGTTACAGTAGCATTTATTTGGACATGGTATTTTCTTTTTCCTAGTTATGATAGAATATAATTCTGAAGAGTTGATCTATGTGCTTATTTGTCAGACGAATCAAGGGAATACTTGGTATTATGAAGATCATTAGATCTTTGTAACTCCAGTCTGTTGTGAATATGATTACTATTTTATATCCGGGTGGCATAATTTTGACATTCCAAACTGGAAAAGTCCATTGGAGGAAGAATATGTAAGTTGCCACTTTGGGTTATTGAACACTCATTGCATATGCTAGTTTGTTTCGAAGCATGAAAATTGTGTTTAGAATTGATCTTTTAATTATTACTTTCTAATATTGAATCAGGTGAAAAAGGTGGGAATTGCATTATTCAAGTTGCCCTCAGTTGGCGTGGAACCCCCTTAAGAATATAGGGATATGTAAGAGTCATCACCGAATCTAATAAAAAGGACTCTTCTTCCTTTTCACTTCAACAATTGCAACTTTCGAATGCTAATAAGTGTTGTTTGTGAGTGAAATAGCAAGAGAGAAATAATAAAGAGGGGAGTGTGTAGCAAAGTGTGTGTAATGTTTTAAGTATTAATAAAATTGCTATTTTATTAGTAACTAGTCGCAGACTTATGCATACTTATCTTTTAATTGTGGTATAATATATAATTTATTCTCTAAAATTTGTTGAAGATAATTTGTTCTCCTTAAAAATTAAACAATTTCTAAAATTATTTATCATTTTTCTATCTCTACTAATATATTATCTTATTATTTTGGCTGTGTTTGATTAATATTACTCCTTTATGAGACGATCCATATTCTTTGACATTATGTTATATTGTGCTATGTTTTTCTATTTTTTTTTTAATGTATGACTAAACTTTTTAAATTTCAAATAAATGATTCAAATTGCTTATTCTCTTAAAGGAGATTATCATGATATTAATCAAAACTAATAACAAAATTACCTTTTAATATTACTCAAATAATTGATAGACACATTCAAATTAATAGCATAAATTGTGTTTTGATATAAATTCAAATTCTCACTTCCAAAATAAGACCAAATTATCTTACTCAAACAAAAATCAAACCAAAACTATAAGAGGAAGAGATATTACTTGTGATGGAGAACTAAAAAATATAAGGGTATGGCTTCTGTCTAGTGCCTCCAGTGCATTGGACTCGCTGCGATCATGACATGTGTCCATTTTCGGACACGTGTCATGATCGCAACGGATCCAGTATCACAGGACACTGGACAGAAGCCAGACCCAAAATATAACACCAAAATGTATTAAAACCAAATACAGTTATAAAAATAAGAACAGAATCCTTGACTCCTGTGCTTATATATTGCTCATTTTGAGACATTCACCGAAAATGATAATGACAAATGGGCTTGTAAGTTGTAGGGATCAAGTATGTTGAACATGCTTCTTGAATAAAATTCTTTATGAACTACCCTTTGCAAAATTGAATGCTTCTATGAGAACTCGGGAACCATTTATTCAATGAAATTATACACTTCTATGAGAACTAGGGAACCATTCAAGCATATATATATATAGCCTTTGAAGTGATTCTGTAGGTGACACCAACACAGTTAATTGTAAATATTACAGTACCAAATATTGGTCGCAAGTTAAATGCAAGGGCAAGGAATGCAAGTGTCTTTCACAAAAAAAGACATGGAATTCAAGTTTGGAAATTAATCTCTTAAAAAAGAGGGGCAAAATTTTTTACTTTTTAAAACTTTTTTAAAATATTGGCTTATATCAAAAGGTAACTTTTTAATTTTTGTTCTGAACCATTCAAAAGGTATTGCACCAAATCTCAATCGGGTTATATCAAAAGTCCTAGATATTGCATCTGATCTCAATCCTGTTAAGTCCGCCTACTAATTAATCAACTCTCTCTCCTCACAAAATGAAAGCTTAATACAGAGTAAGACCTTTTCTTTTTATTTGTTTAAAATTGCATGGTCCAGTGGTTAGCACTTAGCATGCAGGATTAGGCAGAATGGGGAGACAAACTTGCAGGGAAAAATAGACGCATGGGCTTCTGCATAGAGTGCTGTTGCAGCAGGAGCAGCACTTGTTGCTGGGTTAGGCGTATTGACATATATGAAGAGGTCCTAAATATTGTGAAACGTGTTAATTCTATAAATGAGTTTTCAAATTTTAGCATTGCTGATTTGATCCTAGACTAGAGGGCCAAAATGGAATTGGCTGTGAGGGCATGTCTTGTGCTTGATACCCGTTCTCGTAGAACCATATACATAATACATTAGGAAAATCAATTTTTGTGTACTGGTTAAGTGGCTATTGCACTGGTTCCATGCGTCACACTTTGGTGGCTTGTATTCTTGTCCACTAAGGTATTGCAGCTTCGCTGACCCTGGAGAATGCTTATAACAATAAATGGTGACATCAAATCTATACTTTTTTTTTTTTTTAATGAACAAAAAAAAGGCTCATACGACACAGTATCATTATCTTAGCTCACTTAAATCTGAATTCTGTGGCGTGGGACCACTGAAGCTGCTTGGGGCTATCTATGTGGGCACAAAATTTTAAATTTAAGCGCCATGACTCGAATCACAACCTTCGGACTCACAAGGGTGATTGGCTATCACCCTTCAGTGGTGACATCAAATCTATACTGTGTTTTAGATTTATGATATTCTAAATTATTAACATATTTGTAAATTATGTATCTCTCTCTCTAAAAACAATAAAAAAAAAAGAAAAAAAAACCAAAATTTTTTCTAAGTCAATTTCAGTCGAATCCATGGTTGGGAATGGGGGTATAAAATAAAGTTTGTCTTAAAACTATACTGTTAGTATTGATAGTCATGGTCTGTTTGGGATTTATCTAATATTAGAGTCTCTATTACCTCTTTAATTTATGTTTTTGTCACTTCTACCATTGTTATAAGTGTTTTTCTTAAACCTCAAGAGGTTAACTTAGCAGTTTCTATGGCTTTATAATATTTACGAGATTTTGGATTTGAAACTTCTTGCAAGCATCTTGAGGCAATCTTCAAGGGATTCCTTCTTGTAATAACACGGTGTGTGTGGGACGGAAGGCTGCACATGCCCAAGAAAATAGTTAGATACTTGAAGAGGTCTGAATATCTTGTTTATCCAAAAAAAAAAGTGATTCTATTAACTTTTTTTTGACCAATTATATACCATAAATCAAATTATATTAAGCAGTGTGGGAAACCTACGCAAAGAATATCTAAAAAGGATAACTTTTTAGAATTTGTTAATGGTAGAAGCCCCATGTCATACGTCCCTTTTTGTTTGAAGACCTGGGCCTTATTCCTAATTTCCTATTGGGAGGCGAATACATCAAAGTTTCTTTTAATGAAATTTTTTAAAGATAGAAAAATGTAAAAGAAGGAAACACATTTTTATTATGGGAAATGTTAACGAATGCCATAAGAGTATTAGTTTAGAAATTATTTTTAGAAATATTTATGGAAAAATAATAACGCAATTAATTTCTAAAAAGTCTTGGTGGCTAAGAGCATGTGGGACAACCTATGCGAAGAATATCTAAAGAGGATAAACTCTTTAGAATTTGTTAGAGGTGGAAGCCCCATGTCATACATCTCTTTTTGTTTGAAAGACTTTCTTGGCATGGGTCTTATTCCTAATTTCCAATTGGGAGGTGAATACATCAAAGTTTCTTTTAATGAAATCTTTTAAAGATGGAAAAAATGTGAAGTGAGGAAACACATTTTTATTATTAACTACAGAGGTCCAGTTTTTTTTTTTTTTTTTGAAAGATAATTACAACATACTGCTAACCTCGTAGCTCGAACCTTTTCCTCCTAGACCTTCAAGCACTTTGTGTATGGGGGAAGTGCCAAGCACTTTGTGCCTTTGGCCAAAGGTCCAGTTTTAAATCCAAGTTAACACATTTCACGTATATGAACTATATAAATAAATAAAAAGCTTTGATGGAAAATTTGGACTTACCTTGGCAGAGTTTTAATGTATATATAAGGAGTTATTATAGACACACCCACTAAAGCCCCAATCTGGGCTTCCGGCCCATCATGGTTGGATTGTGATTCTAATTCCAGCACACATTGTCGGTGTGTGGGCTCCATTGGGCCATATCCACTTATTTTTCCATCTTACCTTTCTTCTTCTTTTTTTGATTGAAGTTATCTTTCTTCTTGACACTTCTGTGGCAGAAAATTTTGACTTTCTGTTCCCTTGAGTATTCATGTATATGATAAACCTTGTCCCTTAAGTTACAAAGAACCATCCTGACTTTTAATACTTCATGCCTTTATTTGTTAGAACACAATCAATCACCTTAAATCATGGTTTTCTTTTTGAGACGCATTGAAAAAAAGATTTGACAACTTTTTTTTTGTACAACTCTAAAAGATGGTATATAGTTATTGATGTATGAATTATTATAAGATATGTAACAACTTACTGTATTTATTCTATTTCTAACCCTATGATTCTTTAGATTAAAGTATATTTGAATAGTCAAGGTTCTTGTAACTCATCTAGTTAGTACCGAGCATTCATATTAGCCGGTGCAAAAATTTCTATCTAGTTTAATTTAAGAATTAATTTTCTATTTTACACGGTTACTTTTTAAAAATACTCACATCAGATTGTCTATTCTATATTCTATTTTATTTAAACAATCATTATTCATTCTCTGTTTATTATTATCATCTTGGAAGAGAGAGATAGAGAGAGAGAGACAGAGGGAGAGAGGGAGAGAGGAATTTGATAAGATAAGAGGTGAGATTTAAACTTGAATGTGTAAATTTGACACATTTTTCTATTATACACTTTTTGATGTGTTTAAGTCCGTATTTTTACCACCGCACACCTTTAATGTGATAGTCACTCTACAAGTAAAAATTCTTATGAGGTATAAGAGTAAGGGTCGGAGTTCAAGTTTCTAAAAAGAAATTTTATACATATATATTTAATTTAAGCTAAAGTATAATTTTATCTATATCAGAAAAAGAATCCGCGTTTTCCATCATCAAAAAAGTACATAAATATGTCAAAGAATAAGAGGCTGTTACAGTCCCGCATCCACATTGCACTGTTGAATACTATATTGTTTCTTTTTGTATCTTTATGGAATAAAAGCACAGCACTGTACAGTCTATGACATGAAAATCTCAAAATGATCCAAAACATTTTTTACACGCTTCACGTGCATCCACTTTGAGTGAGAAACAGATGAGAAATCAATAGAGAACCTTTTTTTTTTTGCTTTTGCACGGTGTATCTTCAAGGTTTTCAATCAGAGATTAATAACTGTTCATGCCAGGTGAGCCCATGAAGGGGTAAAGCGCTGGCTCAGAAAATTCTTTTCAAAGTGCAAATAGCAGGGCTCGAACTAAGGAGCATACCCAGTCGAGTCCAGTACAAACATCTTGAGACCGAGAATCCAACCAACTTCACTAACACATAAGTTAATATATAGAGCACCATTGTTACTACAGCTTCAATTAATTAATGTCAGTAGCAGTGACACCACAAAAACAATTTGCCCGCGGAACCGAGTGTAAATCAAATGTTGGTATTAATAAAAGTAGTATTTGTTTTCTTAGTGGTAGATGCGAAGTGTGGGGGTGTCTTGGTCCACAATTCCACATCATAGTCACTCAAACTAAAGCTAAAGCTAAAGCAGAGCAGTGCATGATATAGTGGACCGACAAAGTGGTTGACAGTGATGTCTACATTATTAAAGGTTTTAACCAAAAAAAAAAAAAACATTATTAAAGGTACTTGTGTTGATTGAATTCGATAGTAATTACATTTTCTTCCCTTCAAAAAAAACAAAAATAAGGTCCTTCTTAAAAAAACTCCATCGTTATTGATGTGAATCCTTCCAAATCACAAGAATCTTTGAGTCAAAATGAGATTCCAACTCAACATCGTAAGAGTATCTGAACTTAGCTCACTGCTCACATATTGTTTTGAATCATACTACAGTCCCAAGTGGCAAAGATTTCACAATCTAACTAAACATGCTAGATATGTTATAAGTTTTTCAGTGTGGATAGAAGATGTTCCTCCACACCTTTATTCTGTATTGTTAGCTGATCATGGCTAATTTTCTTTAATGAAATTCAAAGTCTTCTTTCTCAAAAAAGAAAAAAAAAGTGGCAAAGAGTTAAAAGTGTCAAACCTTAGTAATATTAATTGCGTGTGAAAGTGATTTTAATCCAATAATAATTATTAATTTGTAATAATAAAAGCCATCTCCAATACAAACAACTCTCATCTCTGTAAAAGCTAAAAAAGGTGATGGGTAAATAGTTCCACACCTTTCCCCCCTTCTCCCTGCGAAAATGTTAATTCTCATATTCAAACCAAGACATGCTGCTTCACTTGCCAAAAAAAAAATTGTCTCATCGGAATTGCTTGTGCTAATGTAGAATTGCTCTAATCTATGTAGTGTTCTTCGATAAATTTGTAAAGGGTCAAAGATGATTTGGGTTTTAATTTGGATGTTACTAAAATAACTATAATTTAAATGTCAAATATCTTTGTTTATCAATTAATAAAGCTATAAAGTTTAGTAAATAATAAACATGATTATAAAAAAAAAGGTTTAATAAACATATTTATTTGTCACTAATAACTAATTGTGTTGTCTAAGTAATAAATATTAATGAGATTCAAGTGATACGTCATTGATAATGGCTACTATTAGTGGTGAGAATTTCTTTTACTATATAGAGGGAAATCCTCACCGACAGTGTGGATTATTAGATTGAGACCATTACTCCTTCGTGACTTCCTACGAACATATATAGATAGAACACCGTGTTCCTTTTTGACAATCCTTGGGGGGACTATTGAGAAGGCTCTGATACTAAAGTCAGCATATAGTGTGTGAACTATCAACTATCAAGTGTTTAACTCAGAAAAATTGCATACCTTTCCCTAGAGGCAGGGTCCCTATTTATATTTAGACGTGGCAAAACCGGTGGGTGAATTAGGTTTCGGGTCGGGTCAGGTCGGGTTGACTCGTATTTTTCAAACAAGCTTTTTTTTTTAATTACAAAAACAAATCAATGACAATCTGTTTAGAGAGAATGAATAAAATCAATTAAGGAAATGAATTGCACTTAATGCCACTTGTTAATATCCTTCTAATTCTGACAGTTTTGAGCATGACAAAAATTATTTATAGTCATAAATTCATGATGGAAAAAGTCTTCAAGCTTTGTGTGAAAGTGTGAAAAAAAGGGTAGAGGCGCAAGAGTAGAGGAAGTTTTGTGGTTTGTCACGTTTGTGCAATTGGACTACAACTAGTCAGCTGCTTCAAGCTAAGTCTAGCCATTTAGTGTGTTAGTAAATAGTGAGTACTAGACTACTAGTGAGTCTAGTGTGTGAGCTGTGAAGTGTGATTGTATCAAATTGAATGAGAGTTTTTTTTTTTAATGGTTGTCTTGTTTTGTCTCATGTCTGTGAAGCTCTTAGTGGTTGTGAAGCTCTTAGTGGTTGTGAAGCTCAAATTGAATGTGAAGCTCTTAGTGATTGTCTTGTCTTCTCTGTTGTCTCATGTGAAGTGTGAACATCTATAATCTATTGACTATTGGTTCCAGTGCTTTGTGCTTTATGCACCTAGTATACGTAGTCTAATTATTTTTTTAGCGAATTTTTTTTAATGGGTCGGGTCACGGGTTATTCGGGTTAGGTCGGGTTGACCCGCAAAAAATCGGGTCGGATCACGGGTCAACCCATTTTTGCTTTGAGTCAAAAAGTTCGGGTTAGGTATTTTTCGGGTCAGGTTAGCAAATTCTGATCCGTTTTGCCATGTCTATTTATATTGGTTTGGTACTCTTAAATTTGCTCTCATCCTAGGGTCTTGGGAACTCGTCCTTCTAGTGATTTGACTCTTATCCCGTCAATTCCGCTCGAGCCCATCCCTTGTCAAGTAAAGTACGTGATTACACGATTAATGCAAATTAAATTGCTTGCATGTTCAACACGTTTCCTAGTTCTTCTTTTTGGATTGAGATCAAGTGCAATAGCAATATGCGCACTATGCAATTCACTATAAATTGTGATAAAGAAATTAAAAAAATAAGTGTAAAAGTAAAATGGTAAAAAGTGAAAAGTTAAAAAAAAATTACTCAAGGGCTAAAATTAAAAGTGATTTTTGAAACTTTCAATCTCAACATTTTATTTGCAATTGCCTAAGCTATTACACCTTATTTCAATCTCTTCTTTCTATCGCATTACACAAATTGATCTATGTTGCCTGATTTGACTACCCTTCTAAGTGCTCATAGACCTTAGAAGGGTAGTCAAATATGTCCTCGTCCAATTAGTAACTTCTGTTATATATATCCTATGAATGTGGTTTGAATCCTACATTTTCCTCCTTCACCATCTATGAACTAATAATAATAATAAAGTCACTTGATTTTTATGTACTTAAAGTCACTTGCCCTTTTTTTTCTTTATTTGAGCGGGAAAAATCCATTAAGAAAGCACAATGCATACAAAAAGCCAGTTTTGTCATGCTTGATTGCTTGTCCAAAGCAAGCAATTATGATTTTCAATTTGTCACTCCCTAAATGGTCTACGCGTACGTTATGGCTCTATTGCTTATGGGCGTTTTTTTTTTTTTTTTTTTTTTGGTTTTTTGGTTTTATAGGTTCAAAATTGATTATTTTTCTAAAGGGTAACGTCCGAACATGTACTCTTGATGTTTATGGGCATTGCTTGTAAATTTGTAATAATTAATTATTATTATTATTTTTTTATGAATGCTAATATAACATATTCTAATTAATGTATAATAAAAATAATGTTAATTTAAATGAAAGTAATATTGCTCATTCATTAAAAAAAAAAAAAAAAAAAGTAATATTGCTCAAATAAGAAAGATTGTAAAAGAGTTGTGTCCGTATTATTCCTCTTCCATATATCACTTTGGTATTTCATTCTAATTTTGAGTTTTCTTCTTTTTATTCATGTATTCGTTGAGTTGCCAATAAAAAAAAAAAAAGTGTTCCCCTAACAACATTTTTATAATACCTGGAGATACAGCGTCAGTCAAAGCGGTGATTGACATTCTTGACATTCTACTGTACTAGAGTAGAGTAGTCTCTCTCAAAAAAAAAAAAAAAAAAAAATAGAGTAGAGTAGTCCCTCTCAAAAAACATTTACGGTAGGCAGCTATCAAAGTCAAATGCCTTTAGACATTCTTGCTCTATTTCCATACAAAGTACGTTCATTAATAGTTTCAGCCAATTGCTAGGTGTTGCTTCGGATTTCCTTATCAATCAATTTATACGCATCATCGTATCAAAAAAAAATTTATACGCATCATATTTTTAAAATAAAAATTCACACAATACTTTTTTTTTTTTGAGAAAATGAATACTTGTATAAAAAAAAGTGAAATTTTATAAAATTGTACATTTTTTTAAAGGAAAAAAATGAGAGTAAAGTTGTACATTAACGGAGAAGTTAAATTTTATA
Source organism: Notholithocarpus densiflorus (assembly GCA_030021035.2). NCBI lineage: Eukaryota > Viridiplantae > Streptophyta > Magnoliopsida > Fagales > Fagaceae > Notholithocarpus > Notholithocarpus densiflorus. The sequence continues at coordinate 479,770 of JARYZH020000171.1, forward strand.
ATTCAATTAACAATTTTTTTAATGTTTTTAATAAATAGGACGAGAGTTTAAAACCTTAAATTTGATTTTTTTTTTCTTTTTTAATCTATCGAATTATCAAAAGAATACGAATTCGCCATTAAACTGTTCATGCTCCGCTTTATAATCCATCTAATTTTGACCCATTAGTATCAATTTTTTTTTTCTCTCTCTCTCAACTAGCCCATTTTGCATATTCATGATCCTAAAATCATGGATCATGGTGTGTAAAACTGTGATCTTTACACTATACTGGTAACTGAAGCAGTGAAAGACGTATGGCTGTTTTGATAATGACTATGTCACAGCATAGCAAGTAGCAACAGTGCAATACTTGTACAGTTTTACTTACCAAAAGAAGACAGATAATATCTCTCTCTTTTTTTATGAAAGACAGAATATCTCTCTTTTCCTTTATTCCTTTCTCCTTTATCAAAGCACCATTTTTAAAGAAAGACCACAAAAACCAGAAGCTTCTCAATTCATTTACTCCGTCTGTACTATACCCCCCAAATCAAAAACTGTAACTCCCTCTCTCTCTCTCTCTGAAAAATATCTGACAAAACAGTCGTGTATAGTTAGAACTTAGATTTAGATTCTCCTCCACATACCACTTTGCTTCACTATCAGTTCTTGAATCCCCCATAGCCAAAAAAAAGAGAGCAAAAGCAAAACATCCACTTGCCAAAAACACTCAATTGTATTTCCCAGAGCCAAGTATGGGATTGGGAGGTTGTTCCAAAACCAAGCCAATAAGTCCACCTTCATTGGCCTCAATATTTTTCTTGCTCTTGCTCTTGCTCACACTCTCAAATGTTTCCTCAGCAAACCCACCACCAAACCAACCCATCAAAACCATTGTGGTTTTGGTCTTGGAAAACAGGTCCTTTGACCACATGCTTGGGTGGATGAAAAAGGCCATTAACCCATTAATCAATGGAGTCACAGGTGATGAATGCAATCCTTTGTCCACCAATAACACAATCCCAAAAGAAGAGTCCATTTGTTTCACTGATGATGCTGAGTTTGTGGATCCGGATCCGGGTCATTCATTTGAAGCAGTGGAGCAACAGGTATTTGGGTCTAGTTCAATTCCCTCTATGTCTGGTTTTGTACAACAAGCATTGTCTTTGTCACCAAACCTCTCAGAAACAGTTATGAAAGGCTTTAGACCTCAATCTGTGCCAGTCTATGAAGCTTTAGTACGAGAATTTGCTGTCTTTGACAGGTGGTTCTCTTCAATTCCTGGTCCAACACAACCCAATAGGTTGTTTGTGTACTCAGCTACTTCTCACGGTTCAATAAGCCATGTTAAGAAGCAATTGGCTCAAGGGTACCCTCAAAAAACCATCTTTGATTCACTTCATGAGAATGGTATGGACTTCGGAGTTTATTTCCAAAACATACCCACAACATTTTTTTATAGGAATTTGAGGAAGTTAAAGTACATTTTTAAGTTCCATCAGTTTGATTTGAAATTCAAGAAAGATGCTAGAAATGGTAAGCTTCCAAGCTTGACTGTGATTGAGCCAAGGTATTTTGATCTTAAAGGAATGCCTGCAAATGATGATCACCCTTCTCATGATGTGGCTAATGGGCAAAAACTAGTTAAAGAGGTGTATGAGGCATTGAGAGCTAGTCCTCAATGGAATGAGACCCTTCTGGTCATTACCTATGATGAACATGGTGGGTTCTATGATCATGTCAAAACTCCTTATGTTAATGTTCCTAACCCAGATGGGAACACAGGGCCTGCTCCTTATTTCTTCAAGTTTGATAGGCTTGGTGTTCGTGTGCCAACAATTATGGTCTCTCCTTGGATCAAGAAAGGGACTGGTAAGCTCAAATTTTCATGCTTTAACCTTTGTTTAGTTTGTCAATCCAGTTAAAAGTCTTTTTGTGTTGAACTGTTGATGTTAGAAATTCTTTGAGATACATAGAATTGTGTTTGGTATTGAATTGCTTTTGAACTATATTATTATATTATAGAATGCTAGCTTTTACGGTTGGTAAGGTTCCAATTCTATTTTGTTATTGCTGAGATAAAGTTGGATTAGGTAGTGCTTAATTTTGGTTAATTTTCCAAATGCTTGTCTTCTGTACACATTTGAGTATTTGGGTTGAAGTCAAATTTATTTTACAAGTTGGAAATTGATTCTTGATTAACACCAGAAAGGGGAGCTTATTAATGATTTGGTTGCTACCTAATGCCTTGGTCCATATTTTCGCCTGAGTGTTTGAAGCTTCAAACTTGAGTTTACATGTTTTGTAGTCTCACTTTCACTTTTTATTGTACTGATCTGCATCTGTTTTCACAGTGATAAGTGGCCCAAAAGGGCCTGCTCCAAACTCTGAGTTCGAGCACTCTTCAATCCCTGCCACCATTAAGAAGATGTTCAACCTCTCCTCTAACTTCTTGACTCACAGGGATGCATGGGCTGGGACATTTGAGCAGGTTGTTGGGGAATTAACCTCTCCTAGAACTGATTGCCCAGGTATCTATCCTACTATTTCAGGCCCATTATAACATTTTGAGATTAGTTTCAATGCACTAAAACTTAGGTACAGTTCCTTAAGTGCTTTAGGTGTTGTAACTTAGTTGTATTGGGCAATAAGCTACATGGCTAAGTTTAAGATAACAATGTTTGAACTGCATTATTCAATGCAGCCATATAATTGAATTTAATTGAGGGACCCAAGTAATGCGACTAGGGAACTGTACTTGTGTTTTTCTTTGTTGTTTTAAATGTTTCAAGCTATTTCTAGAAGAAATCTTAGCTAGTGTATTATGCATTTATCACAGAGACCCTACCAGATGTGACACCATTGAGAACCACAGAAGCAAAGGAAGACAGTGGGCTATCAGAATTTCAAGGTGAGGTAGTTCAACTAGCAGCTGTTCTTAATGGTGACCACTTCTTGAGCAGCTTCCCAGATGAAATGAGCAAGAAGATGAATGTGAAAGAAGCTCATGAGTACGTGAGGGGTGCTGTTTCAAGGTTCATAAGAGCAAGCAAAGAAGCCATCAAGTTAGGTGCAGATCAGTCTGCCATTGTAGACATGAGATCCTCCCTCACCACCAGATCCTCAATTCATAATTAATCAATTGGAATCCTCCTAGATCATATATTTAGAGTCCATGTCTTGCTCAGATATATATATCCAGTAAAGTGTCTCTTACTAATTTTGTCTAAGTGCAATTTAGACAAGGGGAAGCAAAGCTTTTCTATAGTGATTTGAGTGATTCCCATGGTCTCATTTGCGTTATGTGGTCATGAAGGCAATCTTTTTTTTTTTTTTAAAATGTAAAGAAATGGTCCCTAAAGCAATTTAAAAATAAGAACAGAACAGCTTCATTGACTCCAGTCCTTATATATTGCTTATTTTGTGAAATCCACCGAAAATAACAATGACAAAAAGGGCTTTTAAGTTGTAGGAATCAAGTAAGTTTGAACGTGCTGCTTGAATAAAATTCTTTACGAGCTACCCTCTGCAAAATTGAACGCTTCTATGAGAACTCGGGAACCATTCATCTACGAGATTATACACTTCTATGAGAACTAGGGAACCATTCAAGCATACATATATCGCCTTTGAAGTGATTCTGTAGGTGGCACCAACACAGTTAATTGTGAATATTATTGTACCAATTTTTTTTTTTTTTTGGGTAGAAACGGAGGTCTTATTTAATTATAGACAAGGTTCATACATCAACAGCTATAGCTGCCTTTTGGGCACAGTCTATTTCTCCCTAGGCCGATCATATCCCTTACATAATACAAATACACAAAAGTAGGGAAGGTTTCATATATAAGCAAAATTTGCTGTTGGTGGTTTCCCCATTTTGCGAGACCATCGGTGCACTCATTTGCTTCACGGTACGTGTGGTGCACCTGAACCTCCCATGCCTACGCCATAAGGCTCCTACAATCACATAATAAAGGAAACACATCAAGAGGGAAATTAGAGTTCTCATTAGTTAACCAGGCTAAGACTATCATAGAATCAATTTCAAGGCGAATAAATTTAACTCTCAAGTCTCAAGCCAACTTAAGCCCCTGACGAACTACTCCTAGTTCTGCCACATTATTGGATGTAATGCCCAAATTCAAAGAAAAACCCGATATCCATCTCCCAAAGCTATCTCTCAAAAGACCTCCTACCCTTGCCATTCCTGGATTGCCTATAGAACTACCATCCGTGTTGAGCTTTGTAAATGGTTCAACTGGAGCAGTCCATGTAACTGGTTGATACACCTTACGTTACAAGTTAAATGTAAGGGCAAGGAATGCAAGTGTCTTTCACACCAAAAATGACAAGTAGCTAATTCAAGTTTGGAAATTAATCTCTTAAAAAATTGAGAGGGGCGGGGGGGGGAGGGGGTGTTAAGGCGGATTTATATCCGGTGCAATCCCTCACACATACCTTTAACTTTTGTGATCTATGGCTTATATTGAAAGCTAACTTTTTATCTGAACCGTTCAAAAGGTATTGCACCGGATCTCAATCCAGTTAAGGCTGTCTACTAATCAACTATCTCCTCACAAAATGAAAGCTTTATAGAGTACTACCTTTTTTTTTTATTTAAAATTGTGCAGTCCAGTAGTTATAGCACTTAGCATGGAAGATTAGGCAGAATTGGGAGACAAAACTTGCAGGGAAATAAATGTGCTAGCCTCTTTGAATTCCTAGCATTCGTGGCACCCAAACACATTGTGTACATCCCACAATATCCATGGCTTCTAACGTGCAAAGCAAGATTCATTCTTAAAAATTGACTCCCATTATAACGAATTGCAAATAAAAAATAATTAATTTAGTTGGCTTTAATGCAGATATACTCAATCTTAATGAAATATCCAGGAGAGAGAGAGATAGGGATGAGGGACACCACGAAGCAATTAGCCGCAGCCGCCCATGCAAATCAGAATAGCATAAATCAATGTCCTAAGAGCATTGTTACTCTCATGTAGCTCTGTGGCTACAGAGCTGGCCGCAAAATGATACGATACCAACGCTAACCACTTCACGCAAAACATATTGGTGCTCATGTTTATGTAGTTTTCAGAAGCTGCTGTCTTGAGGAATAGATCAACCTGACTGTTGCATAATGGAGCCAAACGAGATCAGATCCCCGAATTGCAGTTCTTATGGCTCAGACTCCAGAAACTTATACATCAAATTATGCATTAAAATCTAGCTGATGTCATCTCGTACATAAATTGAATGAAAAATCTCATCACATTAATGACTACCAAGCATAAACTAGACTATTCAAATCCAATCCTTTACAGCAAAATTAGGATACACAAAATCCTTCACTTCACTATTTCTCATTCAAAATTTCTCTGAAATAATCCTATTCCTATGTGAAACCTGATCATCCTCCTTTTAACTTCTAAAATGAATATATCTCTAAGTTCAACAGAAAGAGAAAGAAAGTCAGGATGGAAGCATCATCATCTCATGTGGAAATATGGGCTAAGTCTATTCTTAGGCGGCACCATTATTTAGGACGAAGATATCTATCCTGAACTTCAGACAGCACAAGGACTTTGCCATGTAGATATGTCAGTAATAAGATCTCGTAGCTGATCTATGAGAACCTTGAGATAGTTGTTCTTGTTTGCAAGCTCCTACAATCAGGAACACAAGTAAAAACAGAGTAAGAGAAGATGAGCTCTCAACAGGTCAACAATTTCAGAAGAAGCATGGACCCACTACTGTGAGATGCTGATTTCCTAAAATACTCATTATTTGAAGCATACACCCATCCCAGCCCCATAAAGGACAAATGTTCAACCACCATTCTAAGAAAGGAAATTCGATACAACATAGCCTTAAAACCATAAGATTTCACCAATATAAGTATACAACTCAAAGAAAACTACCTTCCTTAGATTAGAGGCTCGCTCTTCTAACTTCTCAATGTCAGCCTCTGGGGATAGCGGGCCGCCTGGAGTTGAGTCCATTTCAAATGCTTTCGACTATTTCAACATGACTAAAATTGAGTTAGCTCAAGTTAAAAGTTGCACAAAGCAAACTCTACATTTCTATTGCTTCCAAAACATCTCATTTTGTAGGAAAATAACTTCAGAATATGATTTATAAATTTATTAACAAGAAACAAAATTAGCCGTGGAAAGACAGTGGCAGTAATTCAGCAATGGCCATACTTGGTTTGCTTACTCGCATCATTCAAACAATTTAGGATTTCAAAAGAAAAACACTCCGGTCTTCAAAAGTGGAAAAAACATAGCTTCTCACTACAGTTAAACTTAAAACCACTCTCTCATTCCTATGATTTTGAGGTGTTCTGCATTTCCTACGTCCTCTACAAGTGATTTCTTCTTTTGCCTTTTATAATTAATTTGTGCCAAAGTTTTAGCAGAATAATCAACAATCAACCCCCACGCCCCAACTCAAACCAACCTATAAAAATTATTATTTGTCTAATATCTCATTAGAAATCTAGCAAGTTATGTCTATTATATACATTATCAATACAATAATATTTTTACCCCTATAATTGATCCCAATCTCCCAAAACGTTTATCACATATTACCTAAAAACTGACCTTATAATTCTAATCAAATTTCCCTGCAAGACAAACTATAAAAAATCAAAATTTATCAACCAAATGCTTGCAACACAACCAAGTTGTGAAACAACCAAAGGCTCACAACAAAACCAAATGGCAAAACAGTGAGATAGGGTTTTGAGCTTTTAATCTTCTCAGTGCAGCTATATCCTCACATTAAACTTACTAATAAAATTTTACAGCAAAAAAAATTATCAACCAAAGGCTCACAACACAACAAAAGCCAATTAGCAAAACAGTAAGTTAAAGTTCTGAACTTTTCACCTTCTGAAAGCTATATCCTCAAAATATACAACTAGCAAAATTTCACATAACCAAAATTGTCAACCAAAAGCTCACAACAAAAACCAATTAGCGAAACAGCAAGTTCAAAGTTTTGAACTTCTCTCCTTTTGAGACCTAGCCATTTTCCTCAAATTAAACTTACTAATAAAATTTCCCAGCAAAGCAAAACCTCAAAAACCAAAATTATCAACCAAAGGCACACAACAAAAACCAATTAACTAAACAGCAAGTTTGAAGTTCTGAATTTATGTCCTTCTGAGACCTAGCCATTTTCCTCACATTAAACTTGCTAATAAAATTTCCCAGCAATCAAAGCCTCGAAAACCAAAATGAACAACCAAAGGCTCACAACAACAAACAATTAGCAAAAACGTGAGCTAAAGTTTTGAACTTTCAACTTCAAAAACCTATTTCTTTCACATTATACCTCTAATAACATTTCCAATCTTAACAAAACCTCAGAAACCAAAATTGCAAAAAGCTCACAATTCACAACAAAACAAAAACCAAAGGCTCACAACAACAACCAATTAGCCAAACACTGAGCTAAAATTTTGAACTTTCAAATTCTAAAAGCTATTTCTTTCACATTATACCTCTAATAACATTTCCAATCTTAACAAAACCTCAAAAAACCAAAATTGCAAAACGCTTGCAACAAAATAAAAACCAAATTGAGAAACACTGAGTTAAATTTTTGAACTTTCAACTTCTAATAGCTATTTCTTTCACATTATAAACTTCCATTGACATTTTTAAGCAAAACACAAAACTCAAATACCAAAATTGCAGAAAGCAAACAGTGATTCATAACATAACAAAAGCCAAAATTATCAACCAAAGGCTCACAACAACAACAATCAATTAGCAAAACACTGAGCTAAAATTTTGAACTTCCAAATTCTTAAAAGCTATTTCTTTCACATCAAAACCTCTAATAACATTTCCAAGCAAAGCAAAAACTCAAAGACCAAAATTGCAAAAAGCTCACAACAACAAAACAAAAACCAAATCAGCGAAACAGTGAGCTAGGGTTTTTGGAAAGAGTTTTTCACCTTGTGCGAGTTCGGAATCGCGGCGAGAATCGTACGGAGAGAGTTCACCGAGTTCTTGTACCGACACCGAGCCTCTTCGAGAGCTCCTCCACTTCCGCCGACGCCACTCTCGCCGTGATGCGCGGAATTATCGGAAGAAGCCACGTCACCGTTAAGGACGACGCCGTTTGAGGATTGAGAGGAAGGACCATTCGCAGTGGCAGAAGAAATAGTGGAGGTGCACCACAAGGAAGGGTTGCAGAGCTCGTCGTTCATGGAGTTGAGGATTTGGAAAGCGGACTCTATGGTTTCTTCCAGAACCTTCTGGCCATCCATGGCCAGCTCTTGTGTGCTCTTAGGGCTCGTTATCGCGGTCGTTGTTTTGTCTTCCATCTGAGTTGAGGATCTGTTTGGTTGCCGAGAAAGTTTCGCGAGCAAAAAGAAATAGTTTGTGCTTATTGCTGAGAAAGAAAAAAAGAAAAATTTTCCTGCGTTTTTTTCTCAGCTTCCAAACTGAGAATTGAATGAAATAAAAAAAACGTCGACAGCAGGGTTCGAACCTGCGCGGGCGAAGCCCAACAGATTTCAAGTCTGTCTCCTTAACCACTCGGACATATCGACGTTGATGTCTTTAGATCGTATGAAAACTTATCAGTAGTAATGGAAGCACAAAAATTTTCATTCTCATTTTTATAAATGCTCGCATTGGTTCACTGGTGACACTATTTTTATTAACATTAATCATAATACATAATTGAAAATAATTTGTATCTTTAGATTTATTGAAAAAAAGTATTGTGTTTTAACTTTGTTTAAGATTGCGAGTCTTAAGCAGTGGATAATAACTTTCATATGAATTTGCTACTATTTACATATTTAATATTCACTATTTACAAACAGTCACTTTTAACAGATACAGCAAAGTAGCATTTGGTTGAAATTTTTTGTTTGTTTTGTGTTTTTTGTATTTTTTATAATACGTATGAACTGGAATAAATTGATAAATGTTGTCATGTGTTTGTGTTTGTGTTTGTGTAAGAGTTGTTATATGATAATTGAAAAGATTACCCATGTATAGTTTTATTCACATAACTCATGTGACTTGTTTAAATAGTGTTCGGGGGCCTTTTTCGGATGCCCAGCCACGTGTGGTCCGTTAGAGGGATGACCTTACTAGGCCCAGGTTCTTTTTGGGGAGTTGCGTCCGGAACTCAACATTGGGCCACGTGGTCCAACGGCTACCGGCGTATTTTTAAACCTACAAAACCATTAAAGACAAGGTCTAAGAATCATGATAATGGTCGAATAAATATATAATATGTGTTTGATATGATAGCTTTGATTAGTAGTTGAAATAAAGTAGTATTTATTTAGAGGTAAAGTAATCATGCACTCAATGATGTAAATTTTAAGATATGGAAGCAAAGTCACTTATCTTTGTATGGTTTATAGTTCCAACTGTGTAGCATCAGTGAGCTGATAGGATTCCAGCAGAATGCCAGTGGTAGAGGCTAGTTAAGCTTGCCCATCTTATCATGCATTTAAATGAGTTTAAGCCTTGGTTAATAGTTGTAATAGTAGTTGGAATAAAGTAATATGTATTTAAATGTGAAGTAATCATATACTCAATGATATAAATTTAAAGATAAGGAAGTAAAGTCACTTATCTCTAATGGTTTGCAGCCCCAGCTGTACAGCTTCTGTGAGTTGATAATATCCCAGCAGAGTGACCCTAGCGGTAGAGAGGCAGTTTGCCATGATAATTTCAAGATTGAGGGGGAAAAATGGGTGCAACTAGAGGGAGAGAGAATATGTCCAGCTGTGTGTAGAGGCTGGTTAAACTTGCCTCTCTTATCATGCACTTAAATGAGTTTCCCCTTTGACAATGCTTTTTTCGTTGTTGTGAAGTTATGAATAGTGTTGCCTTCCGTGAGAAGGGCTTTTGTATGGAGTACTTGTGCCTTCTAAGAGAAGGGCTTTATGTAAGATGGATTTGTGCCTTCCATGAGAAGAGTTTTGAAATGAGATCTTGGTGCCTTCTAGGAGAAGGGCTTTAGCGTTAGAAGTTTATGCCTTCCATGAGAAGGGCTTTTAGAAGATAGGTGGAGAAAAGTATTGAGATGTGTTTATGAGCAGCAAAACAGTAGCATTTCAGAGTGAGAGAGTATGAGAGTGGAGCTTAGAAGAGTTGTGGTGTGTTATATGTAATGGTGTAGTAAGTGTGTATGAGATTGTGTAAGAGAAGTGAAGAAAGAGATGTTTAGAGATATGGGCAGCAAGATATATGTATTTCAGAATATGGAGAGTGAGATAATGAGTATAAGAGAGTAATAGTATTGTAGTGTGTTTAGCAAAGCTGCTGAGATTTTTTGCTAGAGGATGTATGAGGGCTTATGAAGGGCATTTATGGGTTAAGGGCTGGAGAGTTTAGTTTCTAATTTGGGAACTAAAAACCCAGAAGCTCAGTACTTCATTAAAAGCTTAGGAAGATAATTAAAGGGATAAAGAATAGGAAGTGTATGAGAGAGTTCTCCTCCATTGGTGTCCCCTTTTGAGGTGTTGATGAAGGGTTCCCTTTAGAGCTGAGTTTAAGGGGGTACTTTAGCAAAAAATATCAGCCAAAATCTATCCTAAATAGCAATGAATTTTCAGAGAATCCATCTTAAGATTTGGCCAAAAAATGTATGTTTAGGTTTAAGGTATTCTTGCTGTTTCGGGTAAGAGCTGCTGGGGAAAGAGCAACAGAAAAGGAAGGTATTTTAGCAAGAGAAAGGTAGTTTCAGTAGTTGGTTTTGGTTTTAGCCAAATGTGGAAAAATCAGTAATGCTCAGGCTGCTGGGTCAGCTGTCACAGCTGTTCTGAAAAAGCTATCCTAGCTGTCAGGAAAAAGCTGTGACAGCTATCCTAAGACAGTTGTCATAAGACAGCAGTTTGCTTTGAGTAGAAGCAAATGAGGTCAGTTAGGTGATTTCAGACTGCTAGAGAGGTCATTCAGCATTTATTTTATGGATTTGGCTGAAAATGGTAAGATCTCTTTCAAGGGTATCTTGCTATTTTGGGTATAGCAGCTGGTTGCTGGGATTTCAGCATTAAATGGCTGATGACATCACTTCCAGCCAAGTGTCAAGTGCTGAATACACTGCTAGGGTTCAGCTAGAAATGTTTCCTTTTCGGGTGTTTGTGTTTTTGGTCCAAGGTTTCATTACAACACATTTTTAGCAAGTAATAGAAGGATTGGTTGAAAGTTAAAGAAGCTTTAGAGATTCAGTCAAGGCCTCATTGTGTTGTGACATAATCTTGGTAAGAGCTGCTGGAGAAAAAGCAACAGAAAAGGAAGGTATTTTAGCAAGAGAAAGGTAGTTTCAGTAGTTGGTTTTGATTTTAGCCAAATGTGGAAAAATCAGTAATACTCAGGCTGCTGGGTCAGCTGTCACAGCTGTTCTGAAAAAGTTGTCCCAACTGTCAGGAAAAAGCTATGATAGCTATCCTAAGACAGCTGTCATAAGACAGCAATTTACTTTGGGTAGAAGCAAATGAGGTCAATTGGGTGATTTCAAACTGCTGGAGAGGTCATTCAGCATTTATTTTATGAATTTGGCTGAAAATGGTAAGATCTCTTTCAAGGGTATCTTGCTATTTTGGGTATAGTAGTAGATTGCTGGGATTTCAGCATTAAATGGCTGATGACATCACTTCCAGCCAGGTGTTAAGTGCTGAATACACTGTTGGGGTTCAGCTGGAAATGTTTCCTTTTCGGGTGTTTGTGTTTTTGGTCCAAAGTTTCATTACAACACATTTTTAGCAAGTAATAGAAGGATTGGTTGAAAGTTAAAGAAGCTTTAGAGATTCAGTCAAGGCCTCATTGTGTTGTGACATAATCTTGGTAAGCAAGAAGAGTATTTAATGCTCTGCTCTGGCAGCTGGCAGAGAAATATATGGTTTGATTATGGCAGACAGCAGCTAGGTATGAGAGATATCATGAATATTTTGTATATATTTGGAGATAAAAAATAGCCAATCAGATTAGGCCATGTGTTTGAGTTGGATTTTAGCTGAAAGTAGGAATGTAGTTTATGTAGAATAATAAAATAAAGTTTCTAAATTTGTATAGCAACAGTTGGGGATTGAATGAACAGTTATTTTCTCAGCAGTTTGATGGCTGGAGATATTGAACATTTGTCACATGATGAATATTAAGTTTTATGAAAAAAGCAATGGGGAATTTTATCATCTAAAGTGCTATGTGATAAGAGATGCTTACTATATGTTACCCACTACAAACGGACTCGTCAGAGTTTAGGGAGTTGGAGAAGACACGCCAAGCAATATGTTTCTTTTATCAACTTTAAACCGCTAAAGCTTTACTGAACATACCTCTTGGCCCTCCAAACCACGACTCCCAAAGTTTCTCCAAAGAGACTTATAAGCTTGGGTCATAAGCCGAAGATGAGATGACGTACCTCGGGTTTTGTTGTCATTTTATGTAAATATGGGCTCTTGTTGAAGAAGCCGCTTGCCATGAGTGTAAGAGAGGTAATATGGGCCGTGAGCTTTGATTCATTGCTTAAGCCCAATCCATATGTTGATGTTGATGATGTCGTGGGGTTATGATCCCAATTGATGAAGAGGAAATGTGGACCATGAATCCGCCTCTTGAAGTAAGGATCTCGTGGGCCATGTGAGCCCAATCCATGTAGTTGAATGAGATATGAGCTTATTTTGGGTTTTAAATAGATTTACCCAAAAAATAAAAAATATGTTGATGTGGCATGGGTTGCCAATGAAGTAATGCCACGTGGGGCGAAAAAATGGTTCTCAACAAATAGTACACATAATAGTGTTATAATTTGCTATATAATGGGTTGGAAAAAATAATTCCAAACCAATTTTGAGCCAAACTTTGTCCATTTTTGATACAATCATCCAACATGACATGACTTTTGCGAGTGTAAATGGGGGAAATTTGCCATTTAACATGATTTTAGCAACTATTTTGTTAGTTGGCATGTTTTTAAAACATTTTAGTAAACTAGCATTTAGAGCTTGAGAGGTTGAGTTCAGTGAAAAAACTCGAGTCTTAGAAACTCGAGTTCCAAGCTGATGTGGATAAATAATCTACGTGGACCTCGAGTCTCTCGAACTCAAGTACCATAGAGCATACAGAGAAAGAAGCAGACTGGGGATCTAAAGAAGAAGAAGAAGAAGAAGAAGAAGAAGAACCCACAACCCAGTACACATAAACCCATATCCAACTGTGGGAACTCGAGTTCCACATGAATTTTTTCCCACATCAGCTTGCCACCACTTGGAACTCAAGGCTTAGAGACTTGATTTCTTTCACTGAACTCAAGTTTCAGAGCCTCGAGATATTAGTTTACAAAATAGTTTGGCAAACTTGACAAATTTATTTTATGAATTCACTCTGCCACTTGATTTAGAGGGTAAATAAATTTATTTAAAGTTTATAAACTAAATTTATATAATATTTAAATGTTTAAATGTAGCATTTATTGTTACTATACTCTTATTGAGCCACATCAGTATAACATTTCAGTTCATTTCAGTCCACTTCGGTCCATTATATTCCACTTCAATCCATTTGGTTTATTTTGGTATACTTTGGTCCATTTTTGTCAACTTCTGTCCATTTTGGTCCAATTCGGTCATATCCAGTCCATTCAGATTAGTTTCGCCCATTCGGTCCGTTTGGTCTCTTTCAGTCCATTTTAATCATTTTGGTCCACTTCAGTGAAAGCTGAAACGTTTTGCATCTGGATTCTAGACTCCTCATCTACCCAACAACACAATTGGACATTTCCACTTTCCACATTAAATCCAATTCACTGGTAATTTAGGCCTTCTCCTATCACATTTCTTTATGTTTTGTCTCTTCTTCTCCCAAAAATTACAACTCATTGATTGAATTCAACCATGAACCATTCTCACGTTTCTTTTTCTTCTTAGTAGAGTTTAGTGTAGAAATTATTTAATTTTTAGGGAGAATAAAATTCTCTAAAATAAAATTTAGAAAATAAAGTATTCGTTATATCACATTTCAAAATAATTATATATTTTCACGTATCACATGAGTTTAAGACTAGTTAATTATTGTTGCACGTGATTAGTTATATGCTACTGTACACATTTTCACTATACGTCGATGCACAGTAGGTAACTACCGACCACTCTAAAATAAAGTCAAGAAAACGGCACCGCTCTCGGAGGACATAAAATAAAACCGAAATGGTTGGTGTTTTGAAAGGATAACAGACTTTCACAATCATGAATTTGATTGGTCATCTTCTCCCTCCACTTCCTTCAACTTCTTCCAAGCCATCAACCACCAAGAACTCTCTTTGCCTTCAAATCCCAGAAACTACTTCACTAAATCCAAACCCAAAGCCCATTCTCCTATCAAAGCTACTCTCTTTAGCTCTAGCTGCAACTTTAAGCTCCCCATTACCTTCTCTGGCAATCCCTTATCTCAACTCTCAGTCCTTTCAACTCCCTCCTAGTCCTACCACTCCATTCTCTGAGTCCAAGACTTTGGAGACTGGACTCGAAAATGGGTACGTGTTGTAATTCATTTTTCTTTAATGGGCATTGCTCTTTTTGTTGAATATATATTTTTATAGGTAGTTACCATCGGATTTGCATCTGTGGCTATGTTTGGATACTTTTTATTATAATGCTATTTTTATTGTTAGGCTGAGACATCAATACGTTTGTTTTCTGGTTACATACTATGTTGTGCATTTATGTGTAAAGGGTTTTGCTCTTCTTGTTCACTTATAATAATATGATAACATTAATATTCCATATGTCATATGTGTCTAACTTTCATAACTTGTTTGAATTTTTAAGAATTTGCCAATAGGATTAGAAATTGGTTTCACTGTTTTTCATTTGTATGGTCAATGACTGCTTTTTTTGGCTCAACAATCAAAATATGATCCTTATGTGTCTGAATTTCATGGTATGCTGTCAACCATTTGAGAAATTTTTATGTTCTTGCAGGAAAATCAGACCTTGCCCATCAACAAATCCAGGCTGTGTATCGACAAATCCGAAATCCTCATCATTTGCATTCCCTTGGACAATTCCAGAAAATTCTTCAGAAAATGCAATTCAGGTTCTAAAGATATATGCATAGGCATTTTTATTTCTTTTGGATAAATCTTTAGTATTCTTAAAGAGCAAAACATTTACAGCCTGGACACTCAAACTAAAACAATTACATAAACAAAGACTCCTTACATATTTACAAGTCCAGAGCACACCATAGTTCATAAGACACCTGATCCTCATGAATTCTAAACAGCAGACTTTTTAAGAGAGTCCTTACTAATGACAGAGAAGGGTAACATGCTGTCTAAAGATGTGCCTCGACCCCAACACTGTATTAAGAATAGAATTCCTGATGATGTGTAACATGCTGTCTAAAGATGTGCCTCGACAGGAATTCTGGCATTCCTTTGAAGCCAGACATGATAAATGGCTGCTCCCAAGGTTATCTTGCAGCATACAGCTCTAAACTTTTACTTCTCAACCGCCTCAAACCACATTCCATGATTTTCTTCCATCTCAATTTTCAGATTGATTACAAGACAGAAGAATCTCATTACTTCCTTCCAAATTCTTCCAAGAGAATTTAAATAACAAGTGGTTTCTGCTCTTAACTCCGTTTGTGCAGACAATACAAGCTGAGTCCCCTATGCAACCAGGCTACCCAAATAGATCCTGCTTGTGCAAACAAGTTCCAGATTTGTTTCAAGATAGATGCTTTATTCCAATACTTGATTCTTTTGAGACCTAGACCGCCTGATTTTTAGGTACACATACTATTTCCTAAGAAACTTTACTACCACCAGTAGAGTTCTCCTGTCCTTGCCACAAAAACCTATTAAGATTATTCTTAATAGCAGTGACCTTTTTAGGTAGAATGAAGATACCTGCTCAGAAAACTTGAACACTGAACAAGACCGATTGAATAAGTTGCAGTCTCCCTGCAAAGGAATGGTGTTCTGCTGTTCAGGCATTAATATTTGTTGTAATCTTTTCAATCAAGGCTTTGCAATCTTGAAAACTCAATCTTCCATAAATTAAAGGGACTCTCAAGTATATGACAGGGAGTTTTCCTTCCTTAAATTGAAGAGTACTAATTATGTGCTGCTTCTAATGAGAAGGCTATACCGGCACAATACATCTCACTCCTCTCAGCATTTGTAGCTAGGCCAGATAAGCCCTTAAACTCCTCAAGAACATATTTAATTAAGAGAATTGATGGCTGATCAGCATATGAGAATACCCTTAGATCATAAGCAAAATAAAGGCAAGTCAATTGTGGGCTTTGGCAATTTGGACGAAACTTGAAAGCTTGGAACTCCTGAACTTTTGACTGCAATAGCCTCATACATACCTCCATCACTAGGACAAATAAGTGAGGAGATAACAGATCTCCTGTCTTATTCCCTTCATTCCTTAAAAAAAAAAAAAAAAAAAAAAAAAAAAAAAACCAACCAAGCTATCATTGAGGACAATAGAAATTTTTGGAGTGGTAATGCACTCCTTCACCCAATCAATGTATTTCTTAGAGATACCTACAGTAACAAGGCATTGTAAAGTGAACCCCATTCAACTGAGCCATATGCTCTCATGAGATCTACTTTATTAGTGCATCTAGCTTTTCTTTATCTTTATGATAGTTTTGTACTATTTCTTGTGCCAATAGGATGTTTTCAGAGATACTTCTTCCTTGAATGAATGCTGCCTGATTCTTACTAATTAACCCAGTCAAACATTGCTTCAATCTATTACCCAGGAATTTTGTTAAGACATTTGTAAATGACACTATAACATGATGTTGGCCTAAACTCACCCATTATTGATGAATTTGTTACTTTAGGGACTAAAGTAATTATTGTAGTATTTATCTCTTGTAGGAGTCTACTTAATTCAAAGAGAGATGGAATTACCTTAACCACATCATCTTTCACGATT
This sequence comes from Notholithocarpus densiflorus, assembly GCA_030021035.2. Taxonomy (NCBI): domain Eukaryota; kingdom Viridiplantae; phylum Streptophyta; class Magnoliopsida; order Fagales; family Fagaceae; genus Notholithocarpus; species Notholithocarpus densiflorus. The sequence goes on from JARYZH020000171.1 coordinate 496,709, forward strand.
GACCAGGCCTTTTTCAATAAAGTAGGTTGTAAATCCATCTGGACCAAGTGATTTGTCCCCAGCCTGAGAAAATAAAGTTCACTGGATCTCCAATTCTGTCATATCATTCTGTAAAATCTCCTTCTGAGCATCAGAGATTTGATCCCTCAGAACTTGTTTGATTCCATTGATCTGCTTTTCAGTAATGGACTTCTCTGACAAACCCAACAAGTGCTGATAAAACTCCACAGCCGTAATTTTAAGTTGATCCGAGTTCTCCACTTTATTCCCATCTGAATCATACAAAACTTGATAAAGTTCTTTGCATTTCCTTTTTTCACCACCTTATGAAAATATGCAGCATCTTGATTCCCTAGGTTTAGCCACTTGTTTTTTGTTTTTTGCTTCATAAAAGCCTTTTCAGTATTTCTGGTTGATATATACTCATGCAAACTCTCCTCTTAAAGCATTTGAGCTGGATTACCAGGACTCTGCCGCTAGCCTTTCTGAACAGTCTCTAGGCTCAACCATGGTTGCTTTACTTTTTGAGAGATGCTCCCCTAAATATCTTTGTTAACCTTTTTTAATATTGTCTTCACAGATTTCAACATCACATACCATCTGTACATAGGGGTGACTTGTACTTCTGTATCCCGTGCTTTTTTTAATCCAAACCAGAAAATCCTTGTGGTCAGTCCAATAATTGAAGAATTTAAAAGGTATTGGGACCAAAGTTTTTGTTATCACTCATGGAGATTAGAGCTGGAAAATGATTATATACTCCAGGAAATAGAAAATCCACAGTAGCTTGACCAAAGGATGCAAACCATTTCATACTCCCAATAACCCTATCTAACTTACTGACTACATAACTCCTTTATTCTTTTTTGTTGCTCCATGTATAGATACAACCAATGGAAGGGTGATACACTACCTCAATATCATAGAGGCACTAACCAAACTTCATATTCACCAAAACACTTAATAGGCATTTTAAATTGAATATTCCAATATCGCATGAACTGGAACTTGCTTGGGTGAAAATATTTTTGCTTACAAATTCTTTTTCATTTGGAGATATAGCTGTACATGACTTGACGCTTTCTTTGTTCTAAATCTTTTGCAGAAATTGCAAGAAGCAATCCTGAAGACACAGAAAAATGCAAAAATTCAGGTTGTTGAAGATACACCCAATGGTAACTAGACTGAGCTCAACCATAATAAATGGTTTCACTCATAACAAATTGATGACATTCAAACTAAGGCTTAAATAGGGAGGGGAAGAGAAATTATGAACCAGTCCAGCCTTCTCTCATTCCTCTTTATGCATGTATTCAAAGTCACCCACATACACTGAACAAGTTGATTTCTAAGTGTTATGAATAGTAGATATTATATTTTAAGCAAAAGCCTTTAGACATGAAGCAGAAAAGGATTGTTTTAAAAGTTTAGGCCTTTCCTATCCTATTTCTACATGTGCTCACACACCCACATTGACACACATAAGAGATTTGCATTTGTAGTGTTATGAACAGTATCAATCATAATCAAACCAGGGCCATTAGATGAGGATGAGAAGATAGATTTCAACCAGTTTGGGCCTTTATTTATTTATTTATTTTTAATTCACTCCCCCTTATGGAAAAGCACCTGTAGGATTTTCACGAATAGTGTTACTTTGTTCAAACCATGAGCATTATATGGGGAGTTGGGGATAAATTTCATGGCCTTTTCTATTCTTATTTTTAAAACTCTTCTCTCCTGCCTAAAAATACTAGTAGGAGCATTCAAGTGGCAGAAGGGGGAGGGGTTATTTTCTTTTTTATCCCCCCTCCCCCCAATCATTTTAGTTCTTTGCTTCTTGTGTGAGGCACTACTGATAATAAGGGTAAACACAGGCCAATATTTACAAGCTGAGGTTGATGATGGAGGATTTGGCCGGGATGTGCTGGAGTTTTTGGTGAAAGGGGATGTAGTTGCATATAGGTCTATAGCCACCAAAGTAACGTACGTGTACCCCTTCACAACGGCTTTAGGGGATTCAAAGGGACAAGAAGAAAGGATGAAGAAGATTATAGATCAGCTGGGCTGGTATGCTCCAAGTTTTGATACCATGGATTAGTATCTTTCAATTTTCTCAATACAAGCAACAAGTAATTTCAGTACGAGATCATGTTTATTCTAATTTATTCATTGGAGTATTGTTGATTTCATCTCTTACTACTGGTCATTTCCGTAGGATATGATAGCAGAGGATGCAGTTTTTCAGTGTATTTACTAATCATATTTCTACATGAAGCTTTTTTATTAGTCATTTTTCACGATGGTATATTCTTAATTATAAGGGGAAGAAAAGCACAAAGAGGCTTCTAGAAAAGTATGGAGTAATTTTTGGTAAGTTGAATTACCTTGCATGCTCTTGAGTGTATATACATTGTAATAAGTCATGCTAGAGTTTCTTGTCATAGCTCATGGCAATAGTCAAATGGAAATATTGAGTTGATTATGCCTTATGTTAATGAGTGTCTAGGAAATAGGTCCAAGAGATTTTATGAAAAGGATAGTAGTATATACCATTGAGAAGCAGTAATTTAAGAAAGATCTGGTAATTATGTCTCATTTTTCTTGTTGTTGTCTGTTTGGTAGTTAGACATTTGGGTTCTATTATAATGTTTCTTGTTAACTTCTGGGTTTCACTCAGTGGAGGCAGTGGGATCTAGCTCCATGTTTTGTCGAATCTTGTACTGATACAATTTCAACTCTTTCCTGAGTCCATGTGTTTGCTTCTTGTTTCCTGTTTTAACATTTTTTTTAAGCATCAACATTTTTCATAATTCTATTTCACATAAAAATCCTTAACTGAAGCCATGTTGACATATGTGCATTAGAAAATATTTGGATCTAGTTGCTTAATTGATGTAGCATAACAGCATATGTTTTTGTGATTATTCACGAAATCCTGCAATTAGTACTTGGAAAAAGTAAGTGTAGATTCATGAGGCTTTTGGCTTGAGGGGGAGCAACCTGAAGGGATGCAATAATCATATTAGGTAGATGTGTCAAAGTGAAAGAGATTGATAACTTTGTTATAAGTGTGGTTAATATTTTTTTTTTTTTTTTTTGCAAAATAGTTGAAATCTTGGCAATCTTCTTCACTAGAAAACTGAACTTTGACTATGCAGTAGTAGTAGCGTACCTAAATACCTTTCTATTTTCCTGCTTGTATGGTTTACTTCTATAAAGGGAAATCATAGGCAAAGGTAGATCAAGTAATTTAGTTTATGGATATTTTTCTAGTTAAGACTTTTTCTTTTATTAGTAGGTACACGCTACACAGTGGAGAGGTGGGAAGTCAAAATCACTTGCGTGTAACCTGATCTTAAATTTCATGCAAAACTTGAGATGAAAATGATCATATTGATTTGGAAAAAATCATGAATGATGATAACTTAGAAGGAAGATACAAAGGTTAGGAATTGCCTCAAATTTATAATTTGACATGATATGAGTTTTCTTGAAGTGAAACAAAAGTCTATGCCTTGTTAAAGAAATAATTTTGTATTTCTTGTCAATAAAAGAAGGTATTCCAAGTCTACCGAGAAATAGGAATTGAAGTCGCATATATAGAAAGTGCTGCAAAGAGTTCGGTAGGTTTTAGTCCAAGAGATCTTCCTACATGGGAAACGAGAATATTCTCATTTCTCATAAAGAACATGGTGTGATTGGTTTTTGAACGTATGTGTTTTTGTGAGATTTGTGAATATTGTTTATGAGATGTGTTAGTTTGAGATTTGGCGAAAGTGATTGTAATTCATATCATTGACAATAGATTTTGATTGGTGTTTGTAGTAAACATAGGCACAAAATTAGTAGAACTACAAAAAAATATTGTTGTTTTGTGAGTGATGTTTTTATTTCTTATTTAGTATATAGAATAAGTTACGTGTTATAAACAAACTTTGATATATTTATGTCAAAATGATTGTGACCTATGACATTTAACCACCCAAAGAAAAAGGGACATAATATACACGTGTTTAAGAAGACAATTTGCATGGTCCTGTAAGATTAGTTGGACATGTGATACATTCAGTTCATAACATTGAATAGGTGGCCCAAGTGATCTGATGGCTATTTTCTTTAACTTATAGTAATCAAGTTTTCAATGTTAGAAATTTACAATAAATACCTGGCCAAAATTGTTATATTTAGAGCAGATATGAATTACTCATTTACTTGTTATTGCCAAATTGAAAACTCATCCAGAAACAGCTTGGTGAATAGTTTTTTTTTTTTTTGGTATAAAATTTTTAAATTCTAAATTGGTCATCATGAGAGAACAATAGTATATGCTTATATAGATTACTAAAACCAAACCCTTATCCTAATTGATTTGGGTGAAAGCTCAATTATTGAGTTATGAAAATACCATTAATTCTAAAAAAATGTAATTAAAATACTAATGACAAACACTAATTGGTTCACTAAATTTGATGATCCTTTCGCAAATATAAATTGGCCATAATGGTCAACACCTAATTACATTACAAGAACAAAATGAATATACAGTAATGCACATGGTGTTTCAATGGTCTAAATCTAATGATAATCCTATGATTGACATAAGAAGGAAACTTATATAAATATATATATATATTTATATATTAAACATATCAAATCTTCTAAGTATTGTTGTCTAGCTCTTGCGTGTTCAAACTGATATAGTGATGCACAAAATTCTAGCTGACAGGTACATAAATATTGATTATTCTTTTAAATTTAGATAAGTCATCAGGCTGAGGCATCACGCATTCACATCAATTAAGCTGTCCACGTGAACAAATTTTCTAGCTTGTAATTCAATTATATTAAACTCATGATTAACTTAGCTTACCCCAAAACATAAATTTATTAATGTCTTAACGTCTTGATCTAATAAAAAAAAAACAACCATTATGAAACATATCCCATAAATTCAAATATATATAGAGAAAATTCTTCTAGTTTAACATAAGTATAAATGATAGAAGGATAAACCATTCATACTTTGCTATTACAATTATATACAGAAGTACTATATAGCTGTTCTACAATAAATTTAATAAAAAATGGACCACCATGTGATGCTAGTTGTTAAGCCATATATTGGTTTATATTTTTCATTTTCTTTCTCTTTTCAAATAATTAATTAATCTCATCCAAATTATCCAAGTATCCTATGAATAATGGGATTCATCAATGAGAGTGTAACATCTAGATCCTTGAAGCTCGAAAGATTGATTTAATGGGGATTGAGTGTCCAGAAGTTATAAACTTCTCATTCTTTTCGTCACTAATCTATGTGAGAATGTGGTGGGATTAGCAATTCATCCTCGAATTAATGATAAGAGAGGATGTTTATGGATAAGCTACTGTTTTTGAAACAAATTGTTACACATTAAACAAATTTTTTTTTTTGTTTCTATTAAATTTTCTGGCATTAAAAATACTAATTCTACATTTAATCCAACAATGTTGTATTAAAATTTATCCAAGCACTTCAGAATATACTTTTCTTTTCTTTTTTTTTGCCAAATATACTGTTTTGCAAAAAAAAAAAAAATACCGAAAAACCTCCCCCCAAGCTTTCCTAGTAAAACTCGAGTTTACCAAACTCGAGTTCCAAGCTCAAGTTTGACTTATCTTGAAACTTATTTAATTATGGAGAAATGTTAAAAAATGCCCTAAGAGCACTGGTTTAGGAACTATATTTAGAAATATTTTATAAAAAAATGATAAAACAATAACTAAATAATGCCCTAAGTTTGGGTGGAGGCTTCTCAACAAATTCTCTCTTTTTTTAAAATTAGAATATTTGTATGTATATATATATATAGAGAGAGAGAGAGAGACTTCTCCTTCTGTTTTTTTTTTTTTCCCTTATTTTTTGGTGATGCAAAACATATATGAGTTTCACAAGATGTTGAACTTGAAACATGAATGCACTTATGAATTATCATGAGATATAAACTGAAAAAGGTGCTCATTTTACACGGATAAGAAGAAAAAAAAGTCTCTAAAAATCAAGAGACAAGTTGGTACTTGGATTATATATGATATATCATCATATATATTAAGATCAAGTGTTAGTATCTAAGATCAAATGTGATATATCATATATATGGTCCCATACTCCCCTTACATATTCTAATTTTTTTATCTGGACATGCATGTGACTCGGACACAACTGCTTACATTATCTTTTATTGGCAATCTAAAGGGGCTTTTTTTTTTTTTTTTTTGGGTTAATTAATCTAAAAGGGTTTTCTGAATTTTAATTTACTCAATTTTGGTAAATTTTTTTAAGCTCAAATAAAAAATCTGAGTCCGAATTTTATCTTTCTAAAAATTTAAAAAAAAATTGTAATGTATTGGTGGCATAATAGTAAAGAATAATCAACTACCATATTCTTAAACAGGTAATTTAGTTAACTAGAAGTCTTGTAACTTAATTGACGGCAAACTATCTAAAAATAAGGGTTAATTTAGTTATCTGGAGGTCTTGTAACTTAATTGACAGCAAGTTATCTAAAAAAAAAAAGGGTTAAGTCAGGGCATTTGCTTTCATTCAAATTAAAAACAAGATCAATGAATGTTTAGCAAAAAAACAAGATCAATGAACTTGTATTTTAGTGTAATGGTGGGGTCTCCTGGCACTGTTATATAATCGTCATGTAGTTGTCATAGCCATCAATTAATAATGCTAGTAAATATCATATTGCAATTCTTATCCTCCAGTCCAACTCCAATATTTTCTGAAGTTTATTTCGTTGACTGATAAACCCTTCTGGCATCTTCCTATTAGTCTATTACATGACTAATATATCATTTAAAATGAAAAATAAAATCAATGCCCAATAAGAGTCACATGCAACAGCACATGTGTCATCCTAATATATCTACTATCTATTCATGTACTATTATCAAAAAAATCTATTCATTACCAATCCCCATCATATGTTATAGATTGTTAGCACAATATATATTAATATCATTAATAGTTCCATTTTGTTCTTGTGATTTACTACAAGAATAAAACATATTACACATTTGAGTGCATTCACACAAGTGTCAAATAATATTGAAATTATTTGAATGCATCCGCACAAGTGTTAAATAATATTGAAATCATGAGTTTAACTCACATTTTTAATATTGAAATCGTGAGTTAGACTCACAATTTCAGTGTTATTACACACTTAGTATATATGCATACGAGTGTAAATACTGCCCTTTACTATGATACTAATCCCCCTCTAAAATTGTCTCATATCTCAAATTAGCTAGGTAAATTCATGTAGATTATTCTATATGAAGGGTTTTGTTAGGGTCCACCTTGGTTAGGCTCGTTAAGTTCAACAATTATATACAAATGCAAATGTTCGGTAAATGATTATTTGTGATTTGAATGCTATCTATTAATTAGAGTAATTATTAAATTATTAAATACATTATTTCTTAACGGTTTAAGATTTGGAGAGAATATGTAATTTATCATAGTATTAATAAAAGTCCTGAGTCCCAATTAGTTAAACACTAGTACTTCATGTAAATATTTTTTCTTCTAATATATATATATATATATATATTTATATAAAAGTAGTACTTCAACAAGTACTCTTTCTGTTTTTGCAAGAAAGAGTACTTTTCCTTATAAAGAAACAAACGATTGGTATTTCCTTTCTTTCATTGTTTCATTTAAGAAGATGATAGGTGGTGTCTATAATTATAGGACTATATAGGAGCAAAGTAATAGGCTATATAGTTGAAGAAATCTGTTACTAATATAAGCTTGATAAGTTACATAAAAATAAATAAAAAATAAAAAAACTTGATAAGTTATTATTGTAGTAAGACAATGACCGTTTTTAACCAAAAAAAGACAATGACCGTTTGGTCGGAAAGAGCATGATGGGTCATGAGCCTTCTAACTCGCGCTATGGTCCACTCTCTATCAGACCCTTCACACTAACCAAAAAAAAAAAAACACAATAAGTTGCACGTTTTACCTTCATAGTTGTTCAATCTTAATCAAACTGGTATACAAAAATTGAACCTGTTTGAACAGTGACTGCGGTCTTGAATTGATCAGATAGGAATATGCAGCTTCAGTGGTATGAAAAGTTCAAGGTTTTGATCAACAACAGATGGCTGGTGTTTGTGTGTGCAATGTGGGTGCAGTCGTGTGCAGGTGTTGGGTACTTGTTTGGGAGCATATCACCTGTGATAAAGAGTGCCATGGGGTACGATCAGAGGCAAGTGGCTTTTTTGGGTGTGGCTAAGGACTTGGGTGATAGTATTGGTTTTGTGGCTGGGAGTTTGTGTGAGGTTTTGCCCATCTGGGTCATTTTGCTCATTGGGGTGGTGCAGAACTTTGTTGGGTATGGCTTGGTTTGGCTTGTTGTTGCTGGTGTATTGCCTGCTTTGCCTTTGTGGGTGGTGAGTTTAAGCAACTTCTCATTTGTTCACTTTTTTCTGTTTGTGTGATTTAAATTTAATTTCTCTTTTGGGTCTATGGAAGAGTTTGATTTTTATTATTGAATCTTGATAAATATTGCTTGATCTCTCTATGAGACTCTCTCTCTCTCTCTCTCTCTCACATGGTGATCATCTTCAGCAATATTACAGTGATCATGAGCGAATGTGATGTGGTCCGACATGTATGCCAATTGCCAAAACCTTTGTCGTTTTGTGTTTTAGTTGGAAGATGTATTCCCAAAATTAGAACTTTCAGAAACTGATACAATTAGTCAGTGTTTTGTCAATCCATCAAAATTGTAAGAAGCTTGAAATTCCTCAAGTGAGGAGAGTGGACAAATGAAAACGACAATGCCATGCCAGAGAGAAATTGAATCAAATAGGAAAAATAAGAGGAGACTGGTCTTTCAAATTTGGGTTGCAGAACCATTATTTGTTTCTCTCAGTATATAGCTTCTGATTAATCATTATGCTGGATTGGTTTAGACTGTAGACTGATGGGGGTGTCAAGTAGATTGCTTGACTGACTCTTTTAATAGATACCTGATATGGGTATAAGATCCTTGTGAAAAGCCAGCCATTTTTTTTTACTCGCTGAAAATAACTACAGATTTAATCTTTATAAGGGTTTGCTTTACTTGCTGAAAATAACTACAGAATTAAAACACTTGAGTGAAGTTTGAACATGATGTTTTGGTTCAATATCAGAAGAAGTCCGCTATTTAGTATAAGGATGTGATTCGTCAGTTTTCTTAATTTGCGAGTAAAGATGTCCAAAAGAAAGTATGGATTTGTTGAATGATTAAGGGTTTCTTCGTCTTAAGTGATTCTCTTCCTGAAGCTAGATCCCTTATTGTTCCTCTCTGGTGTTTTTGAATGTTAACTTCATCCTGAAAAGCATCTGACGATCGCCGGTGTACATTGCTCTCTTTTTCCTTTTTTCTTTTTTAAACCAATTTAAAGAATATGGATAAAAATCTCCTTTTTTGAGGCAATTATACAACTTTTTTCAGTAGCAATTTCTTGTAGATGTTACAAACCAAGTTGTTGAAGTTTGCCTATCACACAAATTAACTGTAGGAACTGCTATTTATGAGATACATATATGTTTTCACTTGCAACATGGATAGGTATCAAAGATACACACACACACACACAAAAGCATGCTTGACAGACATGAAGATGCATTTCAGAGTCCATATTGGAGAAATGGTCATATAACTCCTAGATCTGAATTGAAGTGGAATAAGTGTATAGAGGTTCATGTACATTGATCATGGTATTACTCCCTTTAGCTTACTACAAGAGAATGGCAATTATTTCTTTACATGTAACTTATCCTGCTGCGAAGCATGTACTTTGAATTTGATTAGTTAACTCACTTAGTTAGAAAGATTTGAAAGATTTCTTAAACTATGTTGTGCTGGCAAAAATGTTAACCATTTTTTAGTTTGCAGTTGTGCCTTGCATTATTTGTGGGAACAAACGGTGAGACCTACTTCAACACAGCTGCTCTAGTTTCATGTGTGCAAAACTTCCCCAAAAGCCGGGGTCCTGTTGTGGGGATATTGAAGGGATTTGCTGGATTGAGTGGTGCAATTTTGACTCAGATTTATCTTATGATCAATTTTCCGAATGAATCATCACTCATTTTCATGGTTGCAGTTGGACCAACAATTGTTATTATTGTTCTGATGTTCATTGTTAGACCTGTGGGAGGTCACAAACAAGTTAAACCGTCTGATAATTCAAGCTTCTTCTTTACCTACAGTGTTTGCCTCATTCTGGCAATTTATCTGCTGGCAGTGTTGGTGATTGAGGATCTGGTTGACGTGAGTCAAGCTATAATCACTTTATTTGCAGTTATTTTAATTCTTCTCATACTGCTTCCAGTTATAATTCCCATTCGATTGGTATTCTTCTCGGGACCAAGGCCTCCAGCTGAGGAGAGCCTTCTCTCTGAAGCACAGAAACAAGAAGCAAGTAAATCTGAGCAGGATGTGAATGAGATTATTCTCAGTGAGGTTGAAGATGAGAAGCCTCCAGAAGTAGACTCCCTTCCGGCATCAGAAAGGCAAAAACGAATTGCTCATTTGCAAGCTAAACTGTTCCAAGCTGCTGCTGAAGGAGCTGTGAGAAGGCGAAAAGGCCCTCGTAGAGGAGAGGATTTCACCTTAATGCAGGCATTAAGAAAAGCAGATTTTTGGCTGATCTTCTTCTCCGTCGTTCTGGCTTCTGGATCCGGTTTGACAGTTATTGATAACTTGGGTCAGATTTGTGAATCACTGGGATATAATGATACAACTATATATGTATCCTTGATCAGCGTTTGGAACTTTCTTGGCCGTGTTGGTGGTGGCTACTTCTCTGAGCTTGTAATAAGGTACACTCTAATTATTTAATTTAAAAGTACAACATTAGTATTTTCCTTCAGTCATTATAAGCACATCATTTCCTGATCCTGATCCTGTTTTGTAAATTGTTATTTTATTTTACCAGAAAATATGCCTACCCAAGACCAGTGACAATGGCTGTGGTTCAGGTTATCATGGCAATTGGACTTTTCTACGCTACTATGGGATGGCCTGGAGAAATTTATGTTCTCACTGTGTTGATAGGGCTTGGGTATGGTGCTCACTGGGCAATTGTGCCAGCTTCAGCTTCTGAGCTATTTGGCCTGAAGAGTTTTGGGGCCTTGTATAATTTTCTTACACTTGCTAATCCGGTAGGTTCTCTGATTTTCTCAGGTGTCATTGCTAGTGGTATATATGACTATTATGCAGAGCTGCAAGCCGGCCTCTCACATCAAAATTCTGAAGCCATGCTTGCAATTCCTCTTCGTGATGATGACGTCACTTGTTTGGGAACCATATGCTATTCCATCACATTTGGGATCCTGTCTGGACTTTGCCTTGTGGCAACAGTCTTGAGTTTGATTGTTGTTTATCGGACTAAGAGGGTTTATGCCAACCTGTATGGAAATTCTTGCGGTTGAGTTACAAGTTACTGAATAGTGAAGACCTACTATTAGCATATGGGTGCCAAGAATTATTCACTCTTACTTTTAAGGCTGAGGATCTTGTTGAGGAGAAAGTGCAATGATGCAAACATTTTTAGCTGCACATAGTGCATAAAGTGAGAACCAGCAACCAAGCACGAATCTACTATCAAATTCTATCAGTTTATAATGGAAAGCAAGACCTATAAGGTTTTCTGGTTGGAACCATTGCTTGGTTTGGCATGTAGTTTGCACAAATTGTTCTTGTACCCTTAAAATACCATTTTTTTCATTATCTGCAGGATGATTTCCTGCTTACCATCTGTTTTTTCTATCTTTTGAAAATGGATTATATATGTTTTTATATGTATGAGAGAAAATTATTAAAGAAAGAAACAAATCAAGAATCATTTCACAGAAGGTACAATAGACTAGTTACACACAAGCAACTAAGCTGAATCAATTATTTCTCAATTCCAACGCAACATTTTGTTTAAAACCAAGCTCTTAACTCCCTTGTAACACTCAATATAAGGCCTAATGTCTAGTTTCAAACATTGCAACATTGCTGCTTCAGATTTACATTGTCGTAGTGAATTTTTGCACATTTTTATATCTTCATGCGATGCATTGTTGCAAACTTGCAATCAAGTCTGATTTCAATAGCATGGCCTTGAAACTTCTCCCCTTCAAATCTCTTGTTTAAATGTAACTAAGAAAATAAAAAGATGTGAAAGGTGAGAAAGTGGAATCAAGATAATTATCGTGGTTCGATTTGATGACCTACGTTCATAGCAGAAAGTCTTAAACAACTACATCTTTGCTATCGTGGTTCGGTTTGATAGCCTACATTTTTCCTTAACATTATAAGTATATATAAGAATACATTAGATTTAGTATGGTAACTCTAAAACCACGGTAGCCTATGGTATTACAAAAAAAGGGTAGCCCATAGTATTCTATAAAACTATGCTCTACACACTTTTGGAAATATCATAATATATTTTACAAGCTACACATTTATGATAATACCATAATATATTCTAACATCCCTTTAAACTCAAGGTAGAGGTTTAAAAGAAAACTTGAATTTGGAAGATCAGTCTTCAATGCAAAGATGTTCTTTAATGGCCATTGAATGATTGGAACCCACCAAGAAATGTCTTAAAAAAAAAAATCACAGTCTAAGAGGATGAAGCCCATCTAGGAGAAGGGAAGCTTGTGAGGCCCATGATGCACATGAAAAACACACATGAGCACAAGGTCCTTCTATTGGGTCGAGTAAGGACCTATAGAAGTCAAATAGTAAGCCAGGCAGGTGGAAGACAAAATTGGTGTGGGTAACTCTAATTGCATGTTAATTTGTAAATAAGAAAATAAAAAGAAAGAAAGCATAAACAAAAAAAAAAAAATCAACATGGTTGCCTGAATTGTGTGTTACAATAAGCATACATTTAAGTTTATTATAGTAATTCCAAAATCACGATAGCTCATGGTATTATAAAACAACAGTAACTCATGGTATTCTACAAATTCACGATTCACATATTTATGACAATATTTTTATATATTTTAATGGTTACATGTTTATAATTAAAAAATTAATAAATAAAAAGTCTCTAATGCCCTTGTGCAAGACCTTATGCCAAGTTGCCAACGACAAATTATATTACCTTCCAAGTATAATGGCATTACATGAGACCAAAACCTTTTGGTGTAAAATGGATTATGTTTTTGTTAATTCTACACTATATTTCCCCCATTATCCACAATTTTTTTTTTTTTTTGTAGTTCTTTTTCTACTCATAGATCTGAAAAAATTATATGATTTTTTTTTATAAATAAAATAAAATTTTTAAATCAGCCCAAATGAATAACCGAACACCAATTTTTTTCTGAAACTTCTAGAATTGACAAATTTTAACTTCACTTTAATTTTTTTATATTTTATTTTATTTATGAAAACAAATTTTAGCTTCACAAATTCAACAGCCGTCTCAACAAGCATTTTCCGTAACGAACTCGCAACAGTGTTACAGAAAGTTTTATTGGGTCGAGAATATATATATCGAGTCTCGTTGTAACAAAATTCATAAAATGCATTACGTGAGCGTATTCTTGCGGCTATTCATTCGCTTAATATTTAACAAAGTCGACGCAACATCAACTTTAATTTTTTTGGGTAAAAATAGTAGGATTGGTCACTAAAATTTTCATTGAGTTCAATTTTAGTCTCTTGGTCACTAAAATTTTCATTGAGTTCAACTTTAGTCTCTGAATTTTGAAAATTTCTTTTTTAGTCGGTAAAAAATTATAAACACACCAAGTTACTCTTTCCATAACCTTTGATACGGATGTACTAGCCAAAGAACAACACATCATCATGTCAATCAAGATCAGCTTGATATAATTTGAGACCTAAGACTGGTTTGATAGTTTGAGGCATAAGACAATAAATTTAAGTGGAACATTTTATATTTAAATATCAATTAAAAATAACTTAATTTAATACTAATCAAGTCAAGGTAAATGTGATCAATTAAATACATAACTTGACAAATTGATAGTAATCAAACCAAGGTTTTTTTTTTTTTTTTTGATAGGAAATAATCAAACCAAGGTTAATTTCATGTAGAGAATAAAATACCATGGTTCAAGTACAAAATTTAATAATAGTAAATGAAAATTAAATATATTTTAAAAAATGATGTTCACTTTATCTTGGATAAGACAATGCTTGGTTAAGTAAAGTTGTAATTTAATTTTTAATTTTAATTTTGGTATTGAGAGAGGATATAGATTGTTTGGTGAGTGGTCATGTGGGCGATTAGCTGGTTAATATTGACAATTTACTATGTAGAATATTGGTTTACAAAAATTTTTGCTTTTTTTTTTTTAGCGCCGGTTGAATTCCTCTAGCATAAATGTGGGTCTCATGCGTAGATCCTATACATGGAATCTACCTTTATTGTGGTTTTTTTATTTTTTATTTATTTATTTTTACTATGTTCTAAACCTTGTTGTAACAATTTCTCTGCCACCTAGACTATGGGAATCTTTGCTTCATCAGTTTTGACTGTGACTGTGAGTATGATTGAGTAGTGTTGATGCGTGACAGCAATTATTTTCCTCAACTTTGAATTATTCACTCATCTAAGCTTAGTTTGAAAGCTCCAAATTTGAATTTGTTTTGAATCTACTTGATGCTTTCATGGGAATTTCATTTGATCATTTAATAGATTTTTACTTTCTAGGTGGGGGGGTGTAAAAAAGTTATGGAATTGCTGGATCTCGAAAGCAATCCATATAGCTTTCCTGTTATTTGAATCATGACCTTATGGATTTTGATAAATGTCACAAAATCTTCCCTCTTTCTCTCGATGTGTTTAAAGATACATATCCAAAAATATGCTAGGATTTGAATATATCGTTTTGGAAAATTCTAGAGCTACGACCAATTTTATTACAAAAGGCTTATAAATTGACGTAGTAACGAATGTAATTTTGGTGACACATCATTTTGTAAGGCTTTATAGTAAAATTTCTTGTATCCCAAGTATCACTGGATGTTTTTTGGTGGGTTCAGTTCTTGTTGACATTGTGTTCAGTGGCTGAAAAACTTTGTGGAATGGATTGCAACAGAGATGATTGATGACATCAATGCCAAAACAATCTCAGAGAAACTTGGGTTTAAGGCTCAGATGATGAATCCCGTGCTTGATGGTCTTCCTCAATTGCTGGCTGCTCTTGCTTTGTACATCTCTGACTAAATAAGAATTAATGGGGAACTTGATTTGTATGGAATCCTTGGTGTGGAACTCTCGGCTAATGATGAGACCTTTTGAAAAAACTATAGTTAACTAGCTAGTTCTTGGTTTTTACCCTGACAAAAATGAACTGATAGCCACAGATTGCGGTTTCAAGATTCTATCTCAAGCCTGGAATTTGTTATATGATAAAACCAATTGAAGTTCTTATGATAGAAACAGAATTTAAGGGGTATATATGAGAGACCTTCAGATTGAGCTGGTCAGAAAGGTTTCCATAACCTTTCTAATTGTAATAGTCCCACATTTTGGACTAAGTGCAGTAATTGCAGAATGTGTATTTTGTACTATAGAATTTATCTCTACCACAATCTTATTTGCCCCATCTGCCATAGACCCCTATATTATTAATGAAATAATATGGATTATACTGCTTTAGATTTGCTTGCTTTGGACAATTATGTCTGTGTAATGTGGTCTATTTCATTCACCTCTACACAGTGTTTTTGGTTTATATGTCACATACAACTTGAACGTTGTCTATGTCATTGATCTATCGGTTTATATGTCCTTGTTCTTATGTTTGATGAAAAGGTTAATCTGATGGAATCTAAGGATCCTCAAAGGATACTACATTTATCTCTTTATTATGGTCACTGTGATCCTGGTGTTGATCCTGTTGTGTACCTAATTGGGGATTCTTCTGAAAAAAGAAAAATTGCTTTAAAGATAATGGAGAGCTCAACTTTCCAATAATTAGGCAAATTTTGTCGTGAGAGAATCCAATCACTGGCTGAACAAGAAGCAAGTGGGGATTACCAAAGGTCACCACAACAGTGGACTTTGGTTGGAACTTCTTAATTGTCAGAATGCAATGAAGAACAAAACCAGTATACAGAACCATGAATCGATGATGTATTGCAAACTAGCATTACTTGAGAGTTGAGACCAAAGGGATTTGTCTTGATATTCAATGGCTTTTATTAACTGCTTATGGTCTCCCTCAACAAAAGGAATACTACTAAATTGATACTTACTGATTACACCTCTTTACTTCTTATTTGAAATGGTTTTTCCCTCCCTAATGTCAAAGGTATGAGTTTTGGTGTCTTTCACGATCTAGCATGGTTCATTTCATAAACGAGTAACAAATAACAATGCTAAATTGGAGACTGATAGTTTACTGCACAGAAATCTCATTCCCTTGAAGGAGTGCAAGTCACATTTGTGACTCATGCTAGTTGGACTACAAGTTTGTTGGTTCTGCTATTTTTATTCGTAAGCATATTGTGTAGGCAACCCAATTAGTCCGTTGAGGATCAATAACTAACTCCAAAATTTTGGGACTAAAACTTGGTTGTTGACCTGTTGATAAAGCGTATTGTTTAGCCGAATATTTTAGCAGCCCTGCCATAACTGCTCAAGTGGAATAATCCCATATGAAATGAGAATCTTAAACAGACTAGTGTCTAGGTCTAGCCCAAGTCAGGCAGATATGGCAAACTACACAATACAGCAGGATCCAGTGGGGCAATTTTTGAATGAGGCTATAATAACTTGGTTTCCATGATAAAATTGTGCATTTCTGCTAGGCTTGCCATGTTATTGACATTCTCATTGAAGTCTTTACACAAAAAGGAGGAATTCTTGTGGCATTTTTTAAGAGAGAATGAAACCAAATTCAAAAAAAAATTTAAAAATAAAAAGGAAGGTAAAAGAACTGGGTCCCATCATTCTCTATCACATACACAAGGCACCTATCTAACACCAATTTTATAAGTAGGGTATCTATTGTGTGATATATCATATATATGGTATTTTGACTGTGCATTGTGCATGCTCCTCTGACCTTCTATTTCAGCATAGTTATAACAGTATAAAAGTTAGACCCTTTAACCTATCCTCTGTTAGGCAAGGTAACCATGGTTGGCAAGGTTCTCTTGCAGGGTCCCACTCAAGCAAAAGCAGTAAGTAGAGCTGGATTTTAATTTTATGACAAAATCCTCTTAACATGGAAATAACATAAACACATGCTTATCAGCAATTGCATTATGCATGGAAACCAATTAACAGTAAACTTACCTTAAACATTAACATGGCATACATGCATCAAGAAAATTGAAAGTAAAATTTTCTTAGTGAAAAAAAAAAAGTTTATAAAAGGAGAAAGCATATGCATACTTTAATATCCCTATAATTATCCATACCAGTTAAATATAGCTATATTTAAAGGACTGCTTTAATGTAGCATTCTTTGGAAATCTAACTCTTTCATCAAAACAAAAATCTAACACTTCTTGAATTTTAATATACCTAATAAAAGGAAAGTGCATGCTAATAATAATTTTTTATTAGATGATGAAGTAGCACATAATATTTAAATGTTTTAAATTTCCTTAATGAACTAAATTCAGAATTAATGGTCCTTTTCACAGTTAATTAATGAGCCAATTTCAGAATATATATATATATATAAAATATTGAAAATTCTTGTAAAATTCACCCAAAAAAAATGAAAATTGAACATAAATTTTAAATTTTGGGCTTAAAATTAAAACCATTTTCAAAATACAATATTCGACACGTAAATTTGATTATTCGAACACATTATACGTCGAACCGACTCAATTTTTTCACCTATTCACAAATTATAAAACCATGCATGCAATTACTGAGTTACCATAAAAATCAAATTTTGAGAAATAAACATGAAAAAAAGAAAAAAAGGTTCCATTAAAATTATTTACTCTTGCTATTTTTACCATATGTAGGAAATTGGCAATGGTACTATCCCATTAACCATAGTTAAAAATTAACCTTAGTTAGGGTTTTACCAAATGCCCCTCCAAAAAATTGAAGGTGGGGTTATTGTTAACACTTAACAGACTTATTTAAATAGAGGGAAGCCCAAGTCACTTTTTCATCATTATAATATATAATATTCTTTTGCCAGTTTCTGTTATGTTTTGGAAGATTTTCACAAAACATACCTGAATTGGCTTTTATAATTTGATCTCTTTGGTACATAAAAGCGTTCAAAACCAAAACTTTGAAGGCAATTCATCATTGGCGTCACTGCGATTGCAATTTCTGAAAATGGGTACTTTTCTTTTTTCTCAAAATTTCATCTTAATGACTCTATATTGTATGTCTCATTGTGCCATCTATGGAATTTAAATTTAAATTTATTTTATGTTTGTTAAATTGTGTAGCTGGTGATAGGACTTTCATGGGGTTTTAACTCTTTTAAGTTAAAGCTACTGAATTTTTGGCACTTTGATTGTGTGGTTTTTTTGCAATTCTTAGAAGCTGTTTTGAATTTTCAATAGTTGTTGGGTTGTGGGTTTTGTTTGTTTTGGCTAGAATGCATGTCAGTCTGAGAAGTGGGTATTTGTTTTTTTCTCTGGTTTCAAAAGTTTGGCTTAGGTTTTCTTTGTATTGGGTTGTGTATTGATTTGAAGTTTACAAATAGCTATGATGTTTGTTGTAAGAGAATTATGCACTGGTTGGTTCGTGTGAAAATCAAGGAAAAAGTGAGGGAAAGTTTGAAACTTTGATTTCTTAGGAGTGGTATTTAAGGTCGAAACTCTAAGTTGCTACCTGTTGAAAGATTTCGATTTTGGTTTCGTTACCAATGTAGCTGTTCTATTATCCAAACAGACCATTGGGGTTTCTGTTTCTATGACTTACTCTTAGTTTGGCCACATGAAATTAAAAGAACAGTGTTGGTTTGTTTTGTGATTTCTTTGTTGGATATGAATGAGTAATGCAGATGAAACTGCTGTTGTATTTTTCTCAAATCCGTATTGTTAAAAAACCGTTTTGCTTATTTTGAAAGTTCGGTACTTAGATTTTTTGAATTGCATAAATTCTTTTCCCGCGTATTTTGTTTGATCATTGAATGGGTTTTAGATTGAAACAGTGTTAATATATTTGGTATTGATGGATCTGGAGAGGTTTTGCTTATTTTGGAAGTTCGGTATTTGGATTTGTTGAATTGCATAAATTCTTTTCCCGCGTATTTCGTTTGATCATTGAATATGTTTTAGATTGAAGAGGTATTAATATATCGGGTATTAATGGATCTGGAGAGGTTTTTCTTATTTTGGAAGTTCGGTATTTGGATTTGTTGAATTGTATAAATTCTTTTCCAACATATTTCGTTTGATCATTGAATATGTTTTAGATTGAAGAGGTGTTAATATATCTGGTATTGATGAATCTGGAGAGGTTTTGCTTATTTTGGAAGTTCGGTATTTGGATTTGTTGAATTGCATAAATTTTTTCCCGTGTATTTCGTTAGATCATTGGATGGGTTTTAGATTGAAGAGGTGTTAATATATTTGGTATTGAAGGATCTGGAGAGGTTTTTCCTATTTTGGAAGTTCGGTATATGGATTTTTTGAATTGCATACATTCTTTTCCCGCGTATTTCATTTGATCATTGAATAGGTTTTAGATTGAAGAGGTTTTAATATTTTTGGAATTGAAGGATCCGGAGAAGCATTCATTAGTGTTTATTAGGGCTTATGCTCTGGTTAGTGTATGTGAAATCAAGGAAAACATGAGGGAAAGTTTAAATTCTTAGGAGAGCTATTCAAAGTTCAAACTGCTACCTGTTGAAAGATTTTGATTTTGGTTTCATTAAGAATAAACAGATTCTATTATCTATGGGATTTTGCTTTCTATGACCTATTATTAGTTTGACGACAGGAAATATAAAGATCAGTTTTGGTTTGTTTTGTGATTTCTGTGTTGGATATAAATGAGTAATACAGATGGAACTTCTATTGTATCTTTTTTCAAGTTCACATAGTTATAAAACCATTTTGTGAAGTTTGGAAGTTCAGTACTTGGATTTGCTGAATTGCATAAATTCTTTTCCCGCATATTTCGTTTGATCATTGAATGGGCTTAGATTGAAGATGTGTCAATATATTTGGAATTGATGGATCCAGAGAAGCATTTATTAGTGTTAATGAGTGTCTTATATTTAATCATATACGTAAATTTCGGCGTAAACCTTGCTTCTTCTGTTTTTTTCTTTTTCTTTTCTTCCTTTTTTGCAGAAATAGTTTCATTTTTTTCAATTATAGCTATTTATTAGGGCTTATGCACTGATTGGTTTATGTGAAATCAAGGAAAAAGTGAGGGAAAGTTTAAGCTCTTAGGAGAGCTATTCGAAGTTCATAATGCTGCCTGTGGAAAGATTTTGATTTTGGTTTCATCATTACCAAAGAAGCCATTCTATTATCCAAACAGACCACTGGGATTTTTCTTTCAATGACCTACTCTTAGTTTGACCACAGGATATAAAAGATCAGTGTTGGTTTGTTTTGTGCTTTCTGTGTTTGATTTGAATGAGCAATGCAAATGGAACTGCTATTGTGTTTTTCTCAAGTTTATGTTAAAAAACCGTTTTGCTTATTTTGGAAGTTCAGTACTTGTATTTATTGAATTGTATAAATTCTTTTCCCACATGTTTCGTTTGGTCATTGAATGGTTTCTAGATTGAAGAGGTGTTAATTTATTTGGAATTGATGGATCCGGAGAAGCATTCTATAGTGTTTATGAGCGTGTAATTGTAGTCATATATTTAACCATTTACGTAAATTTGGCATAAACCTTGCTTCCCCCCCCCCCCCCTCCTCTTCTACCATTTTTGCATAAATAGTTCCCTTATTTTGGATCCATTTTTTATTTGTTTATTAGGGCTTGGACAATTGAGAGCAGCTCTTTAATGATGCACGCGAAAGAATTGGGATCTAGATATACAATTTGGTGGCTAAGTTCTTGGTTCATATAGTGCTGACCTACCTCTAAAAGGAAAGAATTGAAGAAGAAATCGATAATTGGTTAGAGACATGACAAATATAGCAGGGATGGAATGCAACAAGGATGAGGCTCTCAGGGCTAAAGAAATTGCGGAGAAGAAGTTTATGGAGAAGGACATTTCTGGGGCAAAAAGATATGCTCAGAAGGCCCAACGCTTATTTTCTGCGCTTGACGGTCTTCCTCAGTTTCTGGCTACACTTGATGTATACATCTCTGCTGAGAAAAGAATACATGGGGAAATCGATTGGTATGGAGTCCTTGGGGTGGACCCATCGGCCGATGATGATACAATCCGGAAACATTATAGAAGGTTGGCTCTTATTCTTCATCCTGATAAAAACAAATCAGTTGGTGCAGATGGGGCCTTTAAAATACTATCTGAAGCCTGGACATTTTTGTCAGACAAAGCCAAGAAAATTGACTACGACCAGAAGTGGAAGTTTAGTGGCGTATATGGGAAAGTTCCAGATGCGAAATCTTCAGTGCCAACTGGTCAGAATGGTTTCCATAACTTCTCCAACGGTAATAATTTCAACACAAAATATCAGAAGAGTGCTACTCATCCCCATCCTGCTAGGGCTACTCATCCCCATTCTGCTGGGGCTACTCATCCGTTTCCTGCTGGGACTCCTCATCTATTGAACCCCACATTTTGGACTCTCTGCAGTTCTTGCAAGGTTCAGTTTGAGTACCTTAGAAAATATCTCAACTGCAATCTTGTTTGCTCCAACTGCCGTCAGCCATTTATGGCTTTAGAGATTGTACCACCTCCACTTAATGGCAATGTTCCTGCCACTCCGTGGAATTCTTTCATGCAGCCACAGAATTTTGGTCCACAAACAGTCAAGAATCAATATGCTCCAGGAAAGATACCAACTTCTGCTACAAATGATGAGCAAGCAAGATTTTCTGCTTATCTCTCATCACAGAAAAATTTCCATTCAGGTGCATTCCTTAAAACGGGTGGTGTTGCAAGTGTGCCCATGCCGGCTTCCTCTGCTACTCAAGTCACTGGTGTGTTTCAGCCAGCATCAGAGCATTTGAAGAGAGGGCATGAAGATGCAGCAGCAGCTGTCGTGAGGGAGGAGGCTTATTGGGCAAAAACTCATGCTACTACCAAACCAGGGGTTGGTTTAGCAGCTGGGTTGTCTAATGCTGGTTGCAGTATGGCACAGAAAGGAGACAGGCCTAAGAAAAGAAGTAGGATGGATAATAAGGGGGGACATATGGCAAATCAAATGACAATGGAAAGAAGAGTTGGCATGGAGAGTGCATCTGGATCTCAGAAAGCTAGTTTTGAAGCAGGAAGGATGAACGCTTCAGGAAACTATAGAACTAATTCTACAAGGGAGCTTTCAAACGTGGAAACGCGAAATATGTTGATGGAAAAGGCTAAGAAAGAGATTAAGAAGAAGCTTAGCGAGTGGAGCATGGCTTCTGTATTAAAGGCTTCACACAAGTTAAAGACTTTGGAAAAAAAGGAGGTTGAGGAGAAGAACGCTGCTGTAAATGGGCTAAAAGTGGAGAAATGTAGAGAATTCATGCATACCAAAAACACCATTAACACTGAGAAATCTTCGCATGCCAGTTCTAGTGTGAATTCCGATACAGGTGGTGCTAATCCAATGTCAATGAGTGTCCCAGATCCAGATTTTCATGACTTTGACAAGGATCGTACAGAAAAGTCATTTGGTGATAACCAGGTTTGGGCTGCTTATGATGATGATGATGGGATGCCCCGTTTTTATGCTATGATTCATAGTGTGATATCCAGGAGACCATTCAAAATGCGGATTAGTTGGCTTAATTCGAAATGCAATGATGAATTGGCCCCTCTGAACTGGATTGGTTCTGGCTTTTACAAGACTAGTGGGGATCTCCGGATTGGCAAGTATGAAGTCAATGACTCTCTTAATTCTTTCTCACATAAGGTCAAGTGGACAAAGGGCACAAGGGGTGCCATTCAAATATATCCTTTGAAGGGAGATGTTTGGGCTCTCTATAGGAACTGGTCCCCTGATTGGAATGCGCTTACCCCTGATGAAGTGATACACAAATACGACATGGTGGAAGTGCTTGAAGATTACAATGAAGAGCAAGGTGTGACTGTTGCTCCACTTGTTAAAGTTGCTGGATTCAAAACAGTGTTTCGCCATAATTTGGATAAAACCAGGACAATTCCAAGAGCAGAGATGTTTCGGTTCTCACACCAGGTCCCTTCTTACTTGCTTACAGGTCAAGAGGCTCATAATGCCCCCAAAGGTTGCTGGGAGCTTGATCCTGCAGCTACGCCTTTGGAACTTCTTCAGGTAGTGACTGATGCTCAGGTGGAAGAATTGGCAGATACTGTTGAAAATAATAGGCGAGAAGATCCCTTAGGGTGCACGAAAAACTGCAAGGAAGAAGAGCTGGTGGAGAATGGCAAAGCAAATGAGGGAAAAGGTCTGGAAGAAGATATTGGAAGAAAGGATGTGGCAGAGGTGATGATGAAGAAGGGAAAGGAAATCAAGGAAGAAAAGATACTGGTATATAATAGGAGACGGTTGAGGGAAGGGAAAATGGTGGAAAGTGCCAATTAAATGTCAAAATCTTGGAACTGACCTATATAGAAGATTCTTTTGCAGTCATACTCTAATGGTCAAGAAAATGGTGGAATGAGTTTTGAAACCTAGAAAGCTTAGGCTCACCATTCCAACCTAAATTAGTGTTTGATTAGAAGTCTTCTTTCATTTTCCTCATTTTCTTGGCAATTGATCACAACACTAATGGTGAGTCACTATACTGGTAATGATACAGGCTTTGATTTTCTTTGATGTATATTGGTGGAACTACAGTTTTGTTTGAAGTTTTAGAATGCCCTCTAGATTGCTGTACCCGTGACATGAAGGCAGTTTTGAACTTTGAAGGCCAGATTACAAGACTTGCATGTTTGCTGGGAAGTGGCCTATAGGCTAAGATCTTTATTTGCTGCAAGAGCTGTTTTTTACATTTTCAGTTTAATTCCCTCCAAAATCACAATTTTTTTTGCAGCTGGTCAAATTTGTGTACCATGAGCTGCATATATCTTGATACAGTTCATAATGCCTTGCAATGGCCTGTTTTTTGTCATTATATCAAATGTGAATGAAGTTCCATCATCTGTCTATCCTTCTTTTAATTTTTGTTTAGTCAAACTAGTTACTTCCTTTCTTAAATTTTGTTTCTCAGTCTTTGTTTCTTGCTTGAGTTATGCATTTTGATTGATACTGACATGCTAGAAACTGTGCTTTCTATCATGTATTATTATTTTACAATCTGTAAAGATAGACATGGGGAAAATATTTTGGTTGGATGCTTTAGCTGGACTTATAGTCATAGGCATTATGTTGCTGCTATTTTTATGGTCATCTGTGAAGGGCCTCAAAGAGGATTTTCCTTTGTCCTGGTCTTTCAAGCTGCAAAAAAATTATATTCATTATGTAATGTTATCAGACAACCAAGTTGGATTTTGGCAGCTATAGTGCAAGACCTTCACCAGATCAACATGGTGCTGCCAATATGGGTATATGGCCTTTAAGTTGCTATTTTGTCAGATAGATTTTCTACACATGGCCCTCTTCTTCCAAAGGATTGAAAAAGACTGTAGAAATTGAAGATTAATGAAAGACTGAAAGATGTTCTCTGGAAATTTGCAAACGAAGCATTGGGTACCAAAGCAATACTAAGCAGAAGAATCAGAGCAGCAGATTCTTTATGCCCCAGATGTGGCTTTCTTCCTCAAACTCATAAGAACCTTTTTTTTTTTTTGTGGGTGTTTTTGCTTTTCAAATATGGTCTCTCTATATGGAATCTAAACTTTTCCCCTCAAGAATCAATCCCAATCCAACACTGGATCAGAATGATTCTTTACCCAGCACTTCAGCCAGGTTTGGACAGGAGAAGCGCTTTGTGTCACTCCTTTATGCAGCCATACTTTGTGACTAAATATGGTGGTCTAGAAACAATTTGATTCACAAAGGTTTGGATTCTACTACAATCCAACTTGCTGCTCAAATCACCAAGGTGTTCAATTCTCATATAGCTGCCCCATAGAGTCTTAATGCAGTTAGAAGTGATCATTGCTCACTTGCTGCTGTATGCAAAGATTCTATTGGCAAAACTATAAAGGCTATCACAGCTAAAGAAGTTGTCGTTGTATCAGGCTTGAGCTGAAGCAAAAGCGCAAAGATTCTATTGGCAAAACTGAAAATGCTATCACAGCTAAAGAAGTTGTTGTATCAGGCTTGAGCTGAAGCAAAAGCTTACCTTCTAGCTATTTCCTTGGCCTCCAATCTTAATCATATTTCTATAGTCTTTGAAGGCAACAGTAACGTATATGGTTCTTTCTTCATATTCTTTTTGGGATTTTTGTTTTCTACTTAAAACAAGCTAATGTACTCTATGCTACATGAAAGATACAAAAAAAGCAATGAGGCTCCAAAATTAAGAGAGCTTAGCCTCATCCTGCATAACATTTACAATAGGAGGAGGACCAACCCCTAAATTAAAAGAACCTGTGGTACCATTTGCTAAGGACCATCTTGCCAAAGTGTGGGCAGCCAAATTTGCAATGAACTTTACTAACGGCACAAGTTTCCAAATTATTGGCATAACAAACTAGAAGAATTATCTAAGAGAACAAAGGGAACTGTAGTTAGACTCCCGTTAATAAGTACCTTTAGAGTATTTGTTAATAGACTATTCTAGGAAAATTTTAATACCACTTTTATGAGAAATATAAAAAACTAAAAATAAAAATAAAAAAATCAATTGCTTTTTTTCTATAAAAAATTTCTAAAAATATTTCTTAAATTAATGCCCTTAAGGCATTCATTAACTTTTTCATTGTAATTATCATATTAATGCTATTAGGCCATTAGGCAGGCAATTTGATGAAGACATAAGAGATCATATAATTGTCTCAATGGGAAAAAACAGTGTGTCATCATCACTCGTCACAAAATATTGATCATTACTTCTTTTTTTGAGGGAAATATATTGATCATTACTTTGTGTAAACTAACTCCTAGTGGATTTTGTCTCATTAGAATTTAATCACAAGCATAAAATTTCAGGAATTCAATCTAAGATAAAAGCAAAAACGAAAATAAAAGAAACGGGTCTAGTTAAACAATGAATGCCCTTAGGCACAAGTTAAAAAAACATTTAATGCCACCGCTTTTTATCAGTCAACTTTCATAGAAAACAGATAAACATATTAAGAATAACTTTTTATTTATTTATTTTTCTCTCTCTCAAACTCATCCTGAAAATCATCTTCTCCTCTCAGAATTGGATCTTGCTCGATTGTCCTACCAAAATCATTGCTCATTAAATATTGAAAAAATATATATAATAACGAAATATTAATAGGCTATTTGGTAGGGTGTTTTGATTAATAGTTTTTAGTGTTTAAACAACATTACACATTTTTCTACACATTTTTTTACTCACACGTATTTCTAAAAAATACAAACAACGTTACTAGAACAATATTACCAAACGGCCCCTTAATGCTCCCCAAAAAAAGTGTAAAAGCATAGTAATATATGCTTCTTAAAGGATGCCCTTAGGGGCACCATTAAAATAAGAGCCTTAAAGAGGAATAAATGACCTATTCAACTTAAAATAAAATAAAATTAAAAAAAAAAAAAAAAAAAAAGACCTATTCAATTTCAATCTTTGATCCTTCTCAAACAAAAAAAAAAAAAAAAAAAAACCTTCAATCTTTTTTCTTTTTTCTTTTTTTTTATGGTAAAACAACTGGATATGTTAATTATTAATAAGATATTAAGAGTCCCATTGTTTAGTATTATTATTACTATTAATTAATTAATAAAATAAAGAATGTCACATCAAGAAAAATATAATTAAAGAATGAAAATATGAAAAAGGAAAAACTGGGTCCGAGTTTGATTGATTTCAGGTTTTAACTTCATAGTTTAATCAAATGAAGTACTTGGAGCCATGGCCCCCTAACTTTTCAAAAATTAAACTTTCACCCTTATATTTAACTAAAATTTTCAAAAAAAGAAAAAAGGATGGGCTCTCCCAAACACTAGCATTGGGTGGCCAAACTTTCACCCTTAAGGTTTCTGGTTTTTTTTTTTTTTTTTAATCACCGCTACAATGCAACCATTGGGTGGCCATCACTCAAGAATTAGGCATCCTTAGAAACACTAGCATCCACAATTTCAACCTTTGTCCCTTCCTTTCATCCTCTTTCACTAAGTTCGCCTCATTTAAACCACCAATAACACTTATGGCTTCTTCTGGTTTGAGTCCCATGATTGCCTTTATTCCTTCCCAAAACACTGATCATAACTAGGATCTACTATTTTGTTTACTTAAATCCCCTCCTCCAAACTTTAAAATTGAGCAATGTTTCCCTTAAATATTGGATATTAACAAACTATCCTCTATTGTAAAAATAAATAAATAAATGAATTTAATGGAATTTAGTAATTATAGGGGGTAATTTGCCTATTTCTTAAAGGTCAAGGGGACATTGATCAATTTTAAAGTTTAAGTGAAGATTATAGTGAATCCAAATTTTTTTTGGGGGGGGGGGGGGAGAGAAAGTGAACCAATATATATGTATATATATTCCACAACCTAAGTGTGCCAAACATGAGAGTATAGTGAAAAGAGTATATGAGAGTTTTTTTTTTTTTTTTTTTTTGGTTATTATTATATTTTTGCTTTTTTGCCTTTTCAACCTAAGTGGACCCAAGGTCAAAAAAAAAAAACTAAGTGGACCCAAGGGATATTTTCTTTTTCTTTTTCTTTTTTTGTATATACATTTCGGGTAATGGAGAAAGCACCTTTAGGAACCCTTTGGCCACTTTCTCAAGAATCATACTTTTTTTTCCTTCTACTGTCACATAATTATCACTTATTCTATCAACAAAGTTACAAAGAGACATAATATTAAGGAGATTTGGATTTAGAGGTATCATAGAATCGGACTTATGAAAATTGTGGAACATACTGCATGCACTAGAATTATGCTTTAAGGAGAAGAACAAGATGACCCAAAAAAAAACAGAGGAAAATAGTTTAGAAGGAGAGAGATGCTTTCAAATATCTTTTTTAAGGCAACTATAGAAATGATGTGATAAGCTAGACATGAGGTGGTCCACATTGCTGTTTGTAATTAATTGCTATTGGCATAATATGTAAAAGTGGTTTTGATTGCAACCATTTATATATATGGGATACCTTTACAAGGTAGACCCACCCCTTAATCAAACTTGTAACAATAATACTTCTAATCTTCTATACCATTTTGAATTATAAAGAAAGAGTTGAGAAAGTAGTTTATAAAGGTTGTTTTTTATATGTGAAGTTTGGTTCATGTATTTTTTTAGATGATTAATAAATGGACAATAAACATTCTTAGAGGTGTTTGGTTCGCTGTAATGTACCTTTGATATGATGTACATTACGATGATGTGACATTAAAGTTTTTGGTTTATTTTATTTTTTTCTAACATTATCATAATCTAAAATTATAAAATATATCATATCACCTTAATCTCATCATTTTATTAAACAATATAATGTTGTATTTTTGTATTGAGATTATATTAATGTAAGATTACGGTGTAATATAACATTATGGTGAACCAAAGTTACCAAACTCTCCCTTAAGTCTTAACCCTTACCCTAGCCAATCGTTTTTGCTATGTCATTGTCAAAGACTCACTTTTTTTTTTCTTTTTGGGGGTTAGGGGGTGATTTTATAATTGACTTCATATATAAGAATTATTATTGTTATTGAAGAAACTAGTACATTAATAAAATAGAATTATAACCTAACAAAATGTTCTAGAGTAAACAACACCTCTAGCATTAACTAACAATTGGCTACAATAAAATAAGGGGAAATAGAGCATAACAAAAGCCTAGTATCTAGGATATTTCAGTTAGCAAATCAGAATAATGATTCCTTTCCTAAAGTGTGTGAATAACGATAAATGCACGAAATTCACTCATTACGGACTTCCAATAAAAAGTCATAATGCTTGGGCCCTTAGGGTATGAGAATTATGGACATGCTTTTAAGTTCTTCATAATCAATATTTGTACAACTTGAGCACCCACCTCCACAATGAGGTGGGAAATACCAATGTGAACCCATTTGTATTACTATTGACTCTTTTGTTTCTCATGAATTGAAACCCTTTATCCATTTACTTTCAAAGTTTATAATTAAGGACAAAATTTAGTTACAAAACTGGTTGTAGCCTTAAACTACAACCTTACTCAATATTTTTTTATTGGAGATAAATTTTGATAAATCCAGCATTGGATTACATCTTCTTCTTATATCTTCTATGCTTGCAAAATTTCTAGAAAATTAAAGATCAATAGCTATGTCATCAATAAATTGTTTGGATTGCAAATTTTTGTAGTTTAAAATTATGTATAAAATATAAGCTTATAGATCATATAGTAAATAATATTCGATTGACACAAAATTTGACATATGTATTGAGAGCGTAAAGAACATGCAATTTAATGGTTGGATTTTTAAAATATATAGTAATGTTTATTTTATTAAGTAAGGTTGTAGATTTAGGCTACAACCAATTTTGTAGCTAAACTTTGTCCTCTAATTAATTCCTTGACACTTGCCTATCCTAGGTAGCTAATTGCTAACCCATTTGTATTAAATTTGTATGTGCCAATGGAAGGAAGGGACCAACCAATAGGTTGCATACATCCCTTTTACTCTTCTAAGGTTAGTTCCCAAGGTGAAAGAAATTTGTAAGGGCATTGTCTTATTGGATGTAAAGATGTTTTCCTCTCTAAAGGGTTTTCCTTTCATGATAAGTTTTGTTTCTTCCTTCCCTCCAAATTTTGCAACAAATCAAAGGAAAAAAGGTTTTTAAATTCGATACAACTGTGGCCATTCAATCAGAGAAATTAGCAGAGTTGGATTTGAACCAATCCCTAACATTAAGGCTAATCGTAAAGAAGAGCTTGCTTTTTTTGCATATAAGTCTAACCTTAATGCAATCTCTTAGGATAAGGCAGGTGATTCCTCCTTGACTAAGGTAGAGTGAACAACATTTATCACTTTCTTATCTTGTAGGAAGGTCCAAGTTACTAATTTGTGGCATAAAAAAAAATTTAAAAAAAAAAAAAAAAAAAACTTTGTACTTTTTCTTTAAGATAAATATATATATTGTAGGTACTTAGGATTTTCACCTCGCCCAAGGGCTTGCCTTGTAACCTCAAGTTTTACACCTTTGTCCCACATCGAAGAGAACTTCCCCCACTTTCTGCCTTAAAACCTGAGGTTACAAGGCAAGCCCTTAGCCGAGGTGAAAATCCTAAGTACCTACAATAAAAGGAAGCCCTTAACCAACTAATGGTACACTACTCCTTCGCTTCAAAGCTTATAAGGCAAAAAGTGGGGGAAGTTCTCTTCGATGTGGGACAAAGGTGTAAAACTTGAGGTTACAAGGCAAGCCCTTGGGCGAGGTGAAAATCCTAAGTACCTACATATATATATATATATATATATATATATATATAAATATTTTAAAAGGTTTTGTTTCAATATCTTCTATTTCCTTCATTTTTCTCATAATATTATTTTTGAGCAATTCTATAAAGGTACCATCTCTCAATACGAGTCCCACATACTATGAAAGGATAGGTCTTATGAAACCATTTTGTGTGCGCCTGAACCTCGGTTAATGGGCTAACTGTTTTGCTGGGCTCACAATTTACTTGTTATAGAAGGTGTATGGATATCCTACAATGGAAAGTTTCTAAGGACGAAAGTTCATACCTGTAATACAACTGCCTACCTTCTTCTCGAGGTGATTTTCTCTCAGTTTTTCTCTCTTCCTCTCTAACTCTCTGGTTCCTCACCTTCCAGTGTCTAACCCCTTCCTCTCCTATTCTCTTCCTATTTATAGCCTTCCTTAGTGGGTCAGTAATGATTGCTTTTAAGGATTTTTCGTGCAGGTGGAGGGCCCTTTAGGATTATTCCTGACAAAAAGGGGTCCCACTTTGGAAACAGGTGTGTCAGTTTTTGGGACTTGCAACAAACGCCGGATGTTGCTTGGCGGCGACATCCCCCAAGGCATTACCGAGATACCTCGGAGTGGGCCCCGAGCAACGTCAAACCCCTGAGAACTAAACAGTCCACGGCCCAATCCGCCAAGCATCATGGATTGGGCCCGCTGGGGAACTATTATCTGACCTATGACCCATAGGCCAATGATGGGCCGATAACCATACACATTTCATACGAATTATGATAACTCATCAAATATGGTATAAGAAAATTTTAAGGTATGTTTACAACAGAATGGATAGGAATAGAGAATTCTTAATTTCTTTCGTCTTCCTTCACTAAAGGTACCTTCGCTCAATATGTGGGCTTTGTACATTTATAAGTCTTATATACTATGAAAGAATATTCTCATGAAACCGTTACATACGGACTAAGATAACTCTCATCAAATATAGTATAAGAAAATTTTAAGGTATGTTTGAACTGGTATGGAAGGAGAGGATAGAATTCTTTTTGTTTTTTTGAAACCAAGGATAGAATTCTTTAACTTCCCTCGTCTTCTTTCATTCTATCCATGAATTTTTAACATGAATAAAATAATTTGAAAGGAAAAAAAAAAAAAAACCATTTCACAAAACTTTAATAATAATAATAATAATAATATATAATATATATAAAAAATATACTCATACCCCCATTTGGTTTTTCTCTATCTCTCTCTCAAAAAAAAAATATATATATACATATATATATATATATTAGGGTCACAATAAGATAAGTTATAAGTGCATGCATCTTATCCCATCTTTTCTCTCTCTCCCCCACATATCTCTAGCCCTCAAAATCCTCACCCCACATTTCCCCACATCCCTCAAATCCTTCAAATCCCACCCACCCATCATCATCACCATCCCCATCCTCCCAAAAACCAATTTGTCACTAATTGAGAGTAATTTCTCTCTCACACACACCCCCATCATCAAACACCTTTTGTGCAATGGAGAACAACAACAGCAGCAACAACCAGATAGCTCAGTCCTCTCCCTACCCTCTCCAACCCACTCCGCCGCCGCCCCCGCCGCCGTCCTCCGCCACCCCATTCCACCACCTCCTCCAACAACAGCAGCAGCAGCTCCAAATGTTCTGGTCCTACCAGCGCCAAGAAATCGAGCAAGTAAACGACTTCAAGAACCACCAGCTCCCCCTCGCCCGCATCAAGAAGATCATGAAGGCCGACGAGGACGTGCGCATGATCTCCGCCGAGGCGCCCATCCTGTTCGCCAAGGCGTGCGAGCTCTTCATCCTCGAGCTCACCATTCGGTCGTGGCTGCACGCCGAGGAGAACAAGCGGCGAACGCTCCAGAAAAACGACATCGCGGCGGCGATCACGAGGACCGACATATTCGACTTCTTGGTGGATATTGTGCCGAGGGACGAGATTAAAGACGAGGCGGCTGGGTTAGTCGGCGGGATTGTGGGGGCCACAGCCAGTGGCGTCCCGTACTATTACCCGCCGATGGGGCAACCTGCTGGTGGGCCCCACGGAGGAATGATGATTGGGAGACCCGCCGCAGTGGACCCCACTGGAGGAGTGTACGTTCAGCCACCTTCAAATGCTTGGCAGTCTGTGTGGCAAGGCCATGCTGCTGCTGATGATGGGTCTTATGGGAGTGGAGCTAGCGGTGGCCATGGCAATCTTGATGGCCAGAGGTATGTTGGGTTTGCTCCTTTTTTTTTTTTTAGTTTATGTTTTTATTAGTAAATAGTGAAGTTAGAGGTGAATGCGCCGCGGCAACTGGTTATGGCAGGTGGGTCAGTTGTCTGTAAGTTTTACTAGCGAAACTGAGTACAAAAGACTGTTTCTTTAGAAAAGATAGCTTATATAAAATAAAGTATAAAAAAAATAATTAAAAAAAAAAAAAAAAAACACCCAAATGAGTAGGAAGTGACATTTGAGCTCAAAGTCAATGTCTTTTTAACTATATATATGTTTGTGAGTGATGGTTGTGACTTGTGAAGTGGTTGTCAGCTTTACTGGGTCGTATTTTGTGTACGAAACTCTCACTTTTGTGGTGTTTGGGAGAGGTGATTGGTAGGCAGTTTTACCCCATGTGACCCAAACCCAAAGCGGCATGTCGCTGTGGGTTGAAGGGTCTTGAGATTGCAGCAAGGCGCGATCTTTGTTATTTGGGCAGTGTGATTTGAGTGGAAAAAATGTTTATTTATTTATTTTATTTATAATTATTTGGTGTTTGGATTTTTAATGTTTTGGTTGAATGTTCTAAAGAATGTTGCTTTCAGTTGGTGGTGGTGGGTGGTATAGTAGAAAGTCCGTAGGACTTTGGACTTTTAGGCTTTTAGCACTATGTTGGTGGCTTACAGTGATTGAGTTTCTCCGTTTGATTTGTGAATATGGGTATGTAGAGTTTGTGATAGTGGTGATTTTTTGACATTAATTATGGATTTTTTGAAAAGGGGCTCCCTCTGTAGCTTTTTAGGTTACAATTTTCATTTTCTTTTCTAGTTTCAACAGAGAGGATTTGGTTGGGGTGGATTGAAGCTTCTGTTTCTCTTGTCATTGCTTGCTAGTGTTATTTCTTGTTGGTTAGTTTTGCTTGAAATTATGATCTCCCAATACTTGGGGAAAATAGAGCCAATTGTATGATTGATACAATTTGATAATACTTTGTTGTTTTGGAAGCATTAAAAAGGCTATTAGGATTTTGATCTGATTAGCATATTGACAATTGGTTGCCATTGTGACCTATAAAAAAAAAAAGACAATTGGTTGCCGTTGTGCGTGTGAGCCAATTGTTGGATTGATACGATTCGATACTACTATGTTGTTTTGCAAGCATTTAAAAAGGCTATTAGGATTTTGATCTGGTTGCGTATTTACAATTGGTTGTCATTGTGGGTGTGAGACTTGAATGGATACACATGGAAAGTATTGAGGGATGGGGATGGAATAAGGGGAAATATACTTTGAGTGATCTCCTTAATAGGGGCATTTTTAACTTATTGATGCGGAGTTTGGCACACTTCTGATTACTTTGTCTTAAAGTTGTCTAATGGCGGTTCTTTGCCGACTTGTATGCATGAAAGAATTGATCTTTCACTACCAACTGTCATTT
This sequence comes from Notholithocarpus densiflorus, assembly GCA_030021035.2. Classification (NCBI taxonomy): domain Eukaryota; kingdom Viridiplantae; phylum Streptophyta; class Magnoliopsida; order Fagales; family Fagaceae; genus Notholithocarpus; species Notholithocarpus densiflorus. The sequence goes on from JARYZH020000171.1 coordinate 530,993, forward strand.
CTAAAAAAGAGAACTAATGGTCAAAAAAGCAATTATATGTTTGGAATATACTGACATGGGCCTCAGTAGCCTTATTATCATAAACCTAGTAGAGACTTTTTACAAGCTTGTATCTGAAAAAATTCTTAATTTGAGAAATGAGCTTGGCTTACAACCTTAAACTGTCTTACACAACCTTATTTAATGGGGGGGAAAAACGATTTTACACAACCTTTTCAAAGGAGTTATATAACTACACCTTGCACTAAAATATGGGATGCCAAATAGAATCCTCAATGGTTCCAGAGTTCTTTATCTTCTAAATAATGTCATGGATCTTATAGGTGGAGTAGCATAAAGATGGATTATTGCAAAAGTTTCTCTCTTGGAAATGAGCCTCCAATAAAGTTCTTTTGAACCTTTCTCATGCAACTTATAGCACAGTTGTATTAGTAAATACGTTGGTGGATTGTTAAAAGTTTCTTACTTAAAGACAAGTGCTTCCAAAAATGTTTTATATTTTTTCATTTGATAGCAGTGTGTGATATAATTGCGTTTTAGATAAGTAGAGATAAGCTATTCATGGTAAGAAATGGAAATAAACAAAGTCCACATCTATTCTTTATCATTTTACAATGAAATTCTGTGAGGCAAGTATTGTATAATCCCTGTGGAATTGGGTTGCATCCATTTTTGGAAAGTGACAGTCTATGTTGGAAAAATGCCTGGATGGTTAAAGTTTGGAAAGTAATCAATTTATGGTGCCTGATGTTTTCAGTAAGAAAGAATTTTGCTCATTTAAAAAAAAAAAAAAAAAATAGAAATGAACATTTGTTCTGTGCCCCAGAAATTTTGTCTGAAGGGTACTTTTGTCTTTTCCATGTTTATATATAAGTTGTTATTAAATTTATATTAAAAAAAATATATATAAAAAAAAATAAAAGAAGAAGAAGAAGAAAAAGAGAGAGAAAGCACTGGCACGTTTGATTGATCTTTAATTGGGTGATTGAACACTTGCACAGCTCCCCAAAGGAAAAAAAGAAATCAGAAAAGGATAGAATATCCTCCTTTCCTCATTTCTTATGCAAGATGAACATTAGGTTGAAAGAATGAATATCTGTAATGGTATCTCATGTACCTTAACATTGACACTGTCACTCATGCTGTTTTGAGTATCCTTTTCTCCTAGTATTTTCATTGGTGCCATTATATGCTTGTTTTGATCATCACTTTGACTAGACAGTTATTTTTGGAAATACAAAATAAGTTGGTGTGCAACTAGATTTTCATTGATAAAACTTTCTTCATTGTATAGGACATTCATGCTAAGTATGTATTATTAAGGTGATGACTTTAATAATGGCATTCAATTTTAGGAAAACTTTATTCATTGTATGTGACATTCATGCTATGTATTATTTTGTAATCCTTGTCGATAGTTTTCCTAGTTTTTTTTATACCCAAAATTGAATTTCAGATGTCTTAAGTTTGCATTCCATCCAAATTAATGCCAATGAGTTCATACTCAAATAACACTTCCTCCTTCAACAATAATGGGTGGAGGGTAAGCAACTGGCTTCAAAAACCCAGTGGGTGTGTATGTAACTTACTGATAAAAAGAAAAAAGTGTCAATTAAATTGATGCCATTCTGAAAAGAATATGTTAGTCTAAGTTGTTGGATGATTGAACTATTCAAAAATTATAGGAAATGTAGGGTCTGATATCAATTTTTCTTTCTTTTTGTTCTCTACAGTTGAGTAATTCATTTGAAGCTGATTTGCTGCATGGCGCAATGGAAAGAGGTGCTGATTGGACTTGGAATTTTGATTGCTTATGAATTAAGTTCGCTTGTCAGCTTTTATTTTTTACTTTAGAAACTTATTAAAACTTTAACTTGATCCAGTGCAGATAAAAAATTGCTGCTATGACTTCACTATTAATATTTACTGTGCAGTCTTGAGATTTAGGATCCCTGTGTTGCGGATTGGAATGAATGTGGTTGTCTCATGCTATATTCCTACCTTTTACCTTGGATAGATCTTTGCTATAATTTTGATTTTTAATTTACTTTCTTTGACTATAATTTTGAACCAACCTCCCAAGTTTTCCACTGATGACAAACTATATACTACTATTTCATGTTGGTTGTTCACTTGTTTGAATATGCTTATTGGAACCAAATATTAGTCCCAAAATTTTGGGTTAAATTTTCATAAAATGTATCTGGGTAATTAAGCACCTGTCGCTTGAGGGAAGTGTTGAACCCAGTTTGGTACACTCTGGGATTTAGTTTTCTCAGGTTACTCAAATAGGGTATATAAAGCCCATATGCAAAGTGCAACTACCACCAAAATTTATCAACACCACTTGGTGGTGATAAGGCCTGGCTCAGTTATATCTACACAAGTTCAGTTGTTCAGGTATTTCACTTTATGAAGCCTCTAAATTTCAATCAAAGAATTATCTTCTTTCCCTTTGGATGAGGACTAATTAAGTAGTGGCACTTTAGCATGATTGATTGGACAGATTGCTTTTCAAATGTACAAAGATGATCAAAATGAAAAGAGAAATAGAAGAAAGGATGTGATAAGGTATATGTAATTATTTCTGACCGTTATAATTGTAAGAGACCATGACCAATATAATGTCTGAGTTTTAGAGTCTATATACATTATACTGCCACTGTTGTCTATTTGTTTCTTCGGCATTCTGGTGGGGTTTTAGGGTGCCTTGACCTATCAGAACAATAATCATAAGTCATGTACTTCCTCCTTACATTTTGATATGCTCTTTGCTCTCGAACGTTTAGACTCTGGTATTTCTTACTATTCCACCAGAGCTTTGAAGAATGACAATTCTTATTGCCTCCGGTTTGCAGTGTGCAGCCATGAATCTTGAAATCTTGAAATTTGGCCTTGAAGGGTGCTTGACTCCAATCAGTTTTGATCCCATTAGATGCCCAACTTTCTGGATTCCATAGGCTTCCTATTACTCGCATTGGCTTTGATGGGTAACTCACCCCAATTTTTGCATTGTTCTTAAACACTCTGATAGGAATGTCATCCACATAAAACCTGAGAAGCCAAATATGTCATAATGACATGATATCAGAATAATTTTTGTTAGCTAATGTTAGGACACCATTTTTTCACAATTTTTTTTCATTATTGTTAACGTGGTTTGTTATGATTGGAATAACATCACTTTCATTTGACTTCACCATTAACACTATGTTTATTATGTACCAAACACAACAGACCATGTGTTAATAATTGTGAAAAAAGTTGTAAATAATGTTGTATTGACTTGAAGAATGTTGTTTGGGCATGAAATACTTGCAAGCCACAAAGGGAGAGAGAATTCAAACATACACTACTCGAAATTGATTCCAAAGAATTTTGTAAGAATGGAAGCGTTTTGTGGGATCAAACCAAAGTTTAATCTTTTGCTCTCTACCCCCTTGACCATTGACAAACACATTGGTTTGTAATGTATAAGGTGGTCCATTACTACCCAAGAACTCAAAGTCGAGCTCGTCGTGCTTGTCGTTAACTGCTGAACGTGGTGAAGATAGCTGCAGCAATCACCATGTTATTAGTTTTCAACCTTATTTTCCTTTCAATAGCAAGACAATGCCAACCATTGAGGATCAAGGAAAGTAATAAAAGATGATTAATGAGAAGAGCAGTATATAAAATCTCACATAGAAAGCTGTAACAATTCCAATCGAGTTCTTTTCTGGTAGTTTAATCCTCATATGAAAGAGTCCAGATTTGTAGTGATTGTAGGACTCAAATCCAGACCCTAAGATATTAGGTGCACAAGAAAAGCATTAGATTCCACTTTCTAGCTCTTACACACACACACACAAGTGACACAACAAATACATACGCATGCATATATACATAATTACTTATATACAAACATATATGCAATACTTTTTTTTGGTAATAAAGGAGATTTCTTTTTTCTTTTCTCTTTTTGCAAGATTTGATCTGTTTTCTATAACTTATATGCAATATTTTTTTCTTTTCATGTTTTTCATGGTGGGATTATAGTTTGCTTCATCAATTTGAAACTGCACTTTTTTTTCTTTTTTTTTAAAGTGTTGTTTTTTCAAAACCTTTTTTTTTTATTGTCTTTAAGTAAGGAAGAAATCTATAGGAGGAAATGAGAAACACAACCTGATTTTTGGTCCATAGAAAGTTGTACTTCAGTTTCTTGGTTTAGTAATAAGGCATTATTAAGTCCCCAAGTGACATTGTAATTCCGTTTAAAACTGTATTTATTGGGTCCTCTGACTCCTCTTGCATGCACAGATCCTCTTGCATGCACTGATGTAAAAATGAGAAAGGCAAAGAGATTTAAGAGACTCAGAATACAAAACCCCATTGAATTAGAATTTTGTTAAGGCAGTTTCCAAACTCAAGTGAAAAATACATAAGAAGAAGATACATATTTATAGGTATCTCTATACATTGTATACATTCATAGGAACATACATAAATGTGCCACAACACAATTGTGTCACAACTTGCACGCTTGAGGAGTTATTGAATAATGCAGTTTAAGATGAAATTAAAGAGTACGTTAAGAATTCCTCAAAAAAAAAAAGACTACGTTAAGAAAATCACAAATGTGTAAATTTCAGCAATAAATAAGAGGGATTACAGCTATATTTTAGAGATGCGAGGGAAAGGATCAGATCACTACATATAATAATTATATTTTTATATGTATATGTGTTTACAAATATATTTACATAGACTTAAAATTATAGTTAATTGATAATATAAATTGTTTGTAATAAAAATTTATAAATTTGTGAAAAGGTAAAAAATTTTAAACTTGAAAACGTAACTTAATTTTGTTGAGTAATAAGCTCGAACTTGAACTTGGCTTGTATTAAAAAAATAAAAACTAAATGAAATAAACTTGAAAGCGAACTTTTTAAAGGATTACAACTCTTTTTAGTGATGCGAGGAAAATCATCGGATCAATACATATAATAATTATACTTTTATTCGTATACATGTTTAAAAATAAATTTACATAGACTTAATATTATAATTTAAATAGTGAAATCGTAATAAAAATTCATAATTTTGCAAAGGTAAAAAATTTGAAACTTATATTTGACAAAAAAATGAAACAAGCTTGAATTTGTAATTTTATTTAGTAATAAGCTTGAGTAGCTTGTATTCGAAACAAAACTAGATAAAATAAACCTGAACTTTTAGAGTAATGCTTTGAGACATAACAATGTATAATTTTGTGCCACAACTCACTACGTGGTGAATTGTGAGTGGTGAAAATGTGTCCCCACATGACTCACCATCACACATTCACTAATCACAACTCACCATATAGTTAATTGTGACACAAAATTGTACATTTTTATGTCCCTAGCATTACTCGAACTTTTAACCCTTAAACTTGTTTATGGCCCCAACAAAAACGAACAAGTCGTCAAAGCACAAAGTTTATTCAAGGGTATTTTCGTCCTATCATAAAAAAAATTTCCTTCCAATTTTGACCAATACAAAGTCAGCCCAGCTTCCAAACGTGTCCTAATAACAAATCTTTTCCTTCACAACAACAAATACTCGTTCTCTCTCTCTCTCTCTCTCTCTCTCTCTCAAACCCTCAGTTATCAAATTTCAGATCTAGCTCTCTCTCTCTCTCTCTCTCTCTCTCTCTCTCTCTCTCTCTCACACACACACATAGAATCGGAGAAATGGACGCCATTGACTCAGTCGTCGATCCTCTCAGAGACTTCGCCAAGGAGAGTGTCCGCCTTGTTAAGCGCTGCCACAAGCCCGATCGCAAAGGTATCTCTCTCTCTCTCTCTCTCTCTCTCTCACTATATATATACATTTGTGGATTTTGTTTGGATCTGTGTGGATCGGGCACTGAAATTAGGGTTTTTTGTTGCAGAATTCACGAAAGTGGCGTTCCGTACAGCGATCGGATTCGTGGTGATGGGATTCGTCGGCTTCTTCGTGAAGCTGATCTTCATTCCGATCAACAACATCATCGTCGGCTCCGCTTAGGTATTTTGTTTCGGAATTTGATTTCTATCTCTGTATTCTTGTTTCATCGAAAATTCAAATCGACATGCACTTGATGATATTCATCTTTTTTGTGAGTAGTAGTAATTGCATGCAATTCTTTGATTAAAAGTAAATACTTATTTGGATGATTCAGGTTTGATTTCTAGAATTATCGTCATCGCATTTCGTTATGAATAAATTTCATGTATTGCTTAGAATTCGATCTCTATACTCTTATTTTTTATTAAAATTTATTTCAAATTTTTCTGTTAGGTGTTAGAGTTTGTTATTCAAATCTACATGCACTTGATGAAATCCTCTTTTCATTGCCATTTTTGTGAGTAATACTGATTGCATGCAATTCTATGATTAAAGTAGATACTTATTTGGATGATTCAGGATTGATTTATAGAATTATTGTCATCGCGTTTCATTATGAATAATTTCATGTATTGCTTGAGGCCATTAGAATCATTGTTTGTCAATTTTACAAAATCCAAACTTCAATTTTAGTCCTGTACATTTGTCACAATTTCAATTTCATCGCCCAGCTATTAATTAGGACAATATTGTTCCCCTACTTTCAAAAATCCGAGTAAATTATTTATAGGAGAACCTATGTTCGAATCCCACAAAAAAGAGTCAATTTTAATGCATAGAGTTTACTTTTTTGAGGGTCAATACACTTGGTTTAAAAGCTATGAAGCACGGACACTTCATTTGGAGTGTCGTACCCGTGTTGGACACCGAACACTTCTGCATGCGTCTCCTAGTCGTGCCCCTTTTTAAAATTAGAAAAAAAAAATGGTGGACAGGGGAGGGACACGGAAACAAGAGGAGTTGAATATCCTTTCACAAAACAAAATAGAGCATTCATGCTCTAATAGTAACCGTGCATTTGAAAATTAATAAATATTCTTATTCTTGGTTTCTATTCTAATTTCTAAACATCCTTTCATAGTCATGAATTCACTTTATTACTCATTATTGCTCATAAATTGATATATATATATATATTTATAACATTCTATGAAAAATAAATGCTTAACAATATATAGAAAATATAAATAAAAATATATTTAATAATTGTTTCAAAAGAATACCATATTACCATGTCGTACCCATACCCATACCAGTTTCTGTGTACGTGCTTTCTAGTTTAAAAGTTATGAGTGAAAAAATTGACTGAATTAAATGCATAGGGATAAAATGAATTAAATGCATAGGGATAAAATTGATATTACCCCCATTGTTAGAGGATTAAAAATTGTAGTATGACTTTATAAAAATGATACTGAAAGTTTGAGAGTTGAGACGGAAGCATTATGAAAAATTGCAATAGTGATTTTATGGTCTTATTGATGGTATTTCTTACTCCACCAGTTATTGGAGATGGTTTGAATATGATCTTCGTATTTCTTTGGCATTTTAGTTTGGTGCAATGAATGGTTCTTAGTTTTTATTTTAGTCTCAGCCTCAGAATTGTGGATTTTGGTACTTGCAGACATTGGTGATAGACTTTTGTATAGGTTGAAAACTCAGAATGTTGTGATGCTACATAATTCATGACTAATGATCAAAAAATAAATATTTAAAAGGGCTTATCAGGCTATTATAAAATAGTGGTTTCTGCTGGATCACTACCATTGTGGTCTATCGCACCATTGTATAAATGCCTATCTGAAAAGTGTTTTCTCTGTTCTAAAACGTCCTATAGTTTCATCTCTATGTTGTTTTCATAATGTACAACTCAAGTCTCAATGTGTATTGTTTAATCATGTAATGTACTTGTGATAACCATCAGCACTAGCCATCTATATTGCTGCCATTTAAAGGCATCGTGTGTATATTATTGGGACAAATAGTTTGAGAATGTAATGTTTACATTTTTTATAAGCTGTAGTTGATGTCATCTGTTTGCACATCCAAAATTTGGAGAAAGTTTCTGATATTAATGTTCATAAGTAACTGTTGAGAGGCTGTTCCTGAGATGCTTTTGGTAGTTGTAATATTATGATTTATGAATTTTAGCCTCCTCTAGCTTCTTGAAGTAGATCGTGTAGATTTTTTTTTTTTTTAAACCTTTGGTGTATAATTAATGCGAGGATGGTTTTTGTGTTTGTATGAAAATGCAGGTTATGTGAAGAAGCACTAATTTGTTAGAGGTGGAAGGCAGATGGGTCAGAGTGAAACTTAATTTTAAAGAGGAATGCTTAGCAAGTAGCTTCTTAGGTCTTATTTGATATGTATGCATTTCTCTAGTAGACAATGAAATTTGGTGGTTATGTACTTTTTGTTTTTATAATGAGACCTGTATTGACTGTTCTTATATTTTGGATAGTGAATTGGTTGGCTCCTTTTTGAGTTTGAGCTCAATGGGCCTAAAAACAAATAAAACCAGAGCATCCTTCTGGCTTCGTTAATCTTTCAGAATATGTTTAGGATTGACAAATGGGCCAAGCTATTTCAAAACCGTATTGTTCTGTGCAGCTACAACTTATATGGACTAGGCTTATCTGAGCTCGTACTCAATTGGACTAGGCTTGGTTGGGCTGACGGCTATGACAGCCCCTTGTCCTTGTGAGATGGTGTGATAGCCATGGGGACTGGAGACTGGCTCTTATTCCCCCCCGATTGGATTCATCCTTGAAAGAAGCACTAATCAAGACTACTAAAACGATCTGGCATCCAAAATGCTTTGAAGGATAGATCAAATTTAGTAGGCGAATAGGTCAGGATTATTTATAGGTAATAGCATTAGCATTTGGGTATTAAAAAAAAATCAATTTTAACACAAAAAATTACTTTATCTATTTTAACACATTATTTTATAATTTACACAACATTCAATTTCTTATTTTTCACGTACAATCAATACTATTATTTGCTTATCAAAAAAAAAAAAAAAAATTTATTTATTCATGTTTCTCTATCTCTCTCTCTCTTGTCTGAAACAACCCAGAATAAACCAATCCGATATGCGTAACAACCCACCACCACGTACTCAACCCCACCACCAAATCAATACCCAAAACAAATTAACCCAACTCAAACCCAAATCGGTCAAATTACCACCATCGCAATCTACCATCATTGGCATTGAGACCCATTGCAAACACAGCCTATAACCATCGCCTAGCCCAAAACAAACCACTGGAACCCATGAGCTCCACCATCCAACCCAAAACTAATCAAACCCATGAGCTCAACCGCTCCGATCTACCACATCAAACCCATGAGCTCCACCAATCCATAAGACCCACGTTTATCTGCCACATCACCACTTCATGCATTGTTGCATAGCCATCGATGATGGCAGTGGCAAAAGTGAAGATTTATTAGCTCAGCCATAGAGGCTTGATGAGAGAGAGAGAGGGGGAAGAGAGAGTTAGGAGAAAGGGGAGAGGAATTAAAGCTAATAAAAACAAAAGAGTAAAACTTGCTACTGTACGTTATATAAGAAGGAGGTTACTATAACAAGTGTCAAATTTTTTTTAAGAATAGACACTCAAATGTTACTTGTTTTTTGTTGTTGTGGGGGCAAACATAACATTTTGGATGCCAATGCTATAATAGTTGCGTGTGTACGTTGTTTCCCTCTCAATGCACACTTGTCTTGCTTCGGCCTCTTTGTTTCGATCCTTAGTCATCTTTGTCCAAGGTTTGACTTCTGAGCCATGACAATTTTTATAGATAATGCCTTCAATCTTCTTGTTTGATTGGAATGAAAGATGACACATTTGTTATTGGTTTTAACTTGGGCTTACCACATAAACCATCAGTAACCGTTAATATCAACTTTCTCCACAATTTGAGCAAGTTAGATAATGATGAGAAATAAAATTGACATAGTGTGTTTATGTAAAAGTTATGAATAATGATATATCTACAACATTTTCACAATAAATCTTGAATGATAAGTTGTTATTAGTTTTAATTTGAGTTCACCACTAATATCACTATTTTACCCATCAATAACAGTTTGTCCTCTAAGTTACATCATTAATAGGGTTGTAAAACATTAACTATCTAATTGAGATATATATAAATATATATATATATTTTATACAAGATAGAATTTCTACTCTAGCCTAATTTAAGTGTATATGTGTGTGAAGCTCACTCTTGGAGACTTGAACCCCGGCCCTTGCCCTCCACACCTCACAAGCACTTATACTTGTGAAGTGACCATCGTACTAAGGGTATGCGGTGTTCTATCTAATTGATATCTAACTCCTATTGATAACGACAACAAAATCAAGTGATCCCCTTTTCCAAGGGAAGTGGGGAATAATTCTTTTTCTATTGTTGTGTCAAACTCAAATACCAAACTACCAAAATATGAGAAAAGTTAAGGAATTAAATAAATCAAACATTAATTAGGTATACATGTGGCGTGTGAAATAAGTTACATTATTAATAGGGTTGTAATACGTTAACTGTCTAATTGATATCTAACTCATATTGACAATGACAACAAAGTCAAGTGATCCCCTTTTCCAAGGGAAGTGGGGAATAATTTTTTGTACAAAATTTAACTACAAAATTGATTGTAACCTAAGGCTACAACCTTACTCAATAAAATAAACATTACCGCTTATTTTGAAAATCTAACTGTTAAATTGCATGTTCTTTATGCTCTTAATACACATGTCAAATTTTGTGTCAATTGGATATTATTTACTATATGATCTATAAGATTATATTTTATGCATAATTTAAAACTACAAAAATTTGCAATTTAAACAATTTATTGATGACATAGCTATTATTCTTCAATTTTCTAGAAATTTTGCAAGTATGGAGGATATAAAAAGAAAATGTAATCTAATGGTGGGTTTGTCAAAATTTATCTCCAATGAAAAGATATCGAGTAAGGTTGTAGTCTAAGGCTACAACCAATTTTATAATTGAACTTTGTCCTAATTCTTTTTTTATTGTCATGCCAAACTCAAATACCAAACTACCAAAATATATGGGTTCCAGTTAGCTCAATTGGTAAGTCTCTGATGGTTGAATAAGATATTTGAGGTTCAATCCCCGTCTATACCAAAAACTGATTGATATCTTAGTCTGATAATAGAGAGCTTTTATCAAGAGTGGACGCCATAAGTTAAAAGTATCTTAAAAATTAAAAAAAAAAAAAAAAAAAAAAAAAAAAAAAAAACTACCAAAATATGAAAAAAGTTAAGGAATTAAATACATCAAACATTAATTAGGTATACATATGGCATGTCGCGAAATAAGTTACATTCCTAATAGGGTTATAAGACATTACCTATCTAATTGATATCTAACTCCTATTGACAACGACAACAAAATCAAGTGATCCCCTTTTCATTGTCGTGTCAAACTCAAATACTAGACTACCAAAATATGAGAAGAGTCAAGGAATTAAATACATCAAACATTAATTAGGTATACATGTACAAATTTTTATTTGTAGAGCATAAAGTGGAGAAAACATGTACTTAGTCAGAAAAGGGTGCAGCTTATGTCCAGTGAAAGTTATCACTGGACACGTTGGATTGCGGACATGTGTCCACTCTTGGACACGTGTCCGAATCATGACGTGTCCAGTGATAACTTCCACTGGACAAAAGCCCTTCCCGTCGGCAAATCTATTACCCTCCAAAAATAGAGATAAAATCCTTTGATCAAGTCTTTTGACTAGGCTTATTTGAGCTTGTTACTATTTATCACGTAAGTTTCAAGTTATTATTCTAATTTTTTTTTCAATTGATTTTAAATATTATAATATCTTCTTATAAAACTTCTTATATATACACCCTCGTATAATCTTGTCATACTATATAACAACAATAAAACTTTAGTCCCAAAGTTTTGAACTTTGAAGTCTAAATCTATCACACAGTTAACTTGAAACATATATTAGACATTTACTTCAACTTAGCTGAGGACTATGAGCAACATTATGGTATAGCTTTATTTAGCTGCAAGATGTTCTATTAATATTGCCTGTGTGAAGTTATTTAGGTGTTTGGGGACGGAGAATAATTTGGATAACTAATTGGGTTGATTTTGGCACTTTATTAACCAAAGATAAGGTAATGTTGTCTCTTTATTTTATTTATTTATACATAACTGGTGTACAACTCCGTGCATATGTATAGGTACAATTAAAAACTATCATAATTTCACGGTTCAAATAATACTTTATTTTATTTTATTTTTTATTTTTATAGAGTTTTAATCCACAACGTCTGCTTTTCATGATTGTGCTCTTTATCATCAGACCAAGTCACTAATCGGTTTTTGGTGTAGGCGGTGATTGAACCCGAAATCTTTTTTTTTTGCTAGGTAAGTGCGGGGGATAGAACCCCCGAGCTGAAGGTTACCAACCATAAGAGATTTTACGCTTACACCTTTTTTAAACCATACATTTCTAAAAAAATATTCAATATATATATATGATTTATGATTGAATTGGATTTAGACTTTTTGATTTTTGCACTCAATGATTTCTTTGCTTAAAAAAAAAAAACAAAATTAGATGGATAAATGTCCAAATAAAGGAACGAACTTTCATTAAAATTCTCAAATAAGAGAAGAGAATGAATATTCTAAAATTATTATTTTTATTCATTCCCATTCCATTATATTCATGTCCCTCCTAACTGACCAATTCATATATAACTCCTATTGACCATGACAACGAAATCAAGTGTTCCCCTTTTCAAGGGAGGGGAGAAATGCTTCTCTTGTTTACGAGTAATGCTTATTCCTACAATCACAAATTATTATATAATGTTTTTACAAATTATTATGCGGCAAATATTTATTAGAGACTATTTGAACCCACTATTGACTATTTTTTTACTTATTAATAATATCTCACTATATCAATGGTTGGTAAAATAATTTGTACCTTTAACATTTTCCCTTTTTATTGCCATGTAAAACTCAAATGTCAATCTACGAAAATAGGAGAAGTAAATGATTTTTTTTTGGAGAGATGTGAAGTCAAGAAATTAAATACATCAAACATATTGATTTTTATGAAAGCATGTAATGCCCTGCATTCATTTAAATAAAAAAAAAACTTATCACTTCAGTTCCATGTTATAATCAATAATAACTAAACCACTTATTATTTGTTGTGAAAATATTATCGATATAAGAACAATGATTAGAAACAGACGTTATAAGTTGAAACACTTCCTCAAAAAAAAAAAATTTGCATTTGGGCAAAACTTTTTTATTTTAATTTTTAATGTGAGAAAAGAAAACAAATACAGGCACAAGTGAGTAGTTACATTTTTATCCTAAAAAGTTAAAACTAGATTTTTAAAGTTTGGGGGCAGTGAACGTAATTTTGTATTTTTTTTTATTTGCAATTACCATTTACTCGCCACGCCAGTCTGGCAGTCTCCCATTCGGCCATTCCCATATCCGTAGACAGCAGAATTGAATGAGAAATCAGAAAAGAGGAGTGAGGCAACAATTGAAAATTCAGGCATCACCCTACACTCTTGCTATCAGTATCACTGCAGATTTTGATTTGCAAATCATGTGTTTGTTAAAATGTTCAAATGAGCTTTAATTTATTTATTTATTTGTACGTGCTTTCTCTTGCTCAGGCTGCAATTATTTTCTTGAAGATTTGGAGAATAGGAAATAGAGGATAAAAAGGGTTTCTCTTATATATGTCTGATTTGGCCCTCCGCACACCACAGGTATTGCTCACTCTAAATTTATCTACAATTTTATTAATTTTATTAATTTCTTTTACACGTTTGATCAAATGCTTTGTATTTTTATAAAATCTACTCAAAAAAGACAAATTTTTTTTTTTTGAGAAACAAAAATGGGAGTGTTTATGGTTATATTAGACCCCCGGGCAGGGTGTCAGGAGGCAGTCAAGGGGTAGAGGCCTTTCGTACCCGAACCCGATCTTACCAACCTGTGTGGGGAGCCAACCCCACTAAGGATGTCCACCAACAGACTCCTGCTAGTAGCAAGAATCAAACCTGAACGTGTTAGACAGAGCGAACGAACCATACCTAGCTGAATCAAGCTCCCGTTGGCTACTCAAAAAAGACAATTGATTTATGGGATTCATGGGAATCTTCCATCTTAGACCATAAAATTATCAGATTCCTATTATACCCATAAAAAATACAAAAATCCCATGGGCATTTTAGGCAAAAGACACCACAACCCTTTATTTATAAAAACCCTACCACTACAGCCTCTTTAATATTCAGCGCCAACCACATCCTCTCTCTTTTTTATTTTGCCGCATCCCCATCTCTGTTCTCAAACGAGTTTTTCCGGAAATGGCGGCTGCCACCACCTCCACCACCTCCACCACCGCCACCAATATCCCTAACTGTAAGCTTTCTTATTCTTCTTCTTTGTCATCCAAATCTCTCATTTCCGGATTCACTCTCCCCTTTTCCCACATTCCCCACAAACCCATTCGCACTCTCCACATCTCCAACTCCCTCCCTCGCCCAAAATCAACCGCCACAACAACGAACTCAGCCGCCACGACTTCTCAAATACCCAAACTGCCCTCCAAGCTGAAGCATCAACAAGAAGAAGCAGCAGAAAAACAGCAGCCCTTTGTTTCCAGATTTGCTCCTGACGAGCCTCGCAAGGGCGCCGACGTCCTCGTCGAGGCCCTCGAGCGCCAAGGGGTGAGGGACGTTTTCGCCTACCCCGGCGGCGCGTCGGTGGAGATCCACCAGGCCCTCACGCGCTCCAATTCAATCCGCAACGTCCTCCCTCGCCACGAGCAAGGCGGCGTCTTCGCCGCCGAGGGCTACGCGCGTTCCTCCGGGCTCCCCGGCGTCTGCATAGCCACCTCCGGCCCCGGCGCCACCAATCTCGTGAGTGGCCTCGCCGACGCGCTCCTTGATAGCGTCCCCATTGTCGCGATCACCGGCCAGGTCCCCCGCCGCATGATTGGCACTGATGCGTTTCAAGAAACGCCCATTGTGGAGGTCACGCGCTCCATCACCAAGCACAATTACCTCGTACTCGATGTGGAGGACATTCCTCGGATTGTCGAAGAAGCATTCTACTTGGCCACTTCGGGTCGACCCGGCCCGGTTCTTATTGATGTCCCGAAAGATATTCAGCAGCAGCTTGTGGTGCCCAATTGGGACCAACCCATTGGATTAGCAGGCTATAATTCTCGGTTACCAAAGCCTCCGAGCCAAACCCAGTTGGAACAAATCATTAGATTGATCTCCGAGTCGAAAAAACCAGTTTTGTATGCCGGTGGTGGGTGTTTGAATTCGAGCCCCGAGTTAACCCGGTTTGTTGAGTTGACTGGGATCCCAGTGGCGAGTACTTTGATGGGTCTCGGCGCGTTTCCTTTATCAGACGACTTGTCGCTTCAAATGCTTGGAATGCACGGTACAGTTTATGCGAATTATGCTGTTGATAAGTCTGATTTGTTGCTTGCATTTGGGGTCAGGTTTGATGACCGTGTTACTGGAAAGATTGAGGCTTTTGCGAGTCGGGCGAAGATTGTTCATATTGATATTGATTCAGCTGAGATTGGGAAGAATAAGCAGCCTCATGTTTCGGTGTGTGCCGATATGAAATTGGCATTGGAGGGGATGAATAACTTGCTGGAAGCGAAATCTAACAAGGTTAAGATTGATTTCTCGGCTTGGAGGGATGAGTTGAAGGCAGTAAAGGAGAAGAACCCTTTGGGTTTCAAGACTTTTGATGAGTTGATTCCGCCACAGTATGCCATTCAAGTGCTCGACGAATTGACTGATGGAAATGCAATTATAAGTACTGGTGTTGGGCAGCATCAAATGTGGGCTGCTCAGTTTTATAAGTATAAGAGGCCGCGCCAGTGGTTGACGT
The DNA here is from genome assembly GCA_030021035.2 of Notholithocarpus densiflorus. NCBI lineage: Eukaryota > Viridiplantae > Streptophyta > Magnoliopsida > Fagales > Fagaceae > Notholithocarpus > Notholithocarpus densiflorus. The sequence continues at coordinate 546,875 of JARYZH020000171.1, forward strand.
CAGGGGGTTTAGGCGCGATGGGGTTTGGATTGCCTGCTGCTGTTGGAGCTGCCGTGGCGAATCCTGATGCAGTTGTTGTGGACATTGATGGTGATGGGAGTTTTATGATGAATGTGCAGGAGTTGGCGACGATTCGGGTGGAGAATCTTCCTGTGAAGATCATGTTGTTGAATAATCAGCATTTGGGTATGGTGATGCAATGGGAGGATAGGTTTTATAAGGCTAATAGGGCTCATACTTATCTTGGTGACCCTTCTAAAGAGAGTGAGATTTTCCCTAATATGTTGAAGTTTGCTGAGGCTTGTGAAATACCTGCAGCTCGTGTGACAAGGAAGGGAGATGTAAGAGGTGCAATTCAGAAGATGTTGGATACTCCTGGCCCGTACTTGTTAGATGTGATTGTACCACATCAAGAACATGTGCTTCCTATGATTCCAAGTGGTGGGGCATTCAAAGATATGATCACCGAAGGTGATGGAAGAACTGCTTACTGATTTGGTGGGGGCAGAGACATTTACATTTTATGCTTTTGTATGTATGTGTTGTTTTAGCTTACTTAGCTCAGGCTTGTGATAAAGTTTGTGGCGACTGGCGAGTTTGTTAGTTGTTTTTTTAAGTTAGAAACTATGTTGGTGTTTTGCTATGAGAAAGTTTAATATATAGTTCTTGAATTATTTGTTCGTTTACTGCTATCTTATAGTGCAGTGTTGTTATCTCTGTCCTGTTGAATCGAAATAAGATAAAGATTCACTTTCATAAGTAATATGATATTTAAATGATAATTTTGAACTCTGATAGTGGATTTTGAATAAAGGTCCATTTTTTGTCCATGATGTATTGTTGACATCAGATCTGTTGTATAAATGTGTGTGTAAGATAATGACTTAACTATAGTAGGAGTGAATTGTTAACTTTATTTCTTGAATTATATAAATCTAGGATAGTAGGAATGATGTTGAAATGATATGGACAGAGATGGACTGGAAAATTTTATAATATTTTGCCTATACTTTGAGACTAATGTTGTACTATGAATTTTGAAGGTGTTGGTACTTGCTATAACTGTCCTATATCATACCTTAATGGTTGTACCTTTATTTTGTTGCTTATGGGTTAAATTTTGGTCAGATTTTGGTGGTTGAAATAGTTGCCTATGTGATTGGCATTTTGATGAGATTGTTGAAGGGCATGCATGCATATGTGAAAAACTTGATCTCACTGTTTATGCCATAGCAGTGGTTTCCTAATGGAATTGAGGCCTCAGGAATTTCATTACATCTCTTGGTTTGTCAGCAAGTTCTTTGTTTCTTTTTAAAGTTTTGGTGTTGATCATATTCATATATAGGTAATGACATTGTTGTGGTTCTAAATGTTTGTTTTGAGGTTACTTTGTTCAGGGAATTCGACGAGTTAGACAAGTCTAAGTTCGACTTGGCTACCATGAGTTTTAGTGACAAGTTTGAAAGCCCTATGGAGAAGAAGCTCTGTGAGACCGGAGAGTCGCTAGAGACTTGGACCCAAACCAGGTTTAGAGACTTTGGTAATCATTTTTCAAATTCAATTCTTTGTGATTTTATGTTTTAGACAGTAGTGTTGGGAAGTCAAACATGTTTTGCTTGTATGTTCATTTGTGGCGTGATTGTTGATGAAGACCATTTAGGTTCTCTATAATTTTTGCAATATAAAAGTATTAAAATGAACTAAATTCTCAAGTGGCTCCAAGGTTAGCACAATCAACAGAGGTCTCTAATTCGAGTCTTTTTCAGTCTAAACTCACTTGTCCAAAACACAAGTAGACTATGAAGTAAACAATGTTGTTGCTCTTTTTATCATAAAATGTAAACATTATTTTTGGATTGTTGAAGGCCAAACTACACTTTTGGTCCTCCAAAAATTAGGGAAATTGTAATTTCATTGCTTTACATGATTGTGTCAATTTTGTCGCTCAACTTTCAATCTCAACTCTCAAGTCAATTTTATCCTCAATCAAGTCTACTTCTAATGACAATCGAGAGTCAAAACTGACAGTCTGACACATTTAAATGTATAGGGACCAAAATTGTGGTTTGGCCACTTAGGAAATCAGACTCAATCAATTTTGCATAACTTCCTATCTTTGTACAGCATTATAAGCTTTGGATGTCTGATGTTTATTTTATTTGTAATTGATTACTTATTGTGATAGTGGATTAGGTTATAAAAGAATAAAGTGTTCCTTTAGTCTTTGTGAGCTGGTGAAGGTATTTTTAATTTTTATACTTGTGGTTGGTGGAAGAAAGAGTAAAATTAATTGAGCTGCAGAAGTCAATAATATAAAATAGTTCGTAGGGTTTAAGGAAGATGCCAGAGTTTGAAGGACCATCTATTAATTTAAGACTAGTATTCTATATGCATCATTGGATAATTTGGGTTTTTTAATTGTGACCGTGTAATCCAATTCTTAGAAGAAGTTAGCAAGCAGGAGGTGCTGAGCAGTGGCATGCTGGCTTAGAGTGAAATTGATTAGCAGAACAACTAAACAAGAGGATTTGGTGTAATGCCTTACTCTTTATACCAATAAAAAGAGTATATTTTGTTCATTGAAATTTTGAGTGGGTCGCTTTCTCTGAGGTTTCTGAGTTTTTATTTATTTATTTATTTATTTTTTTTAAGTAGATAGTGGAGGGAGAGGGGGGGGGGGGGGGGGAGCAGGGAGTGGCATTCAAACCACAAATATGGGATATCATAAAGAATGCCATTACCATTGAACTATCACATGAATCCTTATATTTCTAGTTTTGAATGCATGAGGAGAATTACCTATTGTTATTAACGGATTTGTATTAAAATTTTTTTTTAATAGACTAAGAGTTAATTAATTAGGCTGCTGCTGAAGTCAATAAAATATTCATATGGTTTTGAGGAAGATTCTAGAGTTTAATGCAAGTATGTAGCAGCTGATGACACCCGGTGAGCATGATTAATGCAATTTACCTATTACTGCTTTTGTCTCTTGGAATGTCTTTCTGTTGCATATAAGAAAATTTTCCCCAAATGATGGAAAGACACCTGCTCTGTTGTGCAATGTAATGATCTGAAATTCATTGAAGGCCACTAGCTGAGGTGCAAGTTAAGTACACAACTAATAGACCACAGAAAATCAACTCAAACAAAGAAATATAAAATGCAACAATTTAAATAGGAATGTCCCAAATATTTCATCAGAATACAAATTGCTATTGATTCAGGAAAAAAAAAATCTATATCCTAAAAAGCTGATATATTCTGCAAATGTACAAGTTCTTGAGATTGGCCTTAATACTTTTGCTATTTTCAGGAAAAAAGTTCCTCATGTTTGTGTTTTAATGGGTAATACCAATTTGGACTTTGTCAATCCTAGTGGCCTCTGGGCTCATCAAGCTACCATTCAGCACCCCATTTCTTGATGACCTGCTTATGTGACCATGGCAGATCAAGTCTAGGCTCCAATTTACTTGTTCCTTGTGGTCTAATGGTATTCAGTTTTATAAAGCCCACCCAGCTCACAGCATGGTATCAATTTGAGATTCTAGGCAGCAAGATCATTGATCCCAAATAGTACTTCAAAAAAAAGTGGGTGGATCAATTTGCTTGAAAATTGTACAGACATTGCCCTACGAATTTGTATATGTAGTCTTGTTTACCTACTCATGTGGTTGGGTAGCTTTACATGTGGATTCTGACATATTTGTTGAGAGTTATGTATCTCTCATTTGATATTTAATTACAAGTCATGCACTTCCAAGCATCGTGCTCTTAGTAAGAAATCAGTTGTAGCATCTTGGGAATACGTCTTCTATAATTGGTAATTGGCAAAATGTCTCAGTTGACATGCAAGAAAACTTTGTTATGAAATTGCTATTAAGATAAAGCAGTGATGAGACAACAGCTGCTATAATAATATTTGATTGTAAGTGTTGTTATTATATGAAGTTAATGTGTCAATTTTTGTTAACCAGAAATACCTTACTCACAAAAACAGTTTATTTGTGGCACACTTTGTCTCTGCGGTTATACTTATTCACAGCACAGGGCCCAGATTAAGGTGCTCCTATAATTTTGGTGCCATATTTTGTTTTGAAAAAAGAGAGCCCTTAGGCTCCGTTTGAATTGAGGGGGAGTGGAGGGAAGTAGAATAGAATTAGCTGAAAATACATAAAGCAGTTGCCTTATACACAAATATACATACCTTTTTTCCCTTTTGGTGCTTAGGTTCCTTGCATTTAGACGCATGAGCTTTTTAGCAGCAAACAAATTAAACTTGTATTTCTAGATCGCCAACAAAGCTCTGTCAACTCACAGCCCTTGATTCTTAAAGTTGTAGCTTTAGAAAATGAAGCTCTGCACTTAAGAAATTGTAGCTTTAGAAAATGAAGCTCTGTACAATCTAAGGAAAGCCAACTCTCAATTGTCACTCAAAATTTTGGATTCACAATGGCTTAGGAACCAAGCAGCGTCATCACCAACTCTAGCTTTACACTATTTTTCCCTCCTTTTTGTTTTGGGCTTAGGCATGCCTTCGATTGTAGCATATTTGTCAATGGCCCAAATTAATGTTGGATTGAATCTAAGTACGTTGATCCAATTTTCTTAGTGCGTTCTCTTGTGAGGTCTATATTTCAGAACTTAGTTAGACCAATATAAGAGCAGTTTTTCCCCTAAGTTCTTTCTTTTTGGGCCTTGGCAACGTGTCTTGTAAGTGCAGCGGTTTAATCAGTGGTCAGCTCAGGAGTTTTTTTTTTTTTTTTTTTTTTTTTTTTTTAATGTAAATAGTAATACTTATTAGAATACATACGAAAATAATAATATTAGTGTTTTAAACCGGGTTTATAATACATTACATAACCAGATTATAACTACAAAAAAGTCTCACCTTTGTAATTGTAGACTGAGGTTATAAACAGCGGACACTAGACACATACAACCAATGTGTGATATAGATATATAGCTTTATTGAGTTCATCTCCTTCACCCTCTAAAAAAATAAAAAATAAAAAATAAAAAGTAAAACTAAATGAGTTTGGTTTGATGAATGGATTAGTCATGTAAAACAAAGTCCTCCATGAGCCTGCATATTATTAGCTCAAAAATAAATAAAATGTGTTAGTCTTTAGGTATATTATGTTTATTTTTAGGTGTATTTTTGTGTTTATTTTGAGTTTTCAGAATAAACGCCTATATAAAATCAAAGGAAAATTAAAAAAAATTATATTTTTCCTTCTCACATATCAGGGCACATGCAATAGATAGAAGTGTCCCTGGCATGCCCATGTCAGACACAAACACGTCGAGGATTTTGGGGTGTTTGTACTTAAATCTCCAGTGATATAAGAAATACACTCTCCTCCAATAATCCATAGTTCAATGGCTTGGAGTTTATGCTAGAGTATAATATCAATTGCATTGTTAGTAAGATTTACTGTGTTAGAATCTGCATAAGCAATTAAATATTACAATCAACTGAAATTTTGTTTTATTTTCAACAGTTAGCTTTCAGTACTGCATATTGCATATTCAATATTCAATGGATGCTTTTCTGAACTTTATTCAGATATGATATTTGAATCACTGTTCTGTTGAGATCATTAAATGTTATGAACTTTTTCAAAATTCAAATGCAAGTTAAGAGGCACTAGCTTTAGCCCATTTGCATATGGGCTCATATATTGATCCACGAATAGTAGACTGTTCTAGAGTGGGTTTGGTAGGAGGAAAAGTGAAAGGATTGACGAGGATTAGTAACATGGATTCATTTCAAGGTTCAAAAAGTTGTATTTGGTGTCATGTCATTTAAAATTTCAAATGATATGTCAGCATATACATTGTTAAGTATCTTAACCGTGAAATAGATTCATTTCGATGAGGATAGAAGGAAAGTGAAAAATGGTGTCTATCCTTTGGTGAAGTAGCAATGTACTTGAGTCCTCCAAGTTAGCAACCAATTATTTGAATCCTTTCTCTTCTCTAGTCACTGGATCTGCAAGTTGAGCTGCCAACCACATGTTCAAGTCACCTTGATCACTCCAAGGCCTCTTGTAGATTCGGGATTGCTCTCCAATGATTCCCAGCACCAACACACACTAGAAAACTCTGAAGCTTTCAATGTGTATGATGATTTGAATATCCTCTAATAAAATTTGGCAATTTGAGAGGGAGGGGGTAGAGAGAATGAGAAGGTTTTAGCTTTAGGGTTTTAGGCCTCTCTCTAGCTCTTCAATATGGATATTTGACTTACAAATTTTGTGAGAAATAAAAGTTATATAGAGAGGCTAAGGGCTAGAACTATAGAGAAGTTATAGTAATTGATTTCTCTCAGGTTTCATCAATTTCGTTCAAGCCAACATCAGGATACTGTCTGGCAAAATCACTGCCTCAAAAACTTTTCAAAATTGAATCACATGTCATTTCAATTGATAGTCTTCATTTTCGCTTGACCAAATTGATATCTTGACCAACTCCAGCTTCAAGACTGGTTATGTTTGTTGAAAATCTGTTATCACCGTAGCCAAATCAATGGTTAGCACTAGCTAGTTAGGTTCAGCCCCTGTTTTCATATTATATATGAAACAAATCACACCAAATTAATATAGATTAAAGATTTTCTCTCCATTTTCATCTTGAGGCGATGCAACCCCCTTTGATAATCAGGTGTTTGTTCTACTTGACTAGCTCTTGATTTTACTTGCATTTCTTTTTAATTTCATTTTTGGTGACAAATAATTTTTATTTTAAATTAATAAAAAAAAAATTTCTATTAATATTGAAAATGATTTTTCTTTGTAAATATTGAAAATAATATTAATACTTATAGAAGATGAGAAAAATAATGAAGGATTTCTTGCCTTCTTGGATGCTCATAATTCTGTCTGATTGGGTTTTTTACAGTCACCTAAATGTTCTCATTAAGCTTCCCATAGATTTACGAATTAATACTTTGTATGCAACAATGCCTATAGCCAACAAAATTTGAACACTTGAAATCTACCTTCCCCTCCCTTTCCTCTATAAAAGGGAAGGAAGACTGGTAATTGAACAATATGAAATATAATAGTGAGAGAATCGACTGGCTTGTGCCCGTAGTTTTTTCCCTCAATTCAATGACGGTTTTCCATGTAAAAAAATAAAGAGTGCCTTTGTACATGTGCTTTCTATGAGTGTTTAGTACATTTCATTGTCCCTTTTTTTCCATTACCCCAATACCTATGTAGGATTACAAGTAATGGGGAATATTCAATGTAGGATTGAAACAGATATGCTAGTAAAGTGGTATAAGCTAATCTCCTTCAATATGTTGCTCGTGTACTTCTTTTTAATACATGGAAAGCATATTAGAAAGTATCATTTTGTTTCCTTACTTGATACAAAAATAAAAACAAGCATGACCAAATGTTCCGGTAAATTATACTTTAATGACTATTTTTCATGGGTAGTTTCAAAAGATTTAAATTAAACCTCAAAGTTTCATATTGTTGCAAGTTAAATCTTAAAATTTTGCTAGTTTCTAATCAAACCCTGAACTTTTAAAATCATATCAATTTAAACTCTTAACTTTTTTGGATCTGATTTGCATATTGATTTTTCAAGTTTGATTTAGGGTTTAAATTGATATAGTTTAAGGGTCCGTTTGGATAGAACTTATTTTGCTGAAACTGAAAATTGAAAACATTGTAGCAAAATAATTTTTAAATGTATGAATAGTGCCGTGGGACCCATTTTTAATGAAAAAGTTGATGAAAAGTGAAGTTTGTGGGTCCCGTGAACAGTGCACGAGACCCATAAACTGATGAAAAGTGGCTGAAAAGTCAGAAATATACGGCTACTGTTCATGAACAGTAGCCATTTGTCCCGGGGAGGGGGGGGGGGGGGAAACGCCAGATGCAGTAAACGCAACGTGTATCCAAACAGATACTAAAAGTTGAGTTTGGTTGAAACTAATAAAACTAGTAAAAATGTTAAACTTAAGGGTTATTTTGAAAACTTTAAACTATAGGAATTAATATGAATGCACTCCTAAAATAATTAGTATAAGGGACTTTAGAGAGTAAAATGGTTCCTAGTAGTAGGTTTCACTCTATCTGTCAGGTTATATGGTAGGAGTAAACTAAATTTCTCCCCCATTTACATAACTAGACCATAAATATAGTCCACAGACAAGCTCCAATTAACTATGTTGTTGATAAGTAGTATTAGGGACTTATTATAGGGCCCTAACGACCAGAAGAAGTCATGCCTTCACTTGGAAAAGTATTTGGAGGGTGAAAGTTCCTTCTAGAGTGGCTTTTTTTACTTGGACAGCCGCCAGGGAAAAGATTCTCACAATGGATAATTTGAGGAGGATGTGCAAGAACAGTTGGGAATAAGCAGATCACTTGCTCCTTCACTGCTCTTATGCATATAATTTGGGGAGAAATTCCACAATGCATCATGTGGACTATTTGGCAAGAATGGAATCTTAGAACTTTCGAGGGGGAGGAACATTCCATCATTGAACTGAAACGGTTTTTCTTGCTTACTCTGTTTGATTGGATGACTGCAATGAGTGATCTTTTTATCCCCTCATTTTTGGAATTTTTAGATTTGTGTTCTTTCTGCTTAATGTTCTGTTTCCTTTACTACACATCCTGTGTACCATAGGAATAGTTTGTATGCTTCTCTTCTTCTATTAAAAAAAAGAGAGTACAATTGATATTGTTTTTCATGTAGAGGGTTCATATTATCAACAAATCTAGCATTTCCTATCCCAACCTCATTATCAGATCATAAATCTAGCATAAAGAGAATCGCAATTACCTGTGTGGTTCAAAAGTAATACTAGGGACTTCAAGAGTATAAATGGATTTTTTTTTCTTGTAGTGGGACTTTCTATGACAAAAATCATGCATTTGTTCAAGAAGCTCATATGAAAGTTTTCCTAAGTAGAAGATGGATAATCATAATACCTCAATTGCTAGAAACTGTCTGAATTTGTTATCTGAAAATAATATCCTATCTAAAGGAAAGCATCCATTGGGATTGGGAGTCAAGGGTTACCTTTTTGAGAGATCAACATCAGTAATGATCCTTAAAAATTATCTATGTGTAATACACTCTCATAGAAAGGTTATTTATCTACAGATTGTACCCGAGAAAATTTTAATGTCCAAGTAGCTAAAATGTATTGTTATTGCTAGATCATTTGAACATATTCTACAACACATTGTCAATCAAAAACCATTAATTCATTGGCCGGATCTAACGCCTTGATAGTAGTGAAGTACTTTTTTTTCCTCACTCATTGGACTGAGATGGAGCTGTTGTACTGTCAAAGGTTTTCTTCCTGACCAAGAGGCAAGTGATCCTTGAAGGACTAGCATGTGTATTATCAAGACTACACAACACAAAGTCTGGCTGATGAAGTGCAAGATTCAACATATCCTCCCCAACAACCAGTGCAGTTGCATCAAGCAGAACATGCCAGAAGTTCCTATGAGCTTCTGAAACCCAATGCATTGAATAACGAGTCCCATTTACTTCAACCGGATAAGAGAATAACCCCTTTGGGCTGTGCTTACACTTCCTCCTAAAGTATTGGCTAAGCTGTGATCCTTTGATCCTCAAATCCAGCCAAGTCTCTGGTGCCAATATCAATTTGGATTCCTTGAAAGTAGCATACTCTCTTATGCAGTCTTCTTCTTCACGAATAATGGTCAGGTATAAGTTTCCCTTGAAGAAAGGGTAGCTCTCCCCAACTAACTTCATGGCATCCTGGTAGCTTGGAGTGAAGAGAACAAGGTACTCATCATCAGTTAATCCACAGTGCTTCAAAACCTTGTTTCCAGCTTGGATTTCAGGGATTGAGATAAAACTTCCAGGAAAGGTAGATTTCTTGGTGAGAATGTCAAGCAACCTTGAATGCTCCAACTGGGTCCTATCCAAGTCAGGATGATTGCTTCCAAAGGAGAGTGTGGAAGGGTCTCTGATACTGCCCCTTGGGGACCTTTGCCTATCATCAAGCGCAGGCTCTACAGGCTCCTCATTGATGCAAAGACTGGAGAGGTCTATCTTTTCTCCTCCAACTAACCCGGCATATTGTGGATATTTTGCTAGGACATACCGTTCAACATATTGCGTTTCTGTTGGTGTAATTGGGCCTGACCATCTAAGGTCAAGACCGCGGACAGTTGATATAGCTTCAGCCACAATGTGAGGAGGTATAACTGTATGCGCTTTCTGTTCCAGTTCAAAAATTCAGTTCAAGAAAAACAAAAACTCCAATCCCATAGAGATAATATTAGGTACTCTTAAATCTTTTGTAACAGGAGAAAAGAATATGAATTTTACCTTAACAATCATACTGCTTGATCTGCCATTATCTTTAAGTGGTTTGTGTATAGAAGCAAAGAGGGACTTGTTACGATTACTTTCCTTCATCACCTGATTTGTTTCCAATTATTTTATGAGAATCTTTGAATCTTTTATGCTATGAGAACTGTGTAAGACAATTAAATTTTCAAACAAAAAAATATGGTTTTAAATTAAAAGCACTCACCTTAGATCCTGCATGTGGAACAATCTGTTCTTCAGTGTTCCTTCCCATAGTAATTATTCTCTCCACAAATAAGAAACTAAAGATTTGTTCATGGACCAAATATACAAGTCTTAGGAAGATCTAAATAGGAAAATAGGAGTTACGTGTTTATAAACTCCCTTGCCAAAACAAAAACTACCTTGTTGCAGAAATGGGATTAGGCTGGAAAATATTTAGGAGATAATAGAATTCATTGCAAAGATAACATAAGAGAGATGTAGAGGGAATATAGAAGAACAAGTAAAACTCATTAAAATCATTTGTTAATGATATGGTTTGGTGTGCTAGATAAACCAAAGAAACAACTAGAAAGATTGAAAGAAGTATATGGAAGAAGAAACAAAGGCAGGTGTGAAGAGAAGACTAAGCCAAATAAACTATAACAATTTTTTTTTTTGGTAAACAATAAACTAAAACAATTTGTTGTTGCAGATGTGGATTTGATTGGGGGGCATTAACATATTCTATAAACTGAGGTACGTGCACAATGACAACTGCAATGTTTTGAAAAACAGGATACCTTGAATCAGTAATAACATTTTTCACCATAACCATGGTTTAGAATATAGATTATGTATTCAAGATTAATATGTGTTACTCAACCATTGGTTGAGTTTAGGAATTAGATTAAACCTTTTCTATGGCTGGAATGCCCACCAACTAAAGGGAAGTTTAATTTTTTAAATGAAACTATGAAAAGATAACAAAACCCAGATTATATATTTAATTGAAGATGAATTGTCACCCTGTTAGTTTAAAAACTTTGGATGGAAAATGACTTTTCAAGGGCATTCGGTGGCAGGTAATGGACCTATTTGTTGCCAATTTTTTTCTATGGAAAAGTGTAGGGAAGATGAAATCTTTGTCTAGTTTACACTTGGGGTCAGCCTATCATAAATCTTTCGGGGGCACGGTGATTGCAATTTTTGTGAAGACATGGTCTAGAAATTTAACAACTTAGAGGAGGCATTATTTACAAAATCTGCTAGAAGACTAGAAGTGAGCATGAAATGTACAAAGAAGTTATTCATTTTACATGATAGAGGGCTGAAGTTATTGAACTTATTGTCATGTTTTTGACATTTGAAACTACTAGCTAAGGCACACTACATTATGGACAGATTATTGTACCTATTGTTTTGTAATATCTTTGCTGTCAAGGTTTAGCTATATAAACTTAGGATTGATGCAAAGAATATGTAACAATCTCATTTGTCAAAATAATGACCCTTACTGTTTCACATTACACATTATGTCACTTGCTGCAGTCTATATAATAGCAAAGAATATCAAAGATTTTCCAAGACTACCCAAATTTTCCGCTTGGCACTGCCATCTGCTTAAGATGTGTTTGTGCTCACCCATATAATATGTTAAATTGGGTCAATTAGGCATGACTTTAGTTTTGTTTCTCACTATAGAAGAAACCAAAACAAATTTTAAGCTATTGCTATGATTCGGTACAAACAATGTTTAGAGAGAGACAGGAGAGTATATTCTATGTAGAGATGCCTGAGTCAGGAGCTAACATAAAGACAAGGTTACAAACAAGTTATATCAATAATGGACATTGACATTAAAATTGTATATATAATAAATACCTTATAGAATAATTAAAAAACAGTGTATGAAAATTGTTCAGCACTTAAGCTGCCAGACTAGGAACAGCTAATGCAGCAGAATTCATAGGCCACCTAAAATTTCAGTTGAACCTAACTGCTCAATCATATATTATTATAACCATAAATATTAGCTATGGCTCTTTGGAAAATAAAATAATTAACCATATGGTCTATTTATTCTCTTTATATGACTCATATCAACCAGTCTTTGAACAAGTCTCTTCATTGAAGTTTGTGGTAACGTACTTTCCGGGAAAGTTTCTCTTGAAAAGGTCTACAAAAGCTTAAACATATATGATATATCTTCTTTGTCAACTATATATGCCATTCTTTATATAGCTTTTGTTTGAGAATTTACTACATTTTCCTCTAATGAAATTGAGTCTAGAGGAATCTATATCTATATATTACTAAAAGCTGAAGCGGAGCGTTTAATGCTGCTGCTCTCACGTTGCGCCACATCAACTGCCACGTCATTCTTTTTTTTCTTTTCTTTTTTAAAATATAATTTGTCCTACAATTTTAAAATGGTTTTTACAATTTTCAGCCCTATAAATGCAGTCCACTACTTATTTATTTACTTCCACTATCACCCTATAATAAATCCAACTCACTACTTATTTATTTACTTCTACTATCACCCTATAATAAATCTGTATAATTAATCCAGCCTACCTCTTATTTATTTAGTTCTACTATCAAGTCTAACCCAAAGCCTTTTCAGTTCAGTTTTAGGATTTTGTGTGAGCCTTTTCAGCTTAAAGGAAAAAACAAAAACACAAAACAAAACATTAAAGCCTTTCAAGCTTTAGGGATTTTTTTTTTTTTTTTCAATTTTCTTATAATTGTTTTTAACATTTATTTTTTTTAATATTTACACTTCTCCAACCTTTCTCTCTCCCTTACCATTTCATCTCCCCACTACTTCTTCAATCTTTCTCCCTCCCTTACCTTTTCATCTCCCCACTACCCTCTACATTAATATAATTTTTCCTCTTTCCCTTCATCTTCCTTTATTTTTGTCTCTTCTTATTCACACACTCTTATTATAAATTTGTCACTATCTTTTCTATTCTATGCATAGTTTTCCCTCACAAAAAAAAAGGTTCCCTCTCTCTCTCTCTCTCTCTCTCTAAATTTTTTGGTGGATTTTTATTTTTATTTTTCTTGCATCTCTACTTTAGGTTGATAATTTTTTATATTCTTTAAAACTCTATTTTGGGTTAATGCGATTTAGTTTTGTTTTTTAAATTGAGATTTAGTTTAGTTTTTTAAATTGTTGTTGTTGTTTTTTTATTTTTTATTCTCTTTGATTGTTAAATGTTATCCTATTGTGTTCTAAAGAATTAAATATAGCATATAAAAATATAATAATATTCTATTACATAGCATGATTTGGATAATTTGGTATTTATTCTGTTACATAGCATGATTTTTTATAGTGCTCAATTTAGATATTAAACTATGAGACTTTACTAATTTTTGTTTATTTTCTAATCCTTTGTGGTGGACAAAGTACTCTTAATAGTTGTATTAGAAATACTCTATAATGCCATTTATTTAAAGAAAAGCAAAGGTTAGCCAAACGAAAATAATCGGATAGGTGACAAATTTTAACTTTTGCAATTTTATTTTTATTTTTATTATTATTATTTTATAACAATGCATGTATAGAAATTTAATTCTTAGATTTTGCTAATAATTGTTTATTTGATAATATGTTTTGGGCGGCCGAAATTATAATTTCTACAAAAAAATAACCTTAATAGATTATCAAAAACAAAATTTTATCCTAATATTGGTTCAATTAATCATTGTTAAGTTTTAATATTATTTTTTTAGTTTACGTTTTTTTGGTGTTTTGGATTGTTCCTATATTACATTTATGATTGTTCCTATAATAAATAAAAATATAATTACAAAATACATTACTCATTATTAGATTAGTTTAAATTGTAAATTTTTTTTTAATAAAACCATCATAAAAATAATTATCACGCGCAACGCGCGGATTCGCAGCTAGTTTTAATAATCATTGAGACCAAACACTTCTTTTTTATTTTATTTATAAGTACGATAGAATTTGAACCTATGGCATTTATTATATGATGACTAATCTTTATCGTTAGGCCAAGACACTAATTGATTTCTTTTATGTGTATGCAGAAACAAGTAATTTTACTTTGAGCAAGTTCAAGAACATCAGTCTCTTGTAATTGTCTTTTTGACTAAAAGTTTTTCACTTTACCGCAGCAAAGCCAGCAAATGGTACAAACTTTCACCAATTTGACTATTGCATTCATTTTTGACAATTTTTTTAAAATAAAAATAGGTGCATTGATATAATTTTATCTACTTGCATGTTTACATCACTAATCAACCTTTCTTTCTTATTTTCTTGGGTCATATAATTGTTGAAGCCCCCTTGCACGGTTGCACACACCTTACTCGTGGACCAAACAGCAAATTAGCCATCTACAAATGAGCATCTTTAAATGATATTCTTTGTGCGGCTCTTGATGCTTATTAAGCCAAAGTTCGTGAGCACTCATATATCAAAATATTTTCTAATGTATATTGTTTAATCCCCTAGATGTAACATGACAATGTTATGTCTGTATAGCAATTATTATGATTATTTTATTTTATGTAAGTAATATTCTTTCTATTTTTGAGTGGAAACCTAACCTCGAATCTTGGTTTTGAACATTTCTAAACGTAAAGAGTTACTTTCTATTTTTGAGTGAAAATCTAACCTCAAAAGTCAAATCAATATAAAGGTCTTTAAGATTGTATAGTACAACAAATTGAAGATAGTAAGATTTTACAAAATATTAAAATAACTAATGGTAAAATGGTAATATGATATTAGATGATTGTCTTCTTCTAAATTTAAGGTTAAATATTTTAAAATTCTTAAAATATTTTTTTTTATACAAGATAGAAATTATACTTTAGCCTAATCTAAGTGTATATGTGTGTGAAACTCCCTCCTAAAGACTTGAACCCTGACCCTTACCCTCTCACACCCCACAAGCACTTATACTTGTGGAGTGATTATCGCGTCAAAGGTACACGGTGGTTAGATGTCTACTATTCAAATACTCTATCTTGAAAGAAGAAAAAACAATAACATAAGGTTTTTTTTTAACAAAATAGATGAAATATTACCTTAGTTAATTATTAGCTTTGCTTTAAAAAGTTTGAACTTTTGGGTAATTGTAGCAAAATCAAATACCTTAATTAATTTGGAGTTTGTATCATAGACATTTCAAGTGTTTTTTTATTTTTTATTTTTTATTTTTATGCTTATAACAAATTTAGATTTTTTAATAGTATTTTCTCCTTTATACATATGGACTTAAATAAAACAATTAAAAATCCAATAATTTTATAAATTAATAAAATTGTAAAAAAGATCGGGATCTTATAAGATCCCACATTCTATTATTTAATATTTGAATTGCATTGAGCTTTTTAGATCATAAAATCTTAAGATTTAAATACCCTATGCCACTTGTGCATTAATTCCTAGGACTAGGACCTCAAAGCAGTCATGTTTTGCTTACATAGTCCCAACCTAGCCACCAAAGTGAACTTCCCGTAGCCTTGGAAGCAATATTTCATGTTTTTGCTACATGCAGTGGAAATAAGAGATCATTTTTTGTCGCCTTGGAACCATGAAAATGCAACTACAAGCCCGTGAAATGGATGCATTTGTATCAGGTCGTAAATGAAGTTTGGACTTGCATCACTTTGTTAGGGACCATTTTAGTAAATTCTGTTTGTGATCATGGATTTGGTTTAAATTACAATCTTAATACCTCGACAGGTAGTGTATGCAAGGACGGAGCCAAGTACTAATCCCACTTAAGGTTTAAAAAATTAATAAAAATTAATATATATTTAAGGTTGATTTAGAATTTGGGCCTTAGACCAAACATAATTCTTAACCTCTTAAACCATAAAATAGTCCGATAACAATAAAAATGAACTCAAACAATAACAAAAATAATCCAAACAATAACAAAACTAGCCCAAATAACAACAAATGAAATTAACAAGAAGCCCATTTTTTAACATTTCAAAAAAGAAAAAAAAGTCTGATGAGCAATCAAGAAATTTTAATGAATCATTGTATTTCATGAAATGTTTTTCCATACTTCGGTCTCTCTTAATCAATATCCTGGCTCTATCCCTTAGTGTATGTCAGTATAAATGGTCCACCACTTGGACCTTAAACGCCCTGTCGTTAATTCTAAACGCCGTTTGGTTTGAAAATGCTAAAATCAAGCATGTATACAATTAAATACCCAACCTTTGAACTCTAAAATGTCTCCACAATTAAGGGTTTTAAAGTCCTAAACTCTGTAACTTTGATTACAGTTGCTGTTTTTGTTAGGTGGTGAGAAAGCTATGTAGCTAATTCAGATTTAGCATGGTTGTTCTATGCTGCCTTGCTTTTGTATAAACTTATTATTTCTTTGAATAAAATTCTGCCGTTTACTCTTAAAAAAAAAAAAGTCCTAAACTCTGGTTTGAGTCAAAATGGGGAAGAATATCCATCATTTAGACCCCTTAATGCCCATTGAAGCTACTAATTAACTCATGCACATCCCTCTCACAACATTTGTGCTTCACAACCACAGTTGTGAGAGGTTAACATACTAAAAGGCACCACCGCGCATTCTTGGCATGATAGTCACTTCACAAGTATAAGTGCTTGTGAAATGTGGAAGGCAAAGACCAGGGTTTTAAGTCTTCAGTAAGGAGCTTCACACACATACACTTAGCTTAGACTAGAATAGAATTTTATCTCATATATAAATATATTAAAAATACTAAGAGCCATATTGTATCTGCCGCAAACAGTATATACCTTCTCCATTAAACAGATACCTTCTACATTAAGCACAAAGGGTTTCATAAACACCGACATTAATTTGTTTTAAAGCCTAAGCAAACCCGAATCCTATGTTTTTTCTGTACCTCATTTTTACGTTTCCATGTCTTGATTTATAGAC
Source organism: Notholithocarpus densiflorus (assembly GCA_030021035.2). Taxonomy (NCBI): domain Eukaryota; kingdom Viridiplantae; phylum Streptophyta; class Magnoliopsida; order Fagales; family Fagaceae; genus Notholithocarpus; species Notholithocarpus densiflorus. The sequence goes on from JARYZH020000171.1 coordinate 564,106, forward strand.
CTCTTCATTATCCAATAAAAAAATATCAATATTCTACGCTAGAAATCTAAACATTCATGGCCACCAATACCGAAATCCGTAACAGTCATACTCCAATTTATAATTATAGTATGAAAATGATCTGAGAAAGTCAAAATTGATTGAAAATGGCCTTACAACTACTCATAGGCGACCTTATACTTCACTCAACACTACCAAACGACACTAAGAAAATGAAAAAAAATAGGAACCAATCTCTCATCTCAGAAAGTTCCAAGTCCCAAGTCAGTATCCCTTTAAAATGATTGATGCACCAAACTCATTATTGTTTTTCTTTTTCCAAAGGGATATATACACGTAGCCAGTTTTGATATCTCACAATGCAAAGTGCAACCACTAGCAATTAGGTAACAAGGTGACAACTCAAAATAAATAGAAAACGTAACACGTGAAACAAAAGCAAACCATTTTCCTTCTTTGTCACTCAAGAAGATTCCAAGGGGCTACATTAGATAAACAAATCGCATCATCAAATTGTAAAAAGGGGATGTGAATTATGTGATGGTAGCTGTGATACTACTGAAAGAAAAAGAGAACAAGCAAAACAATGCCCCCAGAAGTGCCTTACTGCCGTTCACTTTCAACTCCTATAGTTCAATTTTCTCCACCACTCTCACCTGAGGCACAACAAAATCTAGCAATCTGTTACAAATATTGCAGAGGGCGTAAAAAGATGAACATCAACGTAAGGAAACTTATCCCGGCGGTCATCATGATCCTATCTAGCTTCTCCATCATCAGGTTTCTTTTAATCACATTCTTCACTACTTCATCCAGTTCACCTCCACTGCCTGCTTTACCCACTATTCTTCAGCACACAGATGCACCAGGCTCCTCAACAAATCAACCAAAAACCTCTGCCAATGCCATCATGCTTACAGAAAAAGAATTTCAACTCCTGTCAACCCTTGTTGCCCATAAAGCCCCCTGCAACCTCCTCATTTTTGGGCTTGAACCCCAATACCTGTACCTCTCACAAATCAATGCAGGTGGCACCACCATTTTTATAGAGGATGATATTAACAAGCTACGCACAATCAAAGCCAATTCAAACAGCACCAAAGCTTACAAGGTTGGATACAATATACCTGGAAAAGAGGCTTACAAACTGCTCAAGCACGCAAGGAAGAATCCAGCCTGTGTGCCTAGCTCAGGACTGCTTCAAGTATCAAAATGCCGGCTTCAGTTGACAAATTTACCACAAGAAGTATATCAGCATAAATGGGATGTGATAGTGGTGGATGGACCGAGTGGGGATACACCAGAGGCACCAGGTAGGATGGAAACAATCTATACTGCTAGTATATTAGCAAGAGCTGGGAATATGACGGATGTAGTCATACATGATGTCAATCGAATGATTGAAAAGTGGTTTTCTTGGGAGTTTCTATGTGATGAGAACTTAGTTTCTTCCAAAGGGAAACTGTGGATTTTCAGGATCAGAGGTCAATTAAATTCTACAACATTTTGCCCTGCTAAAACTGCTGTCATAGAGTAAGAGCATTCTTTTATTCTTTTTTCTTATAGGTGAGAGCACAAAGCAACAAAATTATGCAATTGCAAAAATATGAAAACAGCGTGCTGTGGCAATTTTGTTGTACCACCCTAGAGCATGCCAAACAAGGGATAAGATCCATGCAGTTTTTGGACTGCAAACCGTTCAAGGCAACAGAGAGTAATTTAAAATATGAAGTTATTTCAGCAGCCTGTTTCATTGCCATGCGAGTACATCAACATAAAAGACTGAATGTGCAATATATGCAACATTTCAAAGCGCAAGTAGCTTGTCGTATTCCAAAAATCAAGGAAGCAGTGAAAGCTCAAGAACACATTAATTATATATGTACTTTGTAGATGGGAATATTGGTGTTACCCAAAAAAACAAAATTACCACATACCCAAATATCATGTTGAGTGCATTTTGCAAACAGACTAAATGCCTCCAATATCACAAATTATGATTTGAAGTTTCAACAGACTGCACTTCTTTTCCCTTTTTCTTTTTTCTTTTTTCTTTTTGGGTACAATAGCCTAGTATATGCATTACCCATTTTGGGCTGTATTGAACCAATGCCGCTTCCCACCTTTCCCGCAAGATTGTGGCTCCATTTATCTCCAATCAAAACTTAGCATGGGGGAGATGTGACTAAGATATATACATAGTGATTCCCTAACATTACAGCCACAAGGAATATTGATGCTTAGCATTTTTATCTCTGACATAATCATTCACCTGCTTCTGTTCGCTGCAAAGATGACCAGAAAAAAGAAAAGCATTAGCCTTAGGAACTCCATTCGTAATCATAAAACACAAAATCTAGTATAACTATTTTCATTTATTTTAAGGGTTTGTGTGTGTGTGTGCATGTGCACACATGTGCGCACATGTGCATGTAAGAAACTGTTTTCATTATTATTATTATCATCATGAAATATGCATAAAATCACCCAAACTACATGCAACAAACTCTAATATAAGTTTCAAATAACTAAGGACAGAGCTAAACATCAGTTCTTTTCTTATTTCTTGAAGCAATAAGCATGGCATGAAACAACAAGATATTTCCATCACCTAACATTACTAGAAACCCAAAAAATTTTAAAACCTAAAATATGGTATGTGAGAATGTGAAGTTCACCATTCGCTTGCTGACGTAAGGTTGTATCTCGATTGGAATTTCAGATTGACTCCCAAGCTTGAGCAATTTTTGTTTCTCCATCTCAAATTCTTTTCTAGATTCTTTTCGGCTACCAGATTGCCAAACTCTACCAAAGTTAGGAAGCCAGTTAGCATCACAATCATTCTTGACAATCTCTCCTCTCTTCTCCATTTCCAGCTCAATCTTTCTCTTTTCTGCCCAAGCAGCTCCAACCCGTTTTGGGTTCAATTTTTTGGACTTCCCTGACTTATTAAGAGGCACAAGGCTGCCCGCTGCTGGTTTTAGTGGAGCATCGATCTGGCTTGCTTCAGTTGCTTCCAACCAGGGGGGAGGTGCTCCAGTATGCACATTACCTCTAGCCTCTTCAGGGGCCGAGGTAGAAATTCGAGCGAGATTCTGCAAACCTAAAGAAAAAGAATCACAAGATAAGGGGAAACATTTATAAAATAAAGTATCACTCCACCAAAATCCTTGTTCACTAAGCTAACCAGGAATCTATATGCCAATAACTTCAATCCTAAGAACACCTGACACTCAAATGATGAATTCAAATGGTATCTAGGTAAAAGATGCATGAGAAGAAGGAAGGAAAAAAAAAAAAAAAAAAAAAAACAACAACAACAACAACAAATAAAAATAGTCAAATATTCATACCATGAGAACTGCTTTCTCCTTTTACAATTCCTTCATCCTCATGCACCTGGTACATCTATATAAAAATACATTACATGTTTAAAGGTGTTGTAAGTACATATGAACAGTAAGTGCCTAAAAAGGGGGGGAGGGTTATAGATATATACGCAGGTCATGAAAGAAGTTAAAAGTTGAAATCTTCACTGTTGGGACATTACTACAAAATACCATTACATTATAAAAAAATACAATACTAATAGTCATGCTGAACATTGGGCTACCAGCAGACTTCCAAAATGTGATATAATGCTATACCTGAACATACACAAGTACTATATAGAGTCACCCTGCCCAACTGCAACCTGATATTTGGATTTTGCAAGCATTAAGAGCTTAGTGTATTACAAGAACTTAAAGCAAATTACTAGCCCCAATGTTAGCATCAGTTTGTGAAGCATGAAATATTATTATTTGTTGAATAAACGCAACATAATAAGAATGCATGTATGGTACAAAATCAGCAATTATTTGCACATGTAAACAAGAATGATATCACTCCCATGTACATAGAGTATTATTCACTCCTAGAAATTTAAGGCAGTGGAGGATAGTCTCCATTAAAAGACAAGTAAACAGAAGCTATTGACACATTCAATCAAAATGCTTTCCCTTCACTCTCTCAGACCATTCTCTAGTTCATTTCCAGAGAATAGGCAATCCTATCATATCCCGATGGGTAGGCAACAACGAAATTTCACTAAAGGGTATCTTATTTACCTATCAAAAAAATAAAAATAAAACACATTTCACTAAAGGGTGCCTAGTAAGTCTTTTTTATATTTTTGCTAAGTAACTCAATGACGGATGAAATAAGAACTAATATATCTCCAGTTTAGAAAACTTACCCTTCCATTACTGAAAGAGCCATCAGCTGAGCTACAACTGTTGTAAGGAAAAGAATGTTGGCTATTCCTGTTAACTGAGTCACAATGAAAGCACATAGCAGGTAACACAAAACTACCATAAGGATTCTCATTTGACAAGAGGCTCCACCACAACATAAACTAAATAACTCAAGTTGGGAAAAGAAAAATGAAAAAAAAAAATGGCAATATAAACAAAATATATGCTTACCTCTTAAATCCTTCAAATTCCATAAATTTGTGTCAGAGCATGTCTCCGCAGGTAAAAAAGAGCCAAAATCATGTGCAAACATGCCAACATTTGTGGCTTCATAGAGTCCTGAATGGGATACCTGATACTCATTCGTATAATACTGTAAAGGCATAACACCATTTGAAAGACTTGATTTAACAGATTGGATACTACTATTTTCAAAATTATCAATATTTCCATAATTGTTTTCATTGTGGATATCATTCAAAGGTCCAATTTCTGGTCCAATAGCTCCTTGACTCGAGCAGACAGCGTCGCTCTTCAAAGAAATGCACTTCTTCTCCCACTGCAGTCACAAAAGAAACGCCCACCAATTAATAATCCGTCCTTAACTGAAACCGAGTATTAGACCCTTTTCTTCGATTTTGAAGAAATTCAGTTATCTCGAACACTATTACAAAATGTCCAAAAACTGTTGAATAGAAATTACTATAACTAAGTACCTTAGCTACATCAGCTTCCAAAATCCTAAAAGCATCCACGCGGTCCATTCCACCACCATATTTCCACAAAAAATGCTTCAAATTCTTCAGATGATCGGCACTTGCTAGATGATTAATAGCATTATAACTGTTAACGAAACACAAAGCACGTAATCAAATGCAGAATTCTGAAACCATATTCGACCAGTTTAGCAACTATAAAATCACTATAAATTCGACAATAAATTCAATTGAGTCTATAATTTTCTTTCACAGTTATAAAGCCTCAGAAAACCAAAACCTCCACTAAATTGAAACAACAAAACATAGCATTTTGAAAACTTTATAATTTCTTTCATTTTTTTTTCCTCTCTTTTCTCAGCAACCAAACATGAATTTAGCAACACTATTAAAGTTTTTTGGAAAATTAGAATTGGTAGTACCGAGCTATTGGCTGCTAAAATATCACTATAATTTGACGATAAATTCAATAAGTCTCTCATAATTACAATGCCTCATAAAACTAAAACAAAATGCATAGAATTTTATAAAACTCTACTTCCTTTCCTCTTTTCCTCTAATTTTCTCAGCAACCAAACATGAATTTAATAAAATAATTCAAAAACTGGCTAAAACAGAAACTGTAGCAGTACCAAGCGAAGGAGCTGCCGATCTCGTCAATGTCGGAGTCGCAAAAGACGCACCAGAACCGGTTTTTAGAGGCGAGCTCAGGACGGAGAGGGCTAGGGTTCTTGAGGAAGAAGCGAACGTCGGAGAGCTTGGCTTGGAACCGAGAGAGAAAGTTCGACAGCGAACTCTTGTGGCTCGGAAAGTACTTGTGTCGCTGGCCTTGATCGTGGTTCAAATTGCACACTTTGCAGAGCTCGTACTCACTCTTCTTCTCCATCTTCTTCTTCTTCGCAGTATTGGTTTTAGGGTTAGGGTTAGGGTTTGGTTTCTGAGCCTTCGATTTTTCCTCCATTATCGTACGGAAGCTTCTCTCTCTGAAAGATTTGGGAAATTTTGAAAAAGAAAAACGGAATTCGAAGAAGAAGAGAATCGGGTTGCGGAGTTTTGGAATTCGGGTTCGGGTTGGAAAATATGGGTTCGGGTCATTAAAACGGTTCTGCGCCAAAAATGTAACTAACTTAACTTATTCACGAATACGCTACTTGTATTAGCGTGTTTTGTTTCGAGGTTACTGCCGTTAAAAAGTTAAAAAGCGCAGTTTCTGTATGCGTCTTCGTTATAACTAAAATTCCCGCCAATTTCTAACTTCCAAAAGAAATTTATTATTAGTAGAGAAAGCAATATATCAAATATGCGCGGATCTACCACCACGCACCCTTGGTGCAGTGGTCACTCCACAAGTATAAATGCTTGTGGGGTGTGGGGGGCAAGGGCCGGCGTTCAAGTCTTCAGGAAGGAGTTTCACACACATATACACTTAGATTAGGCTAAAGTAAAAATTCTATCTTGTATAAAAATATATATATATATATATATATATATGCATGGATCTTTTGGCTAAGGAATGAGTTTCACTAGTATTTTGTATTAGTTTTTAGTTGACGCTTGAGGTGTTATGTACCCTAAGCTTTGTACTTTTTAATTTGTTTTAATCTAATTTCTGTCTCTTTTAAAAAAATTAAAAAAAAGCCTATGTTGTATGTTATTATTAAGTTTAAATAACTTCTTTTAGAGGGAGAAAATTGACTTATAAAATTTGCATTTTTATAAGGTAATGCTTCAATATGGTAATTCTCTTAAAGACTTAATTTTTTATTTTTTTTTACAAGCAGCTTCCAAGAATAAAAGGGCTAGATCGATTTGTTTACAACCCTATTTGTTTGTCCTTAATCATGTACAAGAAGCTTGAAATTGTCTCTCTGCTAGTTCGAAATTCCTTGAAATCCACCAACCGTTGAATTATCAAATAAATAAATAAGTGTCACACACCTTTAGCTCTTGTAAGTTCATAGTTCATATACTCATTCTGATTTGCTTCTAACATGAAGAAGTTTGCTATTAATTGGTTACACTTAAATTGGCTAGTAAAGGTTTAAGCTAGTATTAAAAGTTCAAACTTGTTCATTTACTCCTCTCTCCTTTCCTTCATTCCCCTCTATTCCAAACAAACACCTAATTTTATTTTGAATGCGAGCCGAGCTCAAGCTCATTACCAAAAGATTACATGTTCAATTTTTATTCATTTTCTTTTCAAACAAGCTCAAACTTGTTCACAAGTTACTTAATTAACTTATTCTTTTCTCATATATAGTAAATCATGACTAAAACTTTTTATCCTTTCATAAATCTATGGATTTTTACTAGAATAGACTGTTTATATTATCAATAAACTACAAATAATAATTTGATATCATATAGACTTATTTATAAACTTACACAATTCATTCTCAAGTCTATATCAATATATTTTAAAACAAATATACATATAAGAATATAATATTTATATAGTTAAATCAAGACTCATGTTTACAAGTTTGTTTATGAACACATTTATTATAATGTTTGAGTTTGGCTTGTTTAATAGTTAAGCTTAAACTTAGGTTTGAGCTTGGCTTGTTTAACAGAAATAAGCATTTTCCAATTTTCAAAGCCAAATTCAAGTTTTTTATAAACAACTTGATTTACAGCCCTATAAATATTTTAATTTTAGACTGAATCAACCAAAATGTTGATTGTGGATGCATTTGGTTATATAACGTATAGATCCACAAGATGCCTGCCAACAATAAGAGAACCTCGGAGTGCTACCAGTGTAGCAACCACATAATAAAAAGCTATGATGCTTGAATCAGAAAATATGATCAAGGAGAGAATTACTTATTAATTATGGCTGTCACCTTATACCTATGTATTATTTGAGTTCTTTCTTAGACAGAGTTGTTATTTCATGTCATGAAACATTTTCTTATCTGTAGATGTATTCCTTTATTGGCTCGAGCTATAACTTGGCATCAGTAATCTGTCTACAATTATAGCATGCTTACTTTTTATGTATCATTGAATTTCCAATAATTTTATATTTATGGTCATGAATCTTTTTTATTTTTTTATTTTATAAATGAGAGTATTTTGACCTTTTCGAATATCTTATTATTTTCTTGGATGTATACAGTCTCTCGTTTCACACGTACCAGGTTATTACAAGAAGGAATCTCATGGGAGTGGCTCCAAGATATTGCCAAGAGGTTTCTAACCCAGAATCTCATAGATATCATAAGACCTTAGGAACTACTAAGCCAACTTCTTGAAAGTGGTCATGAATCTTTGGAAGTGTATAAGTTGTGGGGGTGCAATTCATAATAAATAAAACTAAAAAAAATCATCAAAAAAGTATAATAAATTGTGGGGCGCAAACCTCCTGACTCATTGTCCTAATTGTAAGATTATGATTTATGATACATATTCAGATTTTCTTAATTTACCCTAATATTTGATCATTTTACAGTCAAAATTAAAGATTGCTGGAAGTACCGTATGATTTTGTTCCAAAAGAATAGAAACTTAGCAATAATTAGCGACATTGTATATTGGCTACTGGCTAGCTTCTTTTTAGGACTGATACCTAATAGCAATCATTATTGGCAAGTTGCATGTGGCTGAGAGATTCAGGCTTAATAAAATGCATCGCAACCACTTTCACACATTTTTTTTAAGAAAATAAAAAATAAAAAATCTCTGGTTTCTATCATATATATGGACTAACAATATACTTTGGGGTATATGAGTAAAACTAAAAAGGCATTGATTATCTCACACTTATTAATATATATTCTCTGTACACATCATCAATTTTGTGTTAAATGTAAATTTTCATTAAAAAATGTGAATACAAAAAGAGAAAGTATGAATATTGTGTGTGCGAAGTGTATATCAACGAGTGTGAAACGTTATTTTCTCTTACTTCAAATGGTACACAAGCAGCTGGAAAGCATGTTGTTTCCATGATAAGTATGGGCTTCCTCTTTTTTTTTTTTTGATGAATAATAAATTCTTAGCTAGTATGATAAATGTCATGGTTCTCTTTATCCTTTTAGCTTTTTAGGTTGAAAAGATCATAAAGAACCTAGACAACGTCTGTTATTAAAGTCTACTATAATTAATGAAATGGTGGGATTCACTTTGGTGTGACAGCAAGAGTTTAGTCCCACCATGATCTAAACTTTATGCATTCAAAAGTCATTAGACTTTTCCTCTTGATTGGTTTATAAATGACTTAATTGAACAATCTTGATCGTTCTGTTATCTAAAAATATCATTTGTTAGTTTTATGAAACCTTATAGTTAATTTCTTACTTTTTTGAAAGTAAATAATTTTATTTGTTAATTTTTGAAACTTCGTAATTTAATTTAATTTATTACTTATAAAACTACATAATTTCTTACAGGCCTCTCTTTTTCTTCTTTTGTTTACCTCAAAAATTTTATCTCACCTCTTCAATAATTACTATATATCATCATAGCTGAACTCTGTGAATCCTCACATGATACTATGACTCCGCCAATTTTTGTCCCTTCTTAATTCTAAATAGTTGCTCACCACTCCTGTCCAAATTATAATTTCCAACTTTGAATTGAAAAGCATTGACACTGTCCTTTAGAGTTCAGATGAATTGGATTCTCATCTCCTATCATACATCAATAAATATTGAAACTGTTAATATATATATATATATATATATATATATATCTATCTATCTATCTATCTCAGGATTTAGTCCACCAATATTCATCTCTAAAGCAAATAAGAAATTATAGACTTCTCTATGTGCAAGAATACATTGTTTGTGCCGTGTAGTCATAGAAAATCATGATATGCATGAATGTGGTTCCCCACTGATTATCTCTGAGTTTGGCAAAGATTTGTTTGTCGGATAAAGTGTAGGTGACTTGAGAAAATCCTGATATATAATTTAGACTCTCAGACATTGATTCACAATCAAAATTAAACGTAATTCTTCTCCAAGAATTACTTATAGTGCTGGATTTATGAGTTAACATATTATTCTTTGCAATTCAATTAGAACAAACAGTATCACTCGACGATCATATGTGGACAACGTGAAAAAAGACAAATTTTAAGGTTTTGTCATGATGACTACTTTGATAACTCAGCTAGTGTGTCCTACATCTTTATCATGCACTTCAACTTTCTGAAAGAATTGATGGTTCTTGCATTTCTATGATTGTAACCAAATAAAAGATAAAAGACAAGGTATCCATGATGAAATTGGTCATATGTCGGAGTACAGTTTATCATGAATTAGATTCTGCTGATGTTGTGAGTCCATATGAACTCACCACAGTGATTATGTTATGTTACCAGTCAAGGTTGTAAATTTCTATCAATGACATCCAACTTTTTCAGAGGAGAGCAATACATACACAGTTATCTAGGTTCCCTATAGAACAAACTGCACTCATTTTTGAGAAACTGTATTTTTCCTTACACCTTTTTGAAGATTTTGATCATATAAAACTGTGGTTTAAAGCTAGCTAGTAAGGACATCATTCAAAATCTGCACACATAATAACATGAGAAATTTTCTTGTATTAAAATATAAGAGGAAGTCGTTTGAGATACTTTGATTATTTTAGAGGAAAATGATTAATGCACCAATTACAATGAGTGACTTGTTTCAAGTTGGGAAGTAAAAAAAAGATAAGAGGAAGACAAAAATGACATTAATAGAAGTTGTAAACTTTGATATGTCCATTAAGGAAGTAAGGTAACAAATAGTATGATTTCAATTCAATAAAATGACCAGCAAAAAAGAGTACATATGGTCGACCTGACTAATTTGTTGAGTATCCAGAACTGACCCAAAAATTTTGAAACTAATGCTTGATTGTTGTTTTTGTAAAAGGAAAAAGGATTAAAAAGGACTAGAACAGATTGATCTTGTTGAAACCACAAGCTAGCATTGAACAAATGAAAAGGGTGGTCTTAACTTCTTTTTGAAGTTATATTAGCAACAATTGCTGGTGGAAGCAAGAAAACACCAGTGGTTAGGAGGTGAGAAATTAAGTTGTCTTTAGAACCTTAATTAAGATTGGCAGTTAAGAAGATTCTGGCTACCAAATTAAGGATATGACTATATATAAATATATATACTAATAAATAGTTAGATCAGAATCACTTCTTTTTTTTTCTCTTCCCATGCTTTCTTAGCTGCACCCAAATGTACTTTTCAGAAGGACCTAATGTTGAGACTTTATGATCCATTGCCCCACTAGATTATGTCATGACCTCATCAAAGAATCAAATTGTGTATTATTGAAGCCACTTCTTGACTGATTAACTGTATTTGAGTAATATGTTTGGAGGTTGCTGACAAATCAAGCTAATGCTATTCTCGCGACAACTAGAAAAGGAGCACTGCTCACTGCTCTCTGATTGATGCTTTTAGCAGAGTCATCCTATCCAAAAATGTTTCTTTTGTGTTGGATCACAAGACATGGGTAGTGGGTGTTTGGTTTCTGATGAGCAAAAGTTAAGAAGTTGAATACAAGTGAATACAGCTATCCTGTCTTGTTCTTGATGAATTTTACTCGCTTTTTGTTCTGATTCATTTGCCTTTCTATCAAGTCAAGGTTCCTAACTTGACCACCATGTTTGACTTGTTGAGGCAGTGTCCACATAAGCCTAGAGTTGCAGTAGCATTCAAAATTTTAATTGTTTCACAAAGTCTAGCTAATTCAGGATGCAGCGGTTTAATTAGTAGCAAATGATCATATGTTAAAGTATATTTGGGTGTGCCGATACTTTTTCTTAACTGTTAATTTGCCTTATATTTGATTTTAAAGGGTCTGATTTTACTCTTGATTGTGTCATATATTTTCAGTGTTGGAATAGGCTCATCTTGAAACAAAAAAAAATTCATTTCACGGTTAAAAATTTATTTCTTAGACCTACCAGCATACAAAATGTCACGTTATTTAACATTAAGTACACTTTTATATTTGTAATATTTAAGCTAAATCATGGAATGGAGGTGACAAAACTTGAAATGATTAAAGAGAAAATGTGTTGGTTCTAGATTGTATAAATCACCAAATGATATGGCAAGCTGCCAACTTTGCCAATCATGTAGTATCTTTACAATTCCATGAAATTAATCTGTGCTTACAAAGGGGATAATCATATCAGCATATCATCTCTTAATTTGGTCATGATACAAGCCAAGATATCAGAAAAGTCAGCCTATCAACCATGGCAATTTTCAAGTAGCTACACATTTTAGAAACTCATTTACTTCTAATTATATGGTGTCCATGTAAGCATTAATTTGTGCTAGCATGTGTTCCAGATATTCGGATGAAAATCTAATCTGCGGTCTCTATCTCATGTCAGATGAATTATTTATACGGTAGTCAGGAAATTAAATTAAATTGTTTTTCTTAGCATCTTTCAGCACTCAAAGGATTTCTAAATCACACGTTGTGTATCTGTTGCACCCTACAGCTAGCTTTGTACGTATATCTGGGTACTAAGAAATGATTGAAAATCACAAGACAGGAAAAAAAGGAAACCACAACAAAACAATTGTCAATGACTCAGACAACTAAACGGTATCAAATTTCTGAGTTGTGACTGCTGAATCAAGGAATGGTTGTCATCAAGACCCAACAATGAATTAAAACAGCTTTTTGTTTTGTTTTTTTTAACTTTTCTGATCCTGTTACTTAGAAAACCGTGTGTATTATCATATGGGTGTGAAATAACATGAAGTACTTGATATTTATGCCAATATGATCTTTATCTATAAGCATAAATTACTTAACAAGTGCTTCAAGCTACATACAAGTCTAAACACACATAGGAGTATTTGAAATTTGTGGCAACATTTTATTGTAATAATTATTCAGCATACAGATCATGATGAAAAAGAAGAAAAGGGCATCGATCACCAAGTTCTAGCTTCTGCCACTTTTATTGTTTGCTTTATCTTTAACCTTATATATGATTTTGTTAAGACCAAATTGCAGAAACCCAATACCCAGATCTGCATAAACATTAAAAAGAAAGAAAGAAAAAAAGAAAAAAAAGAAAAAAAGAAAAAAGTAGTACTCAGTGTACGAAACTCCCACTCAAAACAAACTCGGGTTTTTCATGAATACTCGAAATCCATATACATATATCATTGAGCACTAAGGCCTAAACCTTTGTCTGCAAGACTGGCAAGTGATTTCCATGCACGTAGAATCTATCTGCAGCGTTGCCCTTTCCTTCATTCTCTCAGCCTTTTCTACTTCTTCTCTAGCTCTCTCCCACATGTGCCTTGCACGTGCGAACTCAGACTGTGCAATCTCCATTTCTCTCCTTGTAAGCTCTCTCACCCTCTCTGCATAAGCCTTCTCTATCGCGGCCAATCGAATCTGCTCCGCCGCTTGCCATTTCATTGCCTCGACACAAGTCTTTGTTGTCTCCGGCTTCACTTCATCGTCATCGTAGCCGCAAATGGGGCCTCCCAGAACACAATCCGAGGCTTGTTGGATTGGCCTAACGCTTATTGATAACTGCAGGTCCAGTGCTGGGGCTTCAAAGGGATCAGACACAGTTCTTGATGATGATGATCGATATCTGAACGAAGAAGGATCGAACGGACGAGATGACATGATGTGTGATGAGGAAGAAGAAGATCGTACAGATGAGTATGGAGTTGGGAGTAGCTGTAACTCTTTTTGATCTTTGCCTTCCATTGAAAGCAAAAAGGTTAAGTACAGAGAAAATGACTAAGGTTTGTGGGTGAGAAAGGTTTAAAATTTCAAGTGGGGGTGGCAGAAACTTGTGGTATATATAAACAAACAGCAATGTCAGATAAAAAATAATAATTCACAACCCTTTTTATTTTTATTTTTTGGGTACGTAAATCTACCAAACTGTTTAACTGTGATCAGTGCAAAGTCACTTTTCGTGGATTATAATTACTTCTCGTGAATCATACAGATAGTATATTTCTTTTTAGATATGACAAGATTTGAAATCGATGATATGATTACTCTTTATTACCATACCAATATACTAAATAGGTTCTTTTTGTTTGGCTATATTTAAATCAATTATATTATACAATTTTACTTTTCTTATGAAATAACATTACACTTATCTTAATTGGTGCTATGTTAACAACATGATAAATAAAAAATTTAACTATTTTTTGTATTGTAAGTAAAGATGACATATTAGTTTGTATTAATTATTTAGTAAAATTTATAATTTACTCTTTTATTTTGTATTTAAAAGTTGACATTAGTTTATAAGGTTGATGTCATAAAATTTGTGATATCTTTAGTATCACTAAACAAAATAATTAGAAATTAAAAAAAAAAATCATTTTTTTACAACTTACTATGGTGGCTAGTAGTAATTTTTATAATATCATTTCCACATCATCCCATCACTGAAACATGATTCCGTCAATCACATTACTTTTATTGTACACCAATCATAATAGAATTCTATTAAGTAGAATTTAATAATATAATCGAGCTACTTTCAACCCAAATTTTCAATTTTTTTTTTTTTAATTTTTGTTGTTTCTTAATGTAAGTGAAACACCTTTGAATCTATCAGAATATAGTAAAATACAAGGGGAAAAATTTGAGAACTTTTTTATCACTAGGACTTAATAATTAAAAGGAAAAAGAGAGCAACTTGTCAACCTTTCCAAGTGACCATTATACCCATTGTTCCCATGCAAAATGGTTTAACCACCATACAAAAACCAAGAAGTGACCAATACACCCATGTTCTTGTTCATTCATGGGCTCAAAACTCACTGCAAATAAAGTCAAGTTCAAAGGGCTATTTGGTGAATATATTGAAGCTTGAAGATAAGAAAAACAGTGAGTGACATTCCGTTATATAAAAAGGTCCCAAAAGGCCTAATCATGAGGAAAATATAACGGATCACGTTATTGGGCTATGAGTAGAGCTAGCTTTTCTCTTCTTTATTTTTTTGTGTGTTCCTTCTTGACTTCTTGTGCAGTGTTTGTTTCTCCTCTTTTTGGTTATTTAAAAAATTAAATTGACTTTTCCTTTTTCTAGGGGTTTCTTTTTTTCTAGGGTTATGTGTGTGAATGGGTTGTGTAATAATTAGAGTCGCACGTGCGTTGAGGGTTTTTGGGTTAAGGGGGGGTCTTTTTCCCTAGAGATGGATTTTAAGCTTTATTGGTAGGCCTATGTTGTCGGCCCCTAGTACAAAAAAGCCTTCCACTTTTGTATTGATGAGCAGCCCACGCTTAGGGCAGGTCGGCACGTGGGAGGGTCACACACCTAGTGAGACTCACCATGATTATTGTTTTTTTTTAAATAAATAAAGTTAGAAAACGTAAAGCTTTTCACAATAGTTTCACAACAAAATTTAATCGATAAGTTGTTAATAGCACTTGAAAAAGTAAAGTAAATAACGGGCCGAGATAAGAACCAATAACAAATTACTGTCTATGACGCTAACATGTAGAGATAAGAGCCAGTAATAGACTAATGCTTATGCTTTGTTATGAAAATTCTGTGTTCGTAACATTACTAGTGTATTTTTAATTTTTAATTTTTAAAATTTTTTTTTTGTAGGGTTACTTACGGACACTTGGACCGTTCAACAATGGGTCCCTTTGTGGAAGACCTTTCTGCGTCACATATCATGTGGGTGGTGGGAGGTTTTATCAGATTTGTTTCTTCAGACAGCAAGATACGCAGAGAGTAGAGTAAGAGTAGTCCCCTTTATCTATGGTCTGGTCAGACTCAGAGCAAAGGTTGAATGAATATTTTCATTTAACTCAAATTATTTGGGAAGAATATTTATTTTTTGAAGTAACTATTGGTGAATCCTTCTTTCTAGACTAAATTAGCAGTGAATCTTATTCAATCTCTTTAATACAGTCTGTAAAGAGCATATGGATGGCTTATAGTTATAGAGCTCAAAGATTCATTTTCGAGATTTAAAATTGTTTATTTGGAAAGTCGCCCTGAATTCACTAGTTGATCAGAGCATCGAATCCTTATTGAGGATGATAGATGCCCTTTTGCAATGTTAAGAAGGAACACTTGAACATATATTCTTACTATATGTACAATGACTCAAATTGTGTGGTCAATGTCTAATTGATCATTTAAATTTCGCAAAATAGGGATTTGTTTGGTAACGTTGTTTGAGCAATAGTTTTCGTTGTTAAAACAACGCAACACGTATTTCCACAATACTTTTTTACCCACACATATTTTTACAACACTTAAATAACGTTACTAGAATAACATTATCAAACGAGCCCTAGGTAATCCAACAATTAGTCATTAGGTCAGCATTCTTTTAAATACTACTAAACTTCTTATGATATCTCTAAAGGATACAATTACACATAACTTACTACTTAATGCAACCGTACATTGGAATATGTTATAGGGAGACTATAAATTTTAAAACATAAGTTTAGAATTATTAGAAAATACTATATAAATTTTTAAACACACTACTATTAAAAAGTAATTAACAAAAAATATATATTATATTGATGTTGGTTATAGGATCACATTATTATTTTTTATATAGCGCCCGCTTTATGATGATTGATTTTTATCATCAAGCCAAAACATCAATCAATTTTTGGTGTAAGCGGAATTTAAACACTATATATCTTATTTAACGATAAGAGACTTTACTGATTGAGCTAACTAAAGCTCACGACACTAATCACATTCATTGCCATGTGAGTTTGTAAACTTTTTGTACTACATAGTTTTAGTATTTTACATGTTATGGATGTTGAGAAATAAGCAAATCTGGGAGCTAAGGAGATTGATCCTATCATTCTTGAATATCTTAAAAGTCTATATATAGAGGCTTGGGAGGGAGTTTTGCATGAATAGAAGAGTGGGGAAAATCTGGACTCCTCCACTGGGTATGGTAAAGCTCAACTTTGATGCAGGCATGTAGATGTGCGAAGCTCCACTACTATGTTGGCAATAGTTTGTAGAGAAGACCATTAAGGAAAGTGCTTGTTGTCTAGATTGAGAGAACTAAGTGTGGAATGTGGAGATCATCTGTGGGCTAAAGCCAACTAGCCAAGGTTAATTACTCTCTAGGTCGTTTGTATATGGCTAAAGAAGAAGAGTTTTCTGATCTTATTCGTTCTTCAAAAAAAAAAATTTAAATGAAATTGTAAAAAATGATTTTTGTTGTGGTAGTTTTTGGAATAAGGATAAAAAAAACAAAAAAAAAACAAAAAAAAAACCTTATTATCATTTATTTTATTCATTCCATTTCATTTTTCGTGAGAATCATTATTACTTTCATCAGAAACCTGTCTTCTATGAATTTTGTATTCTTCCTAAGATGATAAAAAAATCATATGAAAAATGTTTTGAAGTGTCTTGATGAGTTATTCTCATCTAGTATTGCTCTTCAGCAATGTAGATTGTGATGTACATGAGATGATCACAATTCATAACGTCCTACGATCACAAAAAATATAATTGGGATCTACCCATGCATCCCAATCCCATGTAAATTATACAAAACCAGGATTACTTAGACAATTTTAATAATTTGATGTGCTATTCAATTATTTAGAGCATTCACAGTGATACTCTTAAATTGCAAAAAAAACTATTTTTAGCACCACAAACAACAATATTTTATTCACAGTGCTAAAGCTAAAAAATTTAACACCCAAGTTACAGTAAACTATTAGAAATGACAGCTTACTGTAACTACAAAGTTAATAAAAAATAATATTTTATTCCAATTCTCTCTCATTTTCTATTTCTCTCTCTCTTCAGCTCCAGCCGTTTCTCTCTCTCTCTCTCTTTTTCTTTTTTTTTTTTTTTTTTTTTTTCTCATACTGAAATCTTTTTTTCTCTCTTCGCTCTCTTTTGCGGTGATGATGGGTTTTGTGGCCGGTTGTGGGTTGTTGGGTTTAGTGTCGTTTTGTGCGTAGTGGTAGCGGTGTCGGTGGCTGGTGGTGTTGAGTTTGTGTGGCCGATTGTGTGGGTTTGTTGGGTTTTTGTGGCCAGCTGTGTGGGTGGGTTTGTGGGGGTTTTGTGGCAGAGAGAAAGTGTGAAAGAAATTAATAAATAAATGAACAGTGTTTGGCTTAGATGTGAAAAATAAGAGAATTGATGTAAGGTGAGTTATAAAATAGATAAAGTGGGTTTTTGAGATGCTAAAAACTAAAAATTTTACCTTCACCATTATGAATGCTCTTAAACGTTGCTTACTTATCGAAATATCAAGTTTCTTATTGTTAGGACCTTAATGTTAGCATATTTTGTGTCAAATTTTCTTTTCTTTTTTCTTGTTAGTATTTTCATTGTAATTTACACATTTGTGGGTTACATTGTACTTGGTTGAGAGGTCAAGAACTAAAGTTAAAGTTGTAGTGAAAATCTCGGTCCAGTGAAATTTGCATGTCAGGCAAAGTACAATTTTTGAAAAATATTTAACCTGCAATCTCACACGATACTCCCCCTCTCTTGGTATAGTAAGATTGCAAACCTGAGAGAGATTTGTCAAACTCACTCTCTGTTATACCCATATACTTAGCCCTCTTATTTAACCCTCAAATCCTTGAGATTCTGCACCCAAGTCTCATATTGAAGAGCTAGAGAGCAACCCTTCATTCTAGAGCAAAAACTCATTTTTTCTCTCTACCTTCACTCTCACCAATTTCCAAATCCTTTGAGAGGATATTAAAACCTTACACACACAAAAACCTTGAGTGTTTTTTGTTGCTGTTTGGTGTTGAGAAACATTGGAGCAATCCCTAATTCTTCAAGATGTCTTAAAGTGTCTAAGGAGACTTGGTCTAGTGATTGGTGGCTCAATTTGCGAAACTAGTAATTAGCAAGGAGAAAAGATTGGTGCATTTAGTTGCAAGTAGGAGCAAAGAGCTCGAATACATTTTCATTTACATAACTTGGAGGGTTTGTAAGTGAAATTTATTTTGACTATCCTTGTTAGTGATATTGGTTGGTGGAATAGGCAATAAATTGTCTTTTGCTCGATTTTGGGGCTTTTCTCTTAGTTAACACTGTTGTATTTTGGTGCTTGTTGCTATTATGATTATGTATCCAAAGGATATGTCAATTGGCTAATCAAATTAAAAATTAGTATTAAATTAGTAATTAGCTTATCATGTAACTGTTAGATGGATTTAATAGATATTGCTTAGATTCAGAATAAGAACTGTTTTGGATATATACCACTGTAAGTTTCTTTAAGACCTTCTCCCCTCTTCCAATGTGTGTATTAAAAATATTTAGTATTCTCAAAAAAAAAAAAAAAAAAAAAGAACTGTTTAGAGGATTTTAATAGATAAGTCGGTGCATTTTTTGCATGTTTTGATGATTATCACTTTTTCCATAATTTATTAGATATATGTGGGCCTGTTAAACAAAAAAAAGGTTAGGAGTTAGGACTAAGGACATACAGCTGCTTTAGTGCGACTAAAGGAGTTTAAAAGAGTGATTAGGACATCACAATGGCATGTGTTTAGTGCCTAACAATTAGTATATAACACCAAATGTGACTAATACTTTATTAAGACATGATAAGTGTGAGAGACCGCAAAAAGGAGGTGCTCTCAAAAAAGAGATTTGGATGCTTAGGGCACCTCTCTTTTGCGTAATTGTGTGGAGTCGCCACTTATTTTTTTTTATACAAAAAAAAAAGAAAAAAAATAAAGTACAATTACATGTCCAAAATACATCAAATGTCATTGATAAAAAAAAGAGTACAATTTTGGTAGCATAACCTTACAAGGCTTTGGTCCTAATTACAATCTATGCAAAAAATACAACGTTTTGATCCTAGTTACAATCTACCAAAATTAAAGACAAAACACTAATCTACTAACCAAAATCCTAAGTTCGGGGCTAGATTACGGAATGGGAAGGTGTTAGGCACCCATTCCGCCCAGACAAAGTTTGGTCTTCTAGACTCTAATGACCATTATATACCCTTTTGTATGATGTTGAATGATATGTTGTAACACACATGACAAACACTTGGCAACAATTAATTTAAACAAATTTGTCTTATGAATATGCCCTCTTCTCAAAGAAAAATCAGATTTGTTTTGTAAGGTTGAGAAAAATGAAATTTGATTAACAAAAAATCAGATCTGTTTTATAAAGGATAAAAAAAAATGGGATTTGGTTAATAAAAATCAGATCTGTTTTGTAAAGGATAAAAAAAAATGGATTTGGTTAATAAAAATCAGATATGTTTTGTAAAGGATAAAAAAATAGGATTTGGCTAAAAAAAATCAGATCTATTTTGTAAAGGATAAAAAAATAAGATTTGGCTAATAAAAATTAGATCTGTTTTGTAAAGTGTAAAAAGAATAGGATTTGGCTAATGAAAATCAGATCTATTTTTGTAAAGGATAAAAAACGGGATTTTGTTAAAAAAATCAGATATGTTTTTGTAAAGGGTAAAAAGAAAGATTTTGTTAAGAAAAATCATATTTGTTTTTTTGTAAAAGAAAAAAAGAAAGATTAAGAAAAATCAGATTTTTTTTTTTTTTTTTTTTTTTGTAAAGTAAAAAAAATGAGATTTGCAAAAGAGGACTCATATTCATAATTCAAATCTATTATGCATGCATCACATATTTAAAAAAAAGACTTTAACCTAACTCTTAATTCCTTATTTGAAATTTCCAAATTTGCAATTTTTAAAAAAGAAAACTTTTTCAGAAAAATTTTCAGATCTGTATTTAATGAAAATACAAATCTGTTTTGTGGTTGAAAAAAATTCAGATCTGTATTTAAGGAAAATACAGATCAGTTTTGTGACAAGAAAAAACTTAGATCTATATTTAATGAAAATACAGACTAGTTTTGTGACTAGAAAAAATACAAATCTGTATATAATGAAAATACAGACTAGTTTCGAATTTAAGAAAAAAAAAAGGTTTTGATGATCATTAGCAGATTTTGAAATCAAAGAAAAAAAATTAAATCAGACAATCAACTAAAGAACATGTCAAAGAAAGTTCCAACTAAGTATCTAAGCATGGCAAACATGAATTAAAAACAAGGCATAATAAATCAAACATATTAACCAAATTCATGCAATGAACAATCACAACATATTAATTAAGGATTCAGATCCTTTAAATCTCCTAGGGTACTCTAATAATAGATTTTCTTAAATACTAACCACACTTTTATAATTTAAAGGTCTAGATTTTGTCATGTTAGCATTTCACTAACAGTACTCTTAAAATAATAAAATAATGTTGCAAACAAAACAATTAATATTATTGTTAGTAGAATGATGACATGGTAAAATCCAGACCATTAAATCATTAAAGAATTGTTAAGATTTAAGAAAATTTATTTAGTAGAGTACCCTAGGAAATCTAGAGGATCTGAATCCATTAATTAATGGAAAAAAAAAAAAAAAAAAAAACAAACAAACAAACAAACAAACATAAGAATGAAACTAGATACCTCTTGCATGAGCGCGCTCTTCAATTAAACAAATACTTTAGAAATCAAAGAAGTTTTCACTTCTTTGAGGTCTAAAATACTTTACTTACAAAAAAGAAGTTCTTAACGCAAAAGCCTCCAGAACGTTTTTAACGTAAAGGGAGCAGAGAAGTCAGAAAAGAAGAGCCCTGAATTTTGATCTTTTTCCTCTATTTATAGAGGTTAGGATGCTTAAAAAATAAGTTGAATGAGATCAGATACGAATTGGAACGCGTCCTTATCTCTAAAAATCCGAAAAAAGATAAATTTTATCTCAATAAGGAGGTTCCCAGGCTGAGCCACACATTTGGGCCAATCGACACTTGCCATGTGCCAATTGACACTCCAAGAGTGCCAACAGGCCCTCTTGGGTGCCAGGCCTGCATTTGAGTTTTGGATCGATTTGGACTCCTTTTTTAAGGAATTTTTAGCCAGAAATTGCACCTAGACGCGTTTTTAATCTGTGTTCTAAAAATTAATCCATTTTTCTTGATATTCAAGTCTTTAAAGTAATAATTATCTTATAGATAATTATTCCAAAAAAGACTTAATTATTCACAACTTCTTTGTTATCTAATTATCCACTTTATTCCCATGCAAGCAGACTTATTTTTGACACTAACCAACAACCAATCACAAAATTGTTTAATTAATTTTAATTGTTTAACCAATCAGAATTAATTTAAATTAATCATGCGTGGTCGGTTCCACCCAAACAAAATGCATGTGGACCATAAAAACTTGATCATGTGATATCTTTCAATCCGACAATTCGATTTGGGAATCGGGCATACCGTCGCGACCGTTAGAATCTCAAGATCATTTTTATGATATGCAATAAATGAATTAATGCATGTAATGTAACTCTAAATTTTGGGTATATGAATGGTCATTCTGGCCATCTTTCAAGATTAAATTATGAGTGCAAAATCGAGTATCTACAATAAGTAATATGTGACTAGTGTTAACGCACCAATTTTTTTTTCTCTTTTTTCAAAATCACTATAAGAAACAAAATATAATAATATACAAAAGACAAAATTTTGCTACAAACTTAGTTGTAGTCTAAGGCTATAACTTCCTTTAAAAAAAATTAATATTGCTACATATTTTAAAAATCTAACTGTTGGATTGTATGTTTTTTTACGTTCTAAACACACATGTCAAATTTTGTGTCAATTAGATGCTATTTACTACATGATCTATAAACTTATTTTTTATACATAATTTAAAACTACAAAAACTTACGATTTAAACAACTGATAGATGACATAACTATTAATCTTTGATCTTCAGAAAATTTTGCAAGCATGGAGGATATAAGAAGAAAGTGTAATCCAATAGATTGTTTTTCAACTCATTTAAGGTTGCTATTAAACCTAAGAAAATGAGATAGTTTTATAGAAAATAATTTTTAAAAAATTACTAATTTTATAGAAAACATTATCATTAAAACAAAAAGAGTGTTAGGCTACAACCAAGTTTATACTTTGTAGCCAAACTTTATTCATATAAATATGAGAAATACTACATCCACAACATTTTTATTTCACAACACTTTCACGACAAATCCTTAGTAATAGGTTGTTATCAGTTATAAGTTCAAATTAGAACCTATAACAATTTATCACATATGATTTGTTAAAAGTTTTGTGATGTAACATTTCTCTATAAAGATATGTCATGATTTATTTTAAAATAATTCTAGTGTATGTTTGGCATGATTAATTTTGCCAACTTATTTTATTATTCAGTTTATTTTTGCTACTATTCAGCTTATTTTTGCTACTATTCATGGTCCCACTGCACTTTTTAGTACTATTCATGAGTCTCACTATATTATTTCAGCTAACTTTTGTTTTTATCTACAGTACTTTCAACAAAAAAAATTTTGTTTCAGCAAAATAAATGGATTCCAAACAAACCCCTAGTGTGTGTTTGGCAAAAATTATTTTTGTCAATTTATTTTACTATTTAGCTTATTTTTGCTACTATTCATGGACCTCACTGTACTTTTTGGTACTATTTATGAGTCACACTGTACTATTTCAGCTAACTTTTACCTTTATTTACAGTACTTTCAACAAAAAGTTTTCAGTTTCAGCAAAATAAGCGGATCCCAAACAGACCACTAATATTAAAAAAAAAAAACACAACTTCTACCGCAAATATTTTACGTGGCAGACTGTAGTTAAGGAGAAGGTAGTTAGTATCAAATGATACCATGTTAGCGATATCAAAATTCAATAAGTATAAGATATGCCAGCAAAAAATAAATAACTTGCTAACAAATGAAAGACATGTGTCATTTCAAAAAAAAAAAGGACATGTGTTAGTGTGTAATTATTTTTACACACATGTCTTTCATTTATTGGGTTTTGATGCGGTATTATTTGATACAAAATACCTTTTTGTAGTTTGTTGCCTATCACTTTTACATAGATACACAATTTTTTCTGCACCACTCACATTCTACCATATTAAGAAGTTGTGAAAAATGTTGTGGTTTATACTTTTCCTTTATTTTAATTAATATTCAGAAATAGATATAATTTGTTTTCAAAAAACCCGCCAACCTCGTGGAGATGGCCGAGTTGGTCTAAGGCGCCAGATTAAGGTTCTGGTCCGAAAGGGCGTGGGTTCAAATCCCACTCTCCACACTTTCCCTTTTTACTATTTTCCTTCCAAAATTTAAATTATAACAAAATATTTTAACTTTAGGGTTTATTGGCGCGCGTTTTCCATTTTATTTTCCCGCTACTTTTTCTTAGAAGCCAAACACAGAAGCAGAAAGCTCAACCTAAAGCAAAAATTGACCTCCCAAAACAAAGTCTTCTACTATTCAATTCGAACTCAATGAACTCTCGGGAGCTCGCTCTGGTCTCTACGGCCACCGTGTTCGGCGCTTTAGCCTCTGCTTTTGCTCTCCGTTTCTTCCTAAACCCTAAAAAGAAGCACTTTCCCCAAACTCACAACGGCGTCGTTTCCGCCAATTGCTCTCCTCCCAACCCATTTGATCCCTCCAAACGCAAAGAGTCAGTTTTTATTTTTTAGTAATTACTTATTCATTGTTTTGGGTATTGGCTAATTTTTGTTTCTTTGTGGGTTTGAATTTTTTGTGTTCAGATATTTATCATGGGATGATTATTTTATGGCAATTGCATTTTTATCAGCTGAAAGATCCAAAGACCCTAACAGGCAGGTCATACATTTAAATCTCTTATTAGTTAGCTCTGTGCTTATTCTGTAATTAAAAAGAGTATAGTAAATTAATTATCTTTATTCAATTTTGTGAAACAAAATAAAGTACTGGAGGAGAAATTTGAGTAAATTACACTAACCTCGCTTGAGGGTTCAGGGAAATATAAAAAACCCACTTAAGGTATTCATTTATATAACAAATACCTCGATCGAGCATTTAGTTGCCATTATGAATTGTTAAAATATATGTATTGTTTAAATTAATTTGCATTAAAATAACATACTAATCAGGCTGGTTATATGATAAGAAAGATCAGAAAAAAATAAAATAAAAGTGGTAACATCAGGGGGCTAAGTTCCATTTTCTAATTTACTCCTAAAATTTTATTATGTTTTGAATTGAAATGCATGATTTTGCATCTGATGCGGGTGTTTTGGTAGTTTACTTGGTCTAATATGAGATTATTTATTTTGTGATCCAGGTTGGTGCATGCTTAGTGAGTCAAAATGGTATAATTCTTGGTAAGTTGTTCAAGATGGCATTTGAAGTATATTAGTGTAAGATCTTATCTAATATGGTGTGCCTTGTTTTCATTTGCTATGAATGAGAGCCTTCTAAAAGGTCCCAAAAGAAAAAGAGTAAAAAAAAAGTGGGATCATTTTAAAAACACGAAGCAATGATTGTGGTGAATGATATAAACCTTTGGTAAACCATCACACTATCCATTTTGTCATATGGGTTCTGCTATTTGTGAGATTGAAAATTACAGTGAAAGTCATGTACAGCATGTTGAATGAGGGTTGTGTTCTATGTTCTTTGTTCAGGGATTGGCTATAATGGATTTCCTAGAGGCTGTTCTGATGACAAGCTTCCTTGGGCAAAGGTTAGCATTTTATAATGAATAAATTCCTCTTATTGTCAAGTAGTAGCTAGTAGTAATATCTGCCCTCTTATGTTCCAGAAATCCAAAAGCGGGGATCCTTTAGAGACAAAGTATCCGTAAGTATTATGATCTCATAAGACCACAGAATTGTATCAGCAAATGCTTTGTACTAAGTTGAAATCTTTACCAAGTTATTCTATATCTTAGCTTGGATTTTTTTTCAGCCCCTTAAATTGTCTATTGCAGTTATGTTTGTCATGCTGAAGTCAATGCTATCCTAAACACAAATCACGCTTCTGCCGCTGGGCAGGTTTGTTTCAGGCATTTCATATTTTAGTTTCACTCATTGTCCCCTCTATCAATTTCTTTGAATTCTTCTTTTTTTCATCATCTCTCTCATTCTCATGTAAATGTCTTTAAAAATGTAAGTAATTGGCAATGATACTTCCTTTTTTTTTCTTCCCCCCCAATGATCCTAGTACTTTAGTGAAAGTGGCCCCTTATTTTTTGTCTTTGCAGAGGCTTTATGTGACCATGTTCCCTTGCAATGAATGTGCCAAAATAATCATTCAGGTATGGTTTTTCTGTCCTCTTTCTATATATACAAAGGTATAATAAGTATAACTATTTGAGGTTTTAAATTCCCTCATTCAGTAATGCTAATATTTCCCTCAAGAATTTGATCCATGGTTAAGGGGCTTGCTGGGAGAATGCTGTGTTCATTCCTTTTCTTTTCAGGTCTAACTAAACACCCCTTATTGCTAAAGCATGAACTTTTCTATTCTCTCACCTAGTTTATGCACAGGTTGTACCTTATCTGCAAGACATGATACAAACTATGGGATTAAGTCCTCTTAAATAAATCACAAGAGCCTTTGAAGTGCACCATTTACTCAAATAATAGCAATTGCACTAAACCTGAAATCCAGACTGGTGAGACCACAACAATTTTAGATAAAATCTATTATCGACAGCATCAGGTTAGCAACTCACAAGTCTCACATAAACAACAACTGTTGACCATTTCAACATACTTACCTGATAAGAAGAGTGATATTTAAAGTTACTAGTAATGGGACAAAGTCAAAATGCCTTTCATATTGGCTATTGCAGTGTAATATTTTGAATCCAGAAACTGCCTTCGCAGTTTGTAGAGTCCTATTGGAGTTTTTGATAGGATCCTTAAAGACTGTATCCTGAATTAGTAACAACCTATTACTGGCATGTAGCCTTCTAGGTGATACTTGCTTCATAAGTATCAGGATCTATCCCAACTTATTGACTTTGTGCATTTGTTTCCTTCTCATCTGCTCATACTTTTTGTAGTTAGCTGCTTAATAAATCTAATTCATCTTCTTTCTTGCAGTCAGGTGTGTCTGAAGTTATATATTTCGTAGAGAAGAGGTTAAGTGATTCCAACATTGCATATATTGCATCTCACAAACTACTATCAATGGCTGGTGTAAAAGTAAGCCTTCTTCTTTTCTTGTATAGATCTTTCCAAACTCTGAATTTGAAGACTTGAAAAGACAAGGACTGCGCTTGTTTTGGCTTAAGAATACCCTCATTGATTCAATTTTGTTGATTTTTGCAAAAGTTGGCTCCTACCTTAATCTGTAGTTAACTCTCAAGTCTTTTATGGTAAAAAGTGCTATGCGCTGGATATGCATGTGTGCAATGTCTATATAGTATGTATGTTAAATAGCTTGGAGACAGTTAAACTTTTCCAACTAACATTTTAATACGAGACTTCATTGTAAATTGCAGGTAAGGAAACATCAGCCACATTTGAATCAAATTTTAATCAAGTTTGAGGAGCCCTAGATTTCACATTTCCGATCCAACCTGATGTTACTTGTATTGCATGTTCGTAGTAAACTGAACATTTTGTTGCTCACTGAAGCAATATTGTATCATATTAGCTCCTCGTTTTCAACTGTTCTGTTTATTGTTGTTGTGGCTTTCTTGCATATCCTGTGTTCAAATAAGTACCGTCTTGAAACATAATGACTGCGTAGGAGTTATAGTAGCAAATAGGGAGGACATCAAAATACTTATTCACATCTTCTAAACAAAAGATTTTCAAATAGGAAGGGTTATCATAGGCATGGGATTATTGGGCGCCCTGCAATCACAGAATGAAGCCAGTTTTTTATCTTTGGTAAAGTTGATGGAACTATAATAGCCAAATGCAGAAATAAATAGTGCTGCACTTTTTGTTTTTCCTTTTTGCTGCATAATACAGTGCTGCACTCGATTTATCATCAGCTACTCTTGTTGTCTTTACACTCTTCGCCCTCCCCCACCCTCCCCTCAAAAAGGAGAGGAAAAACAGAATCCAGTGCAGTAGTGCAAAAGGGAAACCCATTTATCATGTTAAAGTCTCTATCCTGTTTCTTAATTCAAAGGATCTGGTGCTTCATTTGAAGATGTATAACATCTAAACTTGTACAGATGAATTCCCAAAAGGAGAGGAAGTAACCCCAAACAACCCCCTCACTCCAAAGGAAAGACAAAAAAAAATCACAAATCATGTTACAAAAATGGAGTCAATAAATATCTTTAACTTGGTAAAGAAATTAGCATGGAGGGTGGGGAACTGTTGGGGGTATCAAGAATTGAGAGCTTCAAGTTGCCTCCTAAGATCTTCTAAGTCATCATTAGACATAAGTGGAGCTTCAGAAGTCGGCAGTTCTTGAGACTTGTCTGCACTTGGGAGCTCTCGGACAAGACCTTCCGGGAGAGTATCTGAAGTGAAAGGCCACGTCAGAGAAAATAATTGACATAAACAAACAAGCATGCTTTAGTTGGCTGCTAGCATGACATAAATATCTAAATCCTGTTACAATTTCTAGGCATATGATCTTTTAAACTCCCACCTGGGGCGGCCCTCCTTTCCATGTCTGGAAATGAAAGAATAGCTAAATAGAATGAAATAAACTATGATGAGCAGAGAAGCGAAATAAAATGGTAGAAGCATAGCAAGATATATACTACATAAGGCACTGGAATCCCACATAAGGGACAAAGTCTCCTAAAGCAAATGACCAACGTGTGAAGAGTGTTTAGCAATTTAGTGAAATGCAAATACACAATCTGTGAAGCAAAGCAATGCCATTTTGGTGCCTGCTTTCCTGACATAGATGCAGAACACAGCCCCTCAAACAATCAGTGAATGTAAACAGAATAGAAAGGGTCATCTATGTGGGAGCTTGATTCACATTGAACAAGAACTTTGTTAAGAACTAATGTAATCCATATTCAATAGCAACTTAAGCAAATTTGTACCACAAGGCTATCTAAATAAGTTAAAAGCGGAAAATGATAAATTACCAGAACTGGTTGCATCCATGCTATCCAGCCCACTATCGTCAACGACACTGAAAAATCAACAGAGAAAAGATTTCAATAAACTTTGACTGCTAAGACTCAAAAAGACATGGTACTCAATATATGCTTCACAAAGGGAATCAGCAATTTGGCATTATTAATGCATGACATCTGATAATAATTACAAATATGCTTTGATGGCAAGTATAGTCAGTATCAAGAGTTGAAACTTGACAGTTTCATTTAAGGCATCAAACTTTTCCTTTAAAATCCATGTAACCCAGTAACCCTCTTCTTTTTTTTCCTCATTTAAGCACTATTAAACTTTTTTCACCCACAACTAAGACCAAACAGAAACAAATTTCAAGAGAAGCACCTTATGCTCCATTCATTGTCAGCATGAAGTGGGAATTCTGGAACCAACAAAGCTTCAGCTTCCATCTTTGCTTTAAGTGCAACATCCCTAGCTGGCTTTGCAACAATGTACTCTTGCTGCACAGAACATATCATTTCCTCAGAAGGGAAGCTAATAACCTGACATTGGTATATTTCACGAGATGAACTTTGGTGAACCAAGGCTAGAAATTAATCTTATCACCTGTCGTTCTAGACAAGCTACATTTGAACACTGAGGGTTTGGCTTCATTTCCATGGTTGGGAAATAGTCTTTAAGAGAATTATATCCCTGGAGGAAAGCAAAACCAAGGCAGGAGATCAGTATATCACTGTTGATTTCCAAAAAAAGTAGGCAGTGACCTTAACTTAGAG
The DNA here is from genome assembly GCA_030021035.2 of Notholithocarpus densiflorus. Lineage (NCBI taxonomy): Eukaryota > Viridiplantae > Streptophyta > Magnoliopsida > Fagales > Fagaceae > Notholithocarpus > Notholithocarpus densiflorus. The sequence goes on from JARYZH020000171.1 coordinate 593,720, forward strand.
TAGCTTGCCTCAGCTATCCAAGTCAACATCACATGCCTATGAGTATGTGTGTGTGTGTATGAGAGAGAGCAAATGTAAAGACTTACCAAGTATGGGGAGACCTGTCCAAAATTTAGCAAGAATTTAAGTGTGTTCTGGACAAGAAGCCCAGCAACAACTCCCTACAAAACCAAATAAAACATGCTGAGTAAGGAAATATAGCAGTAATAATAGTTATGTACACAAAGCACGCTACAGTGCTGAGTATATTTACAACTCAGTCAACCACTAAAAAATTACAAAAATATCTCTACTTGAAGAAGTACAGGGGAAATAAATACCCAAGAAGAGCAGTTGAAAGAATGTAAGAAAAGAATTTTATTCTCTTTTGATAGGTAAATAGTGGGAAAGAAAAACTTTACCATGGTGGTAGGTAAAGATGCAGCACAAACACCTTCACGCTTCAGTGTCCGTTCATCTATTCCAGATGCAACAACCTAAACCACAAAAAGGGAAAGCACAAATCCCTTCACACTTCCATTATAAAAGTGTCCATTCATAGAAGAAACTAATTTTATTTATATTGAAAGGTAAGACAAAGGAAGATGTTTATAAAGAATCAAGAATATAATCCTTTAATGTCAAAGCCACCTACTATATAAAACCATCCTTAGAAATATACAAATACACATTCAAATAGGAAAACTTTACATAACATCATAGATAGAAAATTGAGAACCGTGCACTCTCATCCAAATATACATAAATGAAAGAACATACCAAAGGAGGTGCACATGCAAAACAGGCTGTTTCACCAGGTATCAACAACTGAATATGACCTGAAACAGCATCCTCGGATACACCTGCACAAATGTACGTCTTAAATTTCCTTATAAAGTACATGTGCATCTAAACATACAAAACTTGCAATCTTGCAATAGCGCATAGATCTTGGTTTTAAAATGCACCCCACTCAATATGGTTGATGATGTCAATACACAAAGTTTTTACATCTAATAGATGTGGGTAAGCTTGTCTTCATCTATAATACATAGTAGACACCTTTTGATACTATATACATGTAGGTATCCAGATATTGAATTTGTTCAGAAGTAAACAATGAATGGCACAGGCAAGCAAATTGTCAACCATATAAATTTTACACCGGGGGAAAATGCCAGCTAGAGAGAATTGAAATGTAAGCATAACGTAGACCCATATCAAAACTTTTCACGTTAAAACATATGCATGTACTGATAAATATATAGTTCAAGGGTTCTGCTTGCCACTAAGGAAAAATTAAATAGAGGAACTCTTATGCTTACCTGACTCCATCCATGTCTGATTCATTTCATTGCAAGCCTGCATAACCATTTATAAAGTTAGATATGAAATTGAGAGAGAGAAACAATGAATTTCATACAATAACAGGAAACTAGTGTTAAAGTCTGATTACCTGATTAACAGCCATCCTTGCTTCATAATTATCCACGCAGCTTAAGACCAGATCAACTCCGCTTCCTTCTTTATTTGGGCGAAATGACTTGTTTTTCAAACTTGACACAAATGTTTCAAAACCTTGCACTGTGGTGATGTTCATTGTATAGCTCTAAACACAGGATGTACTGATCAGCATAAGGGAAACGCTAATAAACACATTAATGAGATTTAACCACGTCAAACTACAAGAGTAACCATAAATATATAAATGTAATTGCATCTCTTCACTTCTCCAAAATTTGATCTAGTCTTTCCACATAAGTTCTATTACTTTGTCTTATGTAACAATAAAGAAGTTAAAAATGAAATAAAAATAGTGAACATGAGCAATTAAAGACCACATAACAAGGTGCTGGGTTAGAAAAGTGGCATGTTTATGTTGAATCATATTTCTTGGTTTTGCAGGCTCCTAAACAAGGAGCTTTTTTAACTGTAAAATATGACAAGAACTGCTATTTATTCGATTTAACACAGACATGGACATGGCTGACTCATAAAGTCAGACTATAATTTGGGATATAGACTTGGAATTAAAAATTAAGAGCTGCTTATAGTTTGATTGTTCAGTCCCCAGTCAACAAGCATGTGTAACCTAGGTGCTAATTCCTTATTTTTTATTTTTCTGTTCTTTAATTTGGTTGTTGCATCTGTTTTGCTTTTGTCCTATGCTGATAATAGATGAGTTCCACGCCATGAGTCACGATGAAGTCAATGAGCTGTAACTCAAATGAGACATCCACACTTTGTAAGAGCAAGGTGGAGGGTAAAGTCATAGGTTTACGATCCACCAGGTGCATATGTAACTTACATATGCACCCATGAGTTCATAATAAAACCTTAATTACGGGGTTCCATAAACTAGACAGATTAAGGATGGCATATTTGTAAGTAGATAGTAAGTCCATAGGTTAATTTAAGGATCACATGCTAGCAAAAAACAGAAAAGAAAGACCAATTCCTCAAAAAATGCAGATAGAGAATTCTAGACAACAACTTCACATATGTAATTAAATCATAAGGCAACTAAATCCTGTGAAGTGTTTACCTCAAGGACAACATCAGGATTTATGTCTGAGAGGGTCTGTACAGCAGCATCTGTCTTTGTCATATTAACCTGAAAAGACAAATTGCATTACATCCATTATTAGCAGGATTAAATGCTCATTTACTAAGAACTTTCTTATGCTAGAGAAATATAATTATTCCTGATCTATATAACAAATAGGAAGACTGAAGCAGCATCTTCGCAACAGTTAATAAAGAAGGAAAGGTATATGCTATTATCTAAAATCATTGCCACTTAACTTTCGAACCATAAAATTTCAAAAAGAAGAAAATCTATTATAAAATTTTAAAACATGGAATCAATAATGAGAATTTGCGGACAAATACCTGTTCTGGACGAAAGAATAGCCTATTCATGTTTGCTAACTCCACTTTGTCATAATCATATAACAAAAGGCGACCTATACCACACCTTGTCAGCATCTCAGCTGCAACACTCCCTACACCACCTATTCCCTGTGACCTCAAGAGAATGACAAATAAAATAAAATCAGAGCAACCCTACTAAATATCTTGATTATTGTAAGGTATGTACATATTACATATTTTAAATAAGTATATAAGTTGGAGAACTCCTGAAAGAGGCCCAGGAACAACTTGACTGAACCAGACGTAGGCTTCTTGTTGCCACTCTAAAGCTTTCTGCCAATGAGATTAAATAACAAGAAAAAAATATCTCCAAGAGGGCCACACTGATATTACTAAATGAGGGTAAATGAAACCAGTAATTTAGATTGAATTCATATACATGCATGCTAGAAAATAACCTCCATATTAAATTTTACACCCAAATTACAATACCACATGGTTAGGTTGAGCTCCTAACATTCGAATGGAATATTAGTATGCTTTATTCATAAAAAAACCTGAATGAAATAAGACTTTTTAAGTCACACATAAAATCTGTGGCCGAACCAATCAAATCTATCAAGAATCCATAGCCGACCCTAAATTTTGGGACAGGCTTTGTTGTTGTTGTTGTTGATGTCACACATAATTCTAAGAAAGTGGCATCCCAAATACAGAGAAGCAAGCCACTATGCCAAAGACTAGTTCTACTAAGTACCTCATACTTTTGCTGCAAAAGTATGAGTGTTTTGCAATAACAATTTGAGGATTCAGATTTATCAAAAAAAAAAAAAAAAAAAAAAAATTGAGGATTCAGTTTTAAATAATAACAGAAAAAATACATACAGGATTTGCAACTTTCCTTTATTTTGGTGTAAGTCAGTAAAATAGATCAAGAAAATCCAACAGTATTAAGTTGAACCAACATAAGTAACGGCTGGTTTTTGGGTTTTCAAAATCCCAATTCTCAATTATTATTTTAAATAACCAAATAAAGCCTAAAAATATTCCCTAGGAAATACACACAAATCGATTCACATGTGCAAACATATGCATATCATAAAAAGGTGTATTCTAGTCAATACTATAGACATTCATTCTATAGCAACAAATGAAACAATTAAAGAGGAGACTAAGTACATACAACTATGGCAACAGAGAACTCTCGTATTCTTTCATAGTTCTCTACAATTCCCATCCTCTGAAGAGCCATTAGCCTACTATAAGGATTGCTATCTACAACCTCTGCACTCATATCCTGCAGCCACGGCAATTAGTTTGCGAGTCAGTAATGTAATCAGGCACAACTCGATAACAAAACACAAAAATATTACAATACAGAAGACAGATACCTTGACTTTTAAACGCCGAGCAGGTCCTGACTTTTCCAGACTTGTAAGTTGTTCTACTCGCAATCGTAACTACAAAATGTAACTTGTGAGTTATATTCTTTGAAAAGGGCTTGTACACATATTATTATGCGTCTTTCTCTATTCCTTTTCTAATAAAATTTTTACTTACTAAAAAAAAAATTTCATAGCTACAAAATAAATTGAAAAAATCTCAACCAAGGTTTCAAATGTCACAAAATTGTTAAGAAAAAGGGTTCTCCTTCATATAAAAAATACTGTTCATAGAACAACATGCTCAAACTTTGAGGCCAACTCAGTCCTGGACAAATTTTGGAGTTCGAAAATAAATTATATCAAGTTTCAAATCTTTAATTTTTCTATCTATCTGAAACTCGAGAAAGCCTTTAAAAAATCATCAATTTTTCCCTAACTAACACAAGCTAATATACTTAAAAAAGAAAAAGAAAAGGCTTTTACTTTCTTGTTAGAGACAGTGGCTCATACTCTAAATTGGAAGTAACACTAGTCTTTACTCTAGAGGCCTCATGGGCAGGCAAGAACGAGCAGAGCGGAGCTTGTCATAATGAAGACTTTTTCCCCTCACTCCTGTGATTGTAGGCACACTGCTGAACCACGTAAATCTCTGTATTGATTCTCTCTCTTTGCTCTTTAAGATCCGAAATTTACAACATTTCCTTTTACATAATATTATCAGCAACCAAAAAAGAATCTACATTGATAGTTTACGCCTCATTTCTCACAGCCCAAATTATATAGTATAATTGGACTCATATACATGCATAAAATCCAGGATTCAAGCTAAGTTTGCAAATTTTAACACTCATCAACGCTCACACACATACATAAAATCCAGAATTCAAGCTAGGTCCGCAAATTTTTCACATTTCACCAACGATCACATACATACACACATGCATAAAATCCAGAATTCAAGCTAAGTCCGCAAAAATTAACATTCATCACTACTCATATACATACATGCATGCATACATATGAATAGCTATGAATTTGGAAAAATACCTTATCGATTGAAGCGCGATGAGAGGGATCAGGAAGCGATTGCTTGAGCGATTCGAGATCATGCAGCATCTCTTTCAGTTCTACCTCCATTGCTTCTCTCTCTCTCTGCGGAGCTTTTCGATCTGTAATTCTGTACCGGTTTGTGAATCTGAGAACTCTGATAGATATATATCACTGTGTGTGACTGTGTCTCGCCTTTTAAATTGGTTACCTTCTTCGCACTTTTACCTTGTTGAATTTGAGAGTCTGCTATTCAGCTTGTCTGAATATTCTAATTTTTTGGGCTGTTTTTATTTTTAAGGCCCAGTGTATTGGTAGCTAGGCTAGGATTACAGATAATTGAATAAATTTTCAGCCCACCAATAATTGGGCTCAAAATAAATTATGAACCGAATAGGACCAAATGGAGATTGTATAGGACTAAATAAGACTGAATGGACCGAATAGGACCGAATAAATAGAACCGAAGTGGATTGAATAAGACCAAAGTGGACAGAATAAGACCGAATGGGACTGAAGTGGAATGAATAGGACCGAATGACCAAAGTGGACCGAATAGAAATGAATAAAGACGAAATGGACCGAATAAGGCCAAAGTGGACTGACTAGGCCCGAATAAGGTCAAATGGCCTGAACAGAACTGAATGACCGAACTTGACCGAATAAGATCGAATAGACCGATTAGGATCGAAGTGGATCGAATAGGATCAATGTGGACCGAATAAGACCAGAGTAGAAATAATGGACCGAATAGAACTAAATGGACAAAATAAGACCAAAGTGGACAGAGTAGAACTAAATAGGAGTATAGGACGATTGTGGCCAAATAGTACTGAAGTGGAACAATTAAAGTGGACTGAATAGGACCGATGTGGACCGAATAAGACCAATGTGAACTGAATAGGACCAAGGTGGACAGAATGAACTGCATAGAACCGAAGTGGACTGAGACAGAATGGACCGCATAGAACCAAAGTGGACCAAATAAGAAATAAT